>JAUNZM010001568.1:0-78407 GCA_033459285.1 Clamator glandarius
TCTCAGCCCCATAAATTGGGGGTTCGAGGCTCAGGGAGGGGGCACAGAGTCTCCTTTCACAAAGATTTTGGGGGGATCCTGAAAGGCGAAGGGTCACCTCGTCCTGCATCCCGTGGGATGCGGAGATGCTGGAGCAAGGATCGGGGGTGGGGAGGGGGTGAAGGGATGCGGGGACCCCTTCTTGGGGCGAGGAAGGGGGTGCAGGTGACACCCACACCTCACCTTGACCTTGGGGGGACCCGCTCTGGGTTAGGATCCTCGTTGGGGGGCGATGGGATGGATGGAGAGCGATGGGATATGAAGGTTGGGATGGGTAAGGAGCCATGGGATGCGGGGTGATGATGGGGAGGAGGCCGCGGAGCTGGATGCGGCGCCAGGAGGGGACGTGGGGCACCAAAAGTGGCATCCGGGGAGCCCCGGGGTGCGGAGGCTGCGGGTTTGGGGAGCTGGGAGCCAGCGGGGAGGCGGGAGGTGCCCTTGGTTGGTTCTGTGCAGGCCTCGGGGCTGCTTCCCCAGGCTGTTCCCTTCCGTGAGCACCCCCTTCCTTCCCCAGGCACCCCTTTTCCTTCCAGGAGCATCCTCATCCTTCCCCGAGCATCCTCCTCCATCCCTGAGCATCCTTTTCCTTCCCTAGGTGTTCCTTTCCTTCCTCAAGCATTCCCTTCCTTCCCTAGGTGTTCCCTTCCTTCCCCGAGCATCCCCTTCCTCCCTGAGCGCCCCCTTCCTTCCCCAGGCATCCTCGTCCTTCTCCAAGTGTCCTCTTCCTTCCCTGAGCATCCCCTTCCATCCCATAGCATCCTCTTCCTTCCCCAGATGCCCTTTTCCTTCTCCAGGCATCCTCTTCCTTCCCTGAGCATCCCTTTCCTTCCTGGAGCATCCTCATCCTCCCCCAAGCATCCCCTTCCTTCCCTGAGCACCCTCTTCCTTCCCTGAGCATCCCCTTCCTTCCCTAGGTGTTCCCTTCCTTCCCTGAGCACCCTCTTCCTTCCCCAGGCGTCCTCATCCTTCTCCAAGCATCCTCTCCCGAGCATCCCCTTCCTTCCCCAAGCATCCCTTCTCTTCCCTGAGCATCCCTCTTCCTCCTGGAGTTTCCCCATCATTCCCCGAGCATCCCCTTCCTTCCCCAGGCGTTCCTTCCCTTCCCCGAGCGTCCCTTTCCTTCCCTGAGCCTCCTTTTCCTCCCCTGGGCATCCTCTTCCTTCCCCGAGTGCCCTGGGGGTGCGGAGGCCGCAGGCCAAGGGAGCTGGAGACCAGGAGGGATGCAGGAGGTGCCCTTGGTTTGTTCCGGGAAGGCCTCAGGGCTGCTTCCCCGAGCTGTCCCTTTCCTTCCCGGAGCATCCCCTTCCTTCCCATAGAATCCTTTTCCTCCCCAAGCATCCGCTTCCTTCCTCGGGCACATCCTTCCTTCCTCAGGCATCTCCTTCCTTCTCCAGGCATTTTCTTCCTTCGTTGAGCATTCCCTTCCTTCCCTGAGCATCCTTTTCCTTCCCCAAGCATCCTCTTCCTTCTGTAGATGTTCCCTTCCTTCTCCGAGCGTCCCCTTCCTCCCTGAGCATCTCTTTCCTTCCTGGAGCATCCTCTTCCTTCCCCGAGCATCCTCTTCCTTCCCTGAGCATCCTCTTCCTTCCCCAGGCATCTTTTTCCTTCCCTGAGCGTTCCCTTCCTTCCTCAGCGTCCCTTTCCTTCCCCAAGCATCATTTTCCTCCTCGAGCATCCGCTTCCTCCCTTCCCTGAGCATCCCTTCCTTCCTTCTCTGAGCATCCTTTTCCTTCCTTGAGCATCCTCTTCCTTCCTTCCCTGAGCATCCCCTTCCTTCCTCTTCCTTCTCCGAGCATCCTTTTCCTTCCTTGAGCATCCCCTTCCTTCCTTGAGCATCCTCTTCCTTCCTTCTCTGAGAATCCCCTCCCTTCCTCTTCCTCCTCCGAGCATCCTCTTCCTCCTTCCCCGAGCATCCCCTTCCTTCCTTGAGCATCCCCTTCCTTCCCCTTCCTTCTCCGAGCATCCTTTTCCTTCCTTGAGCATCCTCTTCCTTCCTTCTCTGAGCATCCCCTCCCTTCCTCTTCCTCCTCCGAGCATCCCCTTCCTTCCTTGAGCATCCTCTTCCTTCCTTCTCTGAGAATCCCCTTCCTTCCTCTTCCTCCTCCGAGCATCCTCTTCCTCCTTCCCCGAGCATCCCCTTCCTTCCTTCTCTGAGCATCCCCTTCCTTCCCCTTCCTTCTCCGAGCATCCTTTTCCTTCCTTGAGCATCCTCTTCCTTCCTTCTCCGAGCATCCTTTTCCTCTCCTAGCATCCCTTCCCTCCTCAAGCATCCCCTTCCTTCCTCGAGCATCATCTTCCTTCCTCAATCATTCCCTTCCTTTTTTGAGCATCGTTTTCCTCCCCAAGCCTCCTCTTCCTTCCTTGAGCATCCCCTTCCTTCCCCTTCCTCCTCCGAGCATCCTTTTCCTTCCTTGAGCATCCCCTTCCTTCCTTCTCCGAGCATCCTTTTCCTTCCTTGAGCATCCTCTTCCTTCCTTCTCTGAGCATCCCCTCCCTTCCCCTTCCTTCTCCGAGCATCCTTTTCCTCCCCGAGCATCCCTTCCTTCCTCAAGCATCCCCTTCCTTCCCCGAGCCTCCCTTCCCTCCTTGAGCATCCCCTTCCTTCCTCTTCCTTCTCCGAGCATCCTTTTCCTTCCTTGAGCATCCCCTTCCTTCCTTCTCTGAGCATCCCCTCCCTTCCTCTTCCTCCTCCGAGCATCCTTTTCCACCTTCCCCGAGCATCCCCTTCCTTCCTTGAGCATCCCCTTCCTTCCCCGAGCCTCCCTTCCTTCCTTGAGCATCCCCTTCCTTCCTCTTCCTCCTTCCCCGAGCATCCTCTTCCTCCTTCCCCGAGCATCCCCTTCCTTCCTTCTCTGAGCATCCCCTTCCTTCCCCTTCCTTTTCCGAGCATCCTTTTCCTCCCCGAGCATCCCCTTCCTTCCTTGAGCATCCTCTTCCTTCCTTCTCTGAGAATCCCCTCCCTTCCTCTTCCTCCTCCGAGCATCCTCTTCCTCCTTCCCCGAGCATCCCCTTCCTTCCTTCTCTGAGCATCCTCTTCCTTCCTCTTCCTCCTCCGAGCATCCTCTTCCTCCTTCCCCGAGCATCTTCCTCCTTCCCTAGGTTTCCTCTTCCTTCCCCTTCCTTCTCCTTCCTCCTCCAAGGGAACTGGGATCTGGAGGCTCTTCTTCCATCCTGGTTCTTGGTGGCCACGGGGGGAGTTGGAGGTGGCCCATCCCACCACGATTACCTGTCGTGGTAGCCCCATCCTGCTCTGGTGGCCACTTTCCACTTTTGGTAGCCCCATCCTGTTGTGGTGGCCCCATCCCACCTGTGATGGCCTCATCCTGCTCTGGGAGCCCCATCCCACCTGTGGTGGCCCCATCCTGCTCTGGGAGCCCCATCCCACCTGTGGTGGCCCCATCCTGCTCTGGGAGCCCCATCCCACCTGTGGTGGCCCCCTTCCTGTTGTGGTGGCCCCATCGGGTTCTGGTAGTCCCATCCCGCCATGATGGTCCCATTCCACTTGTGGTGGCCCCATCCTGTTCTGGTGGCCCCTTTCCACTTGTGGTGGCCCCATCGGGTTCTAGTAGTCCCATCCCGCCATGATGGTCCCATTCCACTTGTGGTGGCCCCGTCCTGTTCTGGTGGCCCTATTCCACCTGTGGTAGCCCCATGCTGCTCTGGTGACCCCTTTCCACTTGTGGTAGTCCCATTCCACCCGTGGTAGCCCCATCCTATTGTTGTGGCCCAATCCTGTTGTGGTGGCCCCATCCTGCTCTGGTAGCCCCATCCCACCATGGTGGCCCCATCCTGCTGTGGTGGCCACTTTCCACTTCTGGTAGCCCCATCCAGTTGTGGTGGCCCCATTCCACCTGTGGTGGCCCCATCCTGCTCTGGTGGCCCCATTCCACCTGTGGTGGCCCCATTCCACCTGTGGTGGCCCCTTTCCACCTGTGGTGGCCCCATCCTGCTCTGGTGGCCCCTTTCCACCTGTGGTGGCCCCATCCTGCTCTAGTGGCCCCTTTCCACTTGTGGTGGCCCCATCCTATTGTGGTGGCCTCGTCCTGTTGTGGTGGCCCCTTTCCACTTGTGGTAGCCCCATCCCCACCATGGTAGCCACATCCCCACCATGGTAGCCACATCCCACCATGGTAGCTCAATCCTGCTCATAGTAGCCCCATCCCCACCCTTGGTAGCCCCATCCCCACTCTGGTAGCCCCATCCCCACCCTGGTAGCCACATCCCCACCCTGGTAGCCACATCCCACCATGGTAGCTCAATCCTGCTCATGGTAACCCCATCCCCACCCTTGGTAGCCCCATCCGCACCATGGTAGCCACATCCCCACCATGGTAGCCACATCCCACCATGGTAGCTCAATCCTGCTCATAGTAGCCCCATCCCCATTCTGGTAGCCACATCCCCACCCTGGTAGCCACATCCCACCATGGTAGCCACATCCCCACCCTTGGTAGCCACATCCCCACCCTGGTAGCCACATCCCACCATGTTAGCCACATCCCCACCCTTGGTAGCCACATCCCACCATGGTAGTCCCATCCCACTCATGGTAGCCACATCCCAGCATGGTAGCCACATCCCTCCATGGTAGCCAGATCCTGCTCATGGTAGCCAGATCCTGCTCATGGTAGCCCACCCCCCCAATTGCTCTGCCCCCCCCCCTTTACCCCCCCCCCCATTTGTTTTCACCTCAAACCTTCCGGGATTGGCTGCGCTTGCTGCCCTAGTTCTGGGAATTATGGGATCAGGGGGAATCGGGAGCGAGGGGAGGGGGGAAAGGGGGTGGGTGGGAGAGCCCTGGAGACCCCAGACCCTTCCCTGGAGACCCCAGACCCATCCCCAACGCTGAGAGAGACCCCTGGAGACCCCTGACCCCTCTCCATTTCCAGATGTCTCCTGGGAAGAAGACTCCAAGGAGACCCCAGCCCCAACCTCAATGGGAATGAGACCCCAGACCCATCCCTGATCCTAAACGAGACCCCAAGGAGACCCCAGACCCATCCCTGATGCCAAACGAGACCCCAAGGAGACCCCAGACCCATCCCTGATGCCAAACGAGACCCCAAGGAGACCCCAGACCCATCACCTGATGCCAAACAAGACCCCAAGGAGACCCCAGACCCATCCCTGATCCTAAACGAGACCCCAAGGAGACCCCAGACCCATCCCTGATCCTAAACGAGACCCCAAGGAGACCCCAGACCCATCCCTGATGCCAAACGAGACCCCAAGGAGACCCCAGACCCATCCCTGATGCCAAACGAGACCCCAAGGAGACCCCAGACCCAACCCTGATGCCAAACGAGACCCCAAGGAGACCCCAGACCCATCACCTGATGCCAAACGAGACCCCAAGGAGACCCCAGACCCATCCCTGATCCTAAACGAGACCCCAAGGAGACCCCAGACCCATCCCTGATGCCAAACGAGACCCCAAGGAGACCCCAGACCCATCACCTGATGTCAAATGAGACCCCAAGGAGACCCCAGACCCATCACCTGATGCCAAACGAGACCCCAAGGAGACCCCAGACCCATCCTTGATGCCAAACGAGACCCCAAGGAGACCCCAGAGCCATCCCTGATGCCAAACGAGACCCCAAGGAGACCCCAGACCCATCACCTGATGCCAAACGAGACCCCAAGGAGACCCCAGACCCATCACCTGATGCCAAACGAGACCCCAAGGAGACCCCAGACCCATCCCTGATCCTAAACGAGACCCCAAGGAGACCCCAGACCCATCCCTGATGCCAAACGAGACCCCAAGGAGACCCCAGACCCATCACCTGATGTCAAATGAGACCCCAAGGAGACCCCAGACCCATCACCTGATGCCAAATGAGACCCCAAGGAGACCCCAGACCCATCACCTGATGCCAAACGAGACCCCAAGGAGACCCCAGACCCATCCCTGATGCCAAACGAGACCCCAAGGAGACCCCAGACCCATCCCTGATCCTAAACGAGACCCCAAGGAGACCCCAGACCCAACCCTGATCCTAAACGAGACCCCAAGGAGACCCCAGACCCATCACCTGATGTCAAACGAGACCCCAAGGAGACCCCAGACCCATCCCTGATGCCAAACGAGACCCCAAGGAGACCCCAGACCCATCACCTGATGCCAAACGAGACCCCAAGGAGACCCCAGACCCATCACCTGATGCCAAACGAGACCCCAAGGAGACCCCATACCCATCCCTGATGCCAAACGAGACCCCAAGGAGACCCCAGACCCATCACCTGATGCCAAACGAGACCCCAAGGAGACCCCAGACCCATCTCTGATGCCAAACGAGACCCCAAGGAGACCCCAGACCCATCACCTGATGCCAAACGAGACCCCAAGGAGACCCCAGACCCATCACCTGATGCCAAACAAGACCCCAAGGAGACCCCAGACCCATCCCTGATGCCAAACGAGACCCCAAGGAGACCTCAGACCCAACCCTGATGCCTAGTGAGACCCCAGCAAGACCCCAGACCCATCTCCATTTCCAGATTTCTCCTGGGAAGGAGACCCCTGGAGACCCCAGCCCCAACCTCAATGTGAAGGAGACCTCAGGAAGACCCCAGCCCCATCCCCTCTCCTCAGTGAGACCCCAGACCCTTCCCCACAGCTGAGGAAGAACCCAAGGAGACCCCAGTGAGACCCCATCCCTGCTTCCTAGTGAGACCCCAGACCCATCTCCGTTTCCAGATGTCTCCTGGGAAGGAGACTCAGCGAGACCCCAGACCCAATCCCAGAGCGAATGAGACCCCAAGTAGACCCCTGACCCATCCCTGATGCTGAATGAGACCCCATCCCCATCTCTGCTGCCAAACGAGACCCCAAAGAGACCCTAGCAAGACCCCAGCCCCAACCTCAGACCCCAAGGAGACCCCATCCCCATCCCCTCTGCTCAGTGAGACCTCAGCGAGACCCCAGCCCCATCCTCACTGATGAGGGAGACCCCGGGAGACCCCAACCCCATCCCTGCTGCCTAGTGAGACCCCAGAGAGACCCCAGACCCGGCCCTGCTGATGAGTGAGACCCTTGGAAACCCCCATCCCCAATGCTGAGGGAGATCCCCGGAGACCCCAGACCCATTCTAAATGCTGAGTGAGACCCCAGGAGTCCCCAGACCCATCCCTGCTGCTGAGTGAGACCCCAGGAGACCCCAGACCCATCCCTGCTGCTGAGTGAGACCCCAGGAGACCCCAGACCCATCCCTGCTGCTGAGTGAGACCCCAGGAGTCCCCAGACCCATCCCTGCTGCTGAGTGAGACCCCAGGAGACCCCAGACCCATCCTAAATGCTGAGTGAGACCCCAGGAGACCCCAGACCCATCCCTGCTGCTGAGTGAGACCCCAGGAGACCCCAGACTTATCTCCATTTCCAGACGTCTCCTGGGAAGGAGACTGCAACGAGACCCCTGCCCCAACCTCAATGTGAATGAGACCCCAGGGAGACCCCCAGCCCCATCCCTTCTCCTCAGTGAGACCCCAGAGAGACCCCAGACCCATCCCTGATGCTAAGCAAGACCCCAAGGAGACCCCAGCTCCATCCCTGCTGCCTAGTGAGACCCCAGCCCCATTCCTGATGCCAAACAAGACCCCAGGGAGACACCAACCCCATCCCTGATGCTCAGTGAGACTCCAGGGAGACCCCATCCCCATCCTCAATGATGAGGGAGATCCCTGGAGACCCCAGACCCATCCCTGATGCTCAGTGAGACCCCAGAGAGACCCCAGACCCATCCCTGATGCTCAGTGAGACCCCAGAGAGACCCCAGACCCATCCCTGATGCTCAGTGAGACCCCAGAGAGACCCCAGACCCATCCCTGATGCTCAGTGAGACCCCAGAGAGACCCCAGACCCATCCCTGATGCTCAGTGAGACCCCAGAGAGACCCCAGCCCCATCCCCACAGCTCAGAAAGACCCCAGGGAGACCCCATCCCCATCCCCCCAGCTCAGAAAGACCCCAGGGAGACCCCAGCCCCATCCCCACAGCTCAGAAAGACCCCAGGGAGACCCCAGCCCCATCCCTACTGCTGAACAAGGCCCTTGGAGACCCCAAACCCATCCGTGCTTCTGAGTGAGACCCCTGGAGAACCCAGACCCATCCCTGGTGTCTAATGAGACCCCAAGGAGACCCCAACCCCATCTCTGCTGCCTAGTGAGACCCTAAGGAGACCCCAGACCCATCCCTGATGCTAAGTGAGACCCCAGCACCAGGTGCCCTATTGTTTCTGCGTTTCCCACCCTATGGAGCCTCCAAACCCTTTTTCATTTCCATTTCCCAAGACGAAATCCTGCCAAGACTTTTCTACTTTTTCCTTTTTTTTTTTTTTTTTTTTTTTTTTGTGTTATTTCCCTTTTTCCCCGTGGAAACCACTGGTTTCCATGACGCCCCTGTTCCTACCGGGAATGCTCGCCTCGGCTTCTCTCACCGTGGGCCTGGGACGTTGATCCCCAGCGCTCGGAGCATCCTTGTCGTGGTGGTTGCCCCAAAACCACGGAGGAGGTTGCTCAGGGATCTGGTTTAGTAGATCACAAGGGGCGGTTGGACTGGATCATCTCCAAGGTCTTTTCCAACCAAGGGATGCTATGACGGGGCAGGACTAGATGGTCTCCAAGGTCTTTTCCAACCAAATGATGCTGTGAAGGGGCAGGACTGGGTGATCTCCAAGGTCATCGAGGGCACCCTGAGCGAGTTTGGAGATGACGCTGAGCTGGGTGGGAGATGGAAGGTCAGGAGGCTCTAAAGGGATCGGAACAGGCTGGATCCATGGGCTGAGACCAACGGGAGGAGGGTTAACGAGGCCAAACGGCGGGTCCTGCCCTTGGGGCACAACAACCCTGGGCAGCTCCAGCCTAGGAGAAGCCTGGAAAGTGCCTGGAGGAGAAGGACCTGGGGGGGTTGGTTGGACAGGAGCCAGCAGGGGCCCAGGGGGCCAAGGAGGCCAAGGGCATCTTGGCTTGGAGCAGCCCCGGCGTGGCCAGCAGGGCCAGGGAGGTTCTTCTCAATCAGATTCTACGATTCTATGGCTGGTGCTCCCATCCTGACACCCTTGGGATGATGGAATCATCTCCCACCCCGATCCCCTGGGGTGGTGGCCTCACACCAGCGTTTTGCTGTGGTGCCGCTCGGTTCTCCAGGCCCTCCTGGTGCTGTCGGGGAGCAGGAGTCTTTTTCCTGAGGTTTGACAGCACCTCACTCCATCCCTGACGTCTCCCAGCCCTGACGTCCCCGTCTTCTCTCCCCAGGCCCCCCCAGGACATCAGCCTGGAGGAGTTCGATGATGAGGACCTGTCGGAGATCACAGATGATTGCGGCATCGGGCTGAACTACGACTCGGATCACTACGAGAAGGTACAGGAGCCATGGTCAACCCAACTCCATGGCCATGACCAACCCAATTCCATGGCCATGACCAACCTGCTGCCTAGGGGGACCCCAGGGTGACCCCAGCCCCATCTCTGCTGATGAGTGAGACCCCAACGAGACCCCAGAACCATCTCCATTTCCAGACGTCTCCTGGGAAGGAGACCACAATGAGACCCCAGCCCCAACCTCAATGCGAATGAGACCCCAAGGAGACCCCTGTCCCGCTCCTGATGCTGAATGAGACCCCAGGGAGACCCCAACTCCATCCCTCATGCTGAACGAGACCCCAGGGAGACCCCAGTGCTGTTCCTGATGCTGAATGAGACTCCAAGGAGACCCCAGTCCCGTTCCTGATGCTGAATGAGACCCCAAGGAGACCCCAGCGCCATCCTTGATGCTAAGTGAGACCCCAGGGAGACCCCCCACCAATTCCATGACCATGACCAACCCAACTCCATGATCAACCCAATTCCATGGCCATGACCAACCTGCTGCCTAGGGAGACTCCAGGGAGACCCCAGCCCCATCCCTGCTGATGAGTGAGACCCCAACGAGACCCCAGAACCATCTCCATTTCCAGACGTCTCCTGGGAAGGAGACCACAATGAGACCCCAGCCCCAACCTCAATGTGAATGAGACCCCAAGGAGACCCCTGTCCCGCTCCTGATGCTGAATGAGACCCCAGGGAGACCCCAGCTCCATCCCTCATGCTGAACGAGACGCCAGGGAGACCCCAGTGCTGTTCCTGATGCTGAATGAGACTCCAAGGAGACCCCAGCCCCATCCCTGATGCTGAATGAGACCCCAAGGAGACCCCAGCCCCATCCCTGATGCTGAATGAGACCCCAGGGAGACCCCAGCCCCATCCCTGATGCTAAGTGAGACCCCAGGGAGACCCCCCACCAATTCCATGACCATGACCAACCCAACTCCATGGCCATGACCAACCCAATTCCATGACCAACCCAACTTCTCATCCCCAGGACTGCCTGGTGCTGGATCGCGGCGAGCAGCCGCACCCCGTCTGCACCTTCCAGGATGACTTCCAAGAGTTTGAGATGATCGATGACAATGAGGAGGAAGAGGAGGAAGAGGAGGAGGAGGAAGGCAACGAGCTGGAAGCTCCACCGTCCCCTTCGGCCTCACCCATCCCCTCACCCAGCCTGGAGGAGACACAGAAGCACCGACCCACCACCCTCAATCTGACGGCGCCCGGCACCCAGGTGAGCGTGGGGTGGACCAGGAGGGATCCCCACTCTCTGGGGTCTCCGTCCCCCAAGGCCAAGAGCCAGTGGAGCAGGAGTGGGGTGGGAAGAGGCCCCACAGAGGTTGGTTCTGCCTGGGGTGGTGGGAACTGAGCAGGAGAACCACGGGGCGGAGAGAGTGGAAGGTGATGCCACCTCCAGCTCCACAGTGGTGGGGATGTCGGGGAGGGGTCTGCTCCATCTGTGAATCTGCTGGAGGGTCGGGAGGCTCCAAAGGGATCGGAACAGGCTGGATCCATGGGCTGAGACCAACGGGAGGAGGGTTAACGAGGCCAAACGGCGGGTCCTGCCCTTGGGGCACAACAACCCTGGGCAGCTCCAGCCTAGGAGAAGCCTGGAAAGTGCCTGGAGGAGAAGGACCTGGGGGGGTTGGTTGAACAGGAGCCAGCAGGGGCCCAGGAGTCCCCTTCCCTGGAGGGGTTTAAGGAACCGGTGGACGAGGTGCTGAGGGACATGGGTTAGTGATTGATGGGAATGGTTGGACTCCATGATCCTTTTCCAACCTGGTGATTCTGTGATTCTATGACTGGAGGGACCCATGGTGATGTGGGGGGCTCTGGCCTGAGCGGGACACCTGGGGTGTCCCCGTGTCCCCCGCATGCGGAGCCAGCCGGGAGCTGCTGCGCCGCCGCAGTGTGTGGGAAGCTGCGTGCGGTCCTGCCTGCATCCTGCTGCGTTGCCATGGTGACCGGGGAGGGGGGGGCTTTAGGGATTCTCAACCCCCCTTCCTTCCTGGCAGGTCTTGGGGGGGGTGCTATGGTGGGACTGGGGAATCCTCAGCAGGAGAAGGAGATGGAGCTGCTGGAACGGGGCCAGAGGAGGCTCCGAGGATGATGGGAGGGCTGGAGAACCTCCCGTGCGAGGACAGGCTGGGAGAGTTGGGGTTGTTCAGCCTGGAGAGGAGAAGGCTGCGAGGAGACCTTAGAGAGACCTTCCAGCACCTGAAGGGGCTCCAGGAAAGCTGAGGAGGGACTGTTCCCAAAGGCTTGTGGGGACGGGACGAGGGGGAATGGGGATAAACTGGAGAGGGGCAGAGTTAGACTGGACACGAGGAGGAATTTCTTCATAATGAGGTTGGGGAGTCTCTGGAACAGGTTTTCCCGGGAAGTTGTGGCTGCTCCATCCCTGGAGGGGTTCAAGGCCAGGTTGGATGGAGCTTGGAGCCCCTGATCCAGTGGGAGGTGGTGGGACTGGGTGATCTTTAAGGTCTCTTCCAACTCAAACTGTTCTGTGATTGCTTGTCTCTCCTAGAACTTCTCTCTGTGCTCTCCTAGAACCCACCCCTGGCCCCTCCAAGCACCTCCACAACCCCTGCGATGCCGACCCCCTCTCTGCCCCTCCAGGCCCCCAGCTCCTTTCTCGTTCGTGCCCCTCCGCACACGGCAACCTCATTAATCTCCCTCTCGTCAGGATTAGCGCTGCCTGTGCGTCCCGCTGTGATTAATCCGCAGCTGCCACCGTGCCATGTGGTGGCTCCGCCAGCACCCGGGGGGACACGAGTTTTGGGTGGGGACACACTGTGAGCAAGGGGAGATGGGGACGACGCGGCTCTAAGCCGGATAAACCCCTGGGCACGTGGCACGGGAGCTGCCGAGCCAGGGGGAGAACCCGATGGAGCCGAGGGGCAGCTGGGGCCACCCTGGTCCTATTCACAGACTCACCAGGTTGGACAGGACCCATCAGATCATGGAGTCCAACCATCCCCATCAATCTCTAACCCGTGTCCCTCAGCACCTCGTCCACCCGGCCCTCAAACCCCTCCAGGGAAGGGACTCAACCCCCTCCCTGGGCAGCCTCGGCCAGGGACCAATCACCTTTTCATGAAATATTTCATCCTGCTGCCCATCCTGAGCCTCCCCTGGAGGAGCTTGAGGCCATTCCCTCTCGTCCTGTCCCCTGTCCCTGGGGAGAAGAGCCCAGCTCCCTCCTCTCCACAACCTCCTCTCAGGGAGTTGCAGAGAGCAACGAGCTCTCCCCTCAGCCTCCTCTTCTCCAGGCTGAACCCCCCCAGGGCCCTCAGGCTTCTTCTCCAGCCCCTTCCCCAGCTTCGTTGCTCTTCTCGGCACTCGCTCCAGAGCCTCGTAACCACCACACCCAGAGACCTTTATGATAACACAGTCCTCCTGTCCACATAATACGAGCCAGACAACCTCAAACCACGACTCCTGTAACAAATTATTGTGGCTGCTCCATCCCTGGAGAGGTTCAAGGCCAGGTTGGATGGAGCCTGGAGCCCCTGATCCAGTGGGAGGTGTCCCTGCCCATGGAAGGGGGTTGGAACTGGATGGGCTCGGAGGTCCCTTCCAACCCAACCCATCCCACGATTCTATAAAAATCCCGTACCTCTAATTCCTCTGGGGTTGTTTCATCCCTCAGCACCTCGTCCACCAGGCCCTTAAACCCCTCCAGGGAAAGGGACTCAACCCCCTCCCTTGGCCTGAGGAGCCTTTTGGTGAAGAAGATCCTCCTGCTGTCCATCCTGAGCCTCCCCTGGAGGAGCTTGAGGCCATTCCCTCTCGTCCTGTCCCCTGTCCCTGGGGAGAAGAGCCCAGCTCCCTCCTCTCCACAACCTCCTCGCAGGGAGTTGCAGAGAGCAACGAGCTCTCCCCTCAGCCTCCTCTTCTCCAGGCTAAACCCCCCCAGGGCCCTCAGGCTTCTTCTCCAGCCCCTTCCCCAGCTTCGTTGCTCTTCTCGGCACTCGCTCCAGAGCCTCGTAACCACCACACCCAGAGACCTTTATGATAACACAGTCCTCCTGTCCACATAATACGAGCCAGACAACCTCAAACCACGACTCCTGTAACAAATTATTGTGGCTGCTCCATCCCTGGAGAGGTTCAAGGCCAGGTTGGATGGAGCCTGGAGCCCCTGATCCAGTGGGAGGTGTCCCTGCCCATGGAAGGGGGTTGGAACTGGATGGGCTCGGAGGTCCCTTCCAACCCAACCCATCCCACGATTCTATAAAAATCCCGTACCTCTAATTCCTCTGGGGTTGTTTCATCCCTCAGCACCTCGTCCACCAGGCCCTTAAACCCCTCCAGGGAAAGGGACTCAACCCCCTCCCTTGGCCTGAGGAGCCTTTTGGTGAAGAAGATCCTCCTGCTGTCCATCCTGAGCCTCCCCTGGTGGAGCTTGAGGCCATTCCCTCTCGTCCTGTCCCCTGTCCCTTGGGAGAAGAGCCCAGCTCCCTCCTCTCCACAACCTCCTCTCAGGGAGTTGCAGAGAGCAATGAGCTCTCCCCTCAGCCTCCTCTTCTCCAGGATAAACACCCCCAGGGCCCTCAGGCTTCTTCTCCAGCCCCTTCCCCAGCTTCGTTGCTCTTCTCTGCACTCGCTCCAGAGCCTCAACATCCTTCTGCTGGGGAGGAACCAGCACTGACCCCAGGATTCGAGGAGCGGCCTCCCCAGGGCCCAGGCCAGAGGGAGAAGAACCTCCCTGGCCCTGCTGGCCACGCCGGGGCTGCTCCAAGCCCAGATGCCCTTGGCCTTCTTGGCCCCCTGGGCCCCTGCTGGCTCCTGTTCAACCAACCCCCCCAGGTCCTTCTCCTCCAGGCACTTTCCAGGCTTCTCCTAGGCTGGAGCTGCCCAGGGTTGTTGTGCCCCAAGGGCAGGACCCGCCGTTTGGCCTCGTTAACCCTCCTCCCGTTGGTCTCAGCCCATGGATCCAGCCTGTTCAGACCCCTCTGTCTGTGTCCCCAAGGCCCCCATGGGCATCCCTGTGCCCTCCTTCCGATGCCTCTGGGGTCCCATCTCGGAGCTTAGGGGAACAGAGATGGGTGCTTGGAGAGGACAGGGATGGGTTCTGGGAGGGGAACAAGGATGGTTCCTTGACTGGGACAGGGCTGGGTTCTTGCCTGGTAACAGTGATGGGTTCTTGGAGACAAAAATGGGTTTTACGTCCCTTCCTGGGCTTCACCCACCTGGTTTTTCTCTTCCCGCAGGACACTCTGAACAACAACGGCAGCTTCGCTCCACCCGCTCACCGCACCACCTGGCAGGACGCCCTTCTCCACTCTTCCTCCTCCTCCTCTTCCTCACACACTGGTGAGCGCAGGGTGGGGTCTGTGTGCAGAATGGGGCCGGGGGTGGCGCCAGGGTGGGCTCCACGCTGGGTTCCGTCATAAAATTGAATCATGAAGTGATTTGGCTTGGAAAGGACCTTAAAGATCATCCAGTTCCAACCCTTGTGATGGGCAGGGACACCTCCCTCTGGATCAGGCTCCTCAAGGCGTGAGGTTCAACAGGGTCAAGTGTTGAATCCTGCCCTTGGGGCACAACGACCCTGGGCAGCTCCAGCCTAGGAGAAGCCTGGAAAGTGCCTGGAGGAGAAGGACCTGGGGGGGTTGGTTGGACAGGAGCCAGCAGGGGCCCAGGGGGCCAAGAAGGCCAAGGGCATCTTGGCTTGGAGCAGCCCCGGCGTGGCCAGCAGGGCCAGGGAGGTTCTTCTCCCTCTGGCCTCGGCCCTGGGGAGGCCGCTCCTCGAATCCTGGGGTCAGTGCTGGTTCCTCCCCACCAGAAGGATGTTGAGGCTCTGGAGCGAGTGCAGAGAAGAGCAACGAAGCTGGGGAAGGGGCTGGAGAAGAAGCCTGAGGGCCCTGGGGGTGTTTATCCTGGAGAAGAGGAGGCTGAGGGGAGAGCTCGTTGCTCTCTGCAACTCCCTGAGAGGAGGTTGTGGAGAGGAGGGAGCTGGGCTCTTCTCCCCAGGGACAGGGGACAGGACGAGAGGGAATGGCCTCAAGCTCCACCAGGGGAGGCTCAGGATGGACAGCAGGAGGACCTTCTTCACCAAAAAGTTTTTCAGCCCCAGGGAGGGGGTTGAGTCCCCTTCCCTGGAGGGATTTAAGGGCCGGGTGGACGAGGTGCTGAGGGACACGGGTTAGTGATTGATGGGAATGGTTGGACTCCATGATCTCAAAGGTCTTTTCCAACCAATCCAATCTATGATTTTAAGGCCCCGTCCAGTCTGGCTTTGATCTCCTCCAAGGTTGGCGTGTCCATGACTTCTCTGGGGACCCCCGTGGGCTTGTGGTGCTGACGCGGGGCTCTTCCTTCCCTTGTAGGACACTCGTCTCCCCACGCCTGCATCCAAGACGGACCCTGCCTGGAGAGCCCGAAGGGGCCGAGCCCCGGGGGGGCCGGGCAGCCCCCCGCCTCGCTCCCCTTTGACTCTCAAGGCAACAGCCACGAGTCGCTGGCACATGGTAACCCATCGTCCCCGAGAGCCGGGGAAGATTATAACATGAATATCATCTCCTCCTCTGCGCTCCGAGCTCCGCACTCCCCGTCGCCCCCACGCCCGCCGCCCCCTAAACCGTCTCTTTCTCCAACAGGGCCTGCGGCTCCTCCCGGCTGCGACGCCGGCTCGCCGCCCCGGCCCCTCGCCGACGGCCACCGCGATGCGGCCGCTGGCCGGGACGGGAGGGCAACCAGCCCTGGGGGTGGCCCGGGGTCCCCCGCGACCCCCCGGGAGGAGCAGTCGGTTGGGGTCGTGGCCGAGCGGGGGGCCCGGTTAGCGGGTGTCTCGGCGCTCAGCTCCGACGGGGAAGGTCCCCAGCCCGGGCGAGCGGCCAGCACGCGCGGGCATCCCTCGGGCTCCTCGGAGACCACGTCGCCCTCCTCGGACCCCGGCATCGAGGCCGATCTCACCAGCAGGACCACCAAACCCTTCCTGCCCGGCGGCCGGCACGGGGAAGATCTCAGCTCGCCGGGTTCCGACTCGGACGTGGAAGGGGAGATCGAAGCGGCTTTCGCCACCGGGCGCCTGGTCAGCAACATGATCTCATCCATCTCGGAGACGGAGCTGGATCTGAGCAGCGAGAGCAGCAGCGGCAGGTCCTCCCACCTCACCAACTCCATCGAGGAGGCCAGTTCGCCCGCCTCGGAAGCCGAGCTGGAGACGGAGCTGGAGGCGCCTGGCTTGATGGGCATCAAGGACTCCTTGCTGCTGGACAAGGGCAAAGAGGACGAGGAGGAGACCCTGGAGAGGGAGCTCGCCGAGCGCGGCATGGTGAGGAGGGAGAGCCTGGTGGAGCTGAAGATGGAGGGTTACTACGACAGCCTGAACCCCGTGGACTCGTCCGCGCCCGCCGGCCAGACCGACGTCTCCGTCTCCAGCCCCCTGGACCTGAAGATCGACCCAGACCACAGCCTGGAGAGCATCCGCCGCTCCTTCTACCTGCCCGTGGGGCCCAAGCTGATGCCCGAGGCTGACGAGGAGGACAACAGCGAGTACGACTCCGACTCGGAATCGGAGCCTGACCTGAGTGAGGACTCAGATTCCCCGTGGCTGCTCAGCAACCTCGTCAACAAGATGATCTCGGAGGGTTCCTACCCCATCAAGTGCCCGGACGAGTGTTTCCAACAGACACACTCGCTCTGCGACACCATCTCTCCGGCTTCCGACTTGGAACCTGAGATCCTGAGCGAGGCGCTGGATGGGGAGCCCGGCTCACGGGGCTCCCCGCTGGCTTCGGGGGAGCCCCCGGCCCTGCCCCGCTGCCAACGCGCCATCGAGCTGGTGGACATGGAGACGCTGCGCAGCTCCCTCCAACGTGCCGAGGACGAGGGGGTCGGCGCCGAGCCGGTGCCGGAGCTACCTGTGGACGAGCCGGGTCCTTTCCTCTTCTTGAGCAACCCAACCAACGACACCATCGCGCCCGTCTTCCCGGGCTGCCCCGTCTCCCTCGACAGGTTGGGGGCCTCCGAGGTCTTGGCCACCTTGGGCTGCCGCTCTGGGCCATCGCGCTCTCCTCCACGCGTCTCTCCTGGGACTGAGACCGTCACCAAACCCACCGTGACCGCCGCCGCCGGCGAGCCCCAGAGCTCCACGGCACCGCCGGATGACTGGGTTGTTGAGCAGGACCTGGACTCGGGTGTCCTGGAAGCCGATGACATGATCGATGACGTCCGGTTAGTGCCCCAAGGACAGGACGCTGACCCCTGCCCGCCCAACCTTGACGTGTCCACCGCCAAGACCAACCGCGGCTTCACCATGGCGTATTCCCCGGACGAGGACGAGGCGCCCTACCTGAAGGGCTCCCCCTTTGCCGAGGACGCGCTGCGGGGGGGCCTCGTCGGGGAGCTGCCGCCCGCTCCCGGGGCGCTGGATGAGTCCTTGGCCTATGACTCGGTCAAGTACACGCTGGTGGTGGACGAGCACACGCAGCTGGAGCTGGTGAGCCTGCGGCGATGCACCTCGGTGCTGAGCGACGACAGCGACCTGCTCCGCGCCTGCGACCGCTGCGAGCTGGACGACGAGGCGGCCTTTGGGGAGGGCCTGGGGGCCCCTGACGCCCACAGCTCCTCCGAGGACTCGTCCCCCGAGGCAGACCTGCAGTTCTCCAAGAAGTTTCTCAATGTCTTCGTTAACAGCACCTCCCGCTCCTCCAGTAAGTGACCAGGACTGTACCGTGTCGTGATCTTCCCCATGGGACATGACCAGAAGCCGTGGGCTTGTCTCTATGGGGCTGGACCCAAAGGCCATGGGCCCTTCTCTATGGGGCTGGACCCATAGGCCATGGGCTCTTCTCTATGGGGCTGGACCCAAAGGCCACGGGCCCTACTCTATGGGGCTGTACGCAAAGGCCATGGGCTCTTCTCTATGGGGCTGGACCCAAAGGCCATGGGCCCTTCTCTATGGGGCTGGACACAAAGGCCATGGGCCCTTCTCTATGGGGCTGGACCCAAAGGCTATGGGCCCTTCTCTACGGGGCTGGACCCAAAGGCCATGGGCCCTTCTCTACGGAGCTGGACCCAAAGGCCATAGACCCTTCTCTATGGGGCTGGACCCAAAGGCCATGGGCCCTTCTCTATGGGGCTGGACCCAAAGGCCATGGGCTCTTCTCTATGGGGCTGGACGCAAAGGCCATGGGCCCTTCTCTATGGGGCTGGACTCAAAGGCCATGGGCTCTTCTCTATGGGGCTGGACTCAAAGGCCATGGGCCCTCCTCTATGGGGCTGGACCCAAAGGCCATAGGCCCTTCTCTATGGGGCTGGACCCAAAGGCCATGGTCTCTTCTCTATGGGGCTGGACCCAGAGGCTATGGGCCCTTCTATATGGAGCTGGACCCAAAGGCCATGGGCCCTTCTCTATGGGGCTGGACCCAAAGGCCATGGGCTCTTCTCTATGGGGCTGGACCCAAAGGCCATGGGCCCTTCTCTATAGAGCTGGACCCAAAGGCCGTGGGCCCTTCTCTATGGAGCTGGACTTAAAGGCCATGGGCCCTGCTCTATGGGGCTGGACCCAAGGGCTATGGGCCCTTCTCTATGGACCTGGACCCAAAGGCCATGGGCCCTTCTCTATGGGGCTGGACGCAAAGGCCATGGGCCCTTCTCTATGGGGCTGGACCTAAAGGCCATGGGCCCTTCTCTATGGGGCTGGACCCAAAGGCCATGGGCCCTTCTCTATAGAGCTGGACCCAAAGGCCATGGGCCCTTCTCTATGGGGCTGGACCCAAAGGCCATGGGCTCTTCTCTATGGACCTGGACCCAAAGGCCATGGGCCCTTCTCTATGGAGCTGGACTCAAAGGCCATGGGCCCTTCTCTATGGGGCTGGACCCAAAGGCCATGGGCCCTTCTCTGTGGAGCTGGACCCAAAGGCCATGGGCTCTTCTCTATGGGGCTGGACCCAAAGGCCATGGGCCCTTCTCTATGGGGCTGAACCCAAAAGCCATGGGCCCTTCTCTGTGGAGCTGGACCCAAAGGCCATGGGCTCTTCTCTATGGGGCTGGACCCAAAGGCCATGGGCTCTTCTCTATGGAGCTGGACCCAAAGGCCATGGGCCCTTCTCTATGGGGCTGGACCCAGAGACCATGGGCCCTTCTCTATGGGGCTGGACCCAAAGGCCATGGCGTCTTCCCCATGGGACCTGACCTTAAGCCATGGGGTCTTTCCTGTGGGGCTGGACTCAAAGATAATGAGCCCTTCTCTATTGAGCTGGACTAAAAGGCCACAGGCACTTCTCTATGGGGCTGGAACCAAAGGCCATGGGCCCTTCTCTACGGGGCTGGACCCAAAGGCCATGGGCCCTTCTCTATGGAGCTGGACCCAAAGGCCATGGTCTCTTTTCTATGGGGCTGGACCCAGAGGCCATGGGCCCTTCTCTATGGAGCTGGACCCAAAGGCCATGGGCTCTTCTCTATGGGGCTGGACCCAAAGGCCATGGGCTCTTCTCTATGGGGCTGGACCCAAAGGCCATGGGCTCTTCTCTATGGGGCTGGACCCAAAGGCCATGGGCTCTTCTCTATGGGGCTGGACCCAAAGGCCATGGGCCCTTCTCTATGGGGCTAGACCCAGAGACCATGGGCTCTTCTCTATGGGGCTGGACCCAAAGGCCATGGGCTCTTCTCTATGGGGCTGGACGCAAAGGCCATGGGCCCTGCTCTATGGGGCTGGACCCAAAGGCCATGGGCTCTTCTCTATGGGGCTGGACCCAAAGGCCATGGGCTCTTCTCTATGGAGCTGGACCCAAATGCCATGGGCCCTTCTCTGTGGAGCTGGACCCAAAAGCCATGGGCCCTTCTCTATGGGGCTGGACCCAAAGGCCATGGGCCCTTCTCTATGGGGCTGGACCCAAAGGCCATGGGCTCTTCTCTATGGGGCTGGACGCAAAGGCCATGGGCTCTTCTCTATGGGGCTGGACGCAAAGGCCATGGGCCCTGCTCTATGGGGCTGGACCCAAAGGCCATGGGCTCTTCTCTATGGGGCTGGACCCAAA
Organism: Clamator glandarius; assembly: GCA_033459285.1. Lineage (NCBI taxonomy): Eukaryota > Metazoa > Chordata > Aves > Cuculiformes > Cuculidae > Clamator > Clamator glandarius. The sequence goes on from JAUNZM010001568.1 coordinate 20,396, forward strand.
GGCCATGGGCTCTTCTCTATGGAGCTGGACCCAAATGCCATGGGCCCTTCTCTGTGTAGCTGGACCCAAAAGCCATGGGCCCTTCTCTATGGGGCTGGACCCAAAGGCCATGGGCCCTTCTCTATGGGGCTGGACCCAAAGGCCATGGGCTCTTCTCTATGGGGCTGGACGCAAAGGCCATGGGCTCTTCTCTATGGGGCTGGACCCAAAGGCCATGGGCCCTTCTCTATAGAGCTGGACCCAAAGGCCATGGGCCCTTCTCTATGGGGCTGGACGCAAAGGCCATGGGCCCTTCTCTACGGGGCTGGACCCAAAGGCTATGGGCCCTTCTCTATGGGGCTGGACCCAAAGGCCATGGGCTCTTCTCTATAGAGCTGGACCCAAAGGCCATGGGCCCTTCTCTATGGGGCTGGACGCAAAGGCCATGGGCCCTTCTCTACGGGGCTGGACCCAAAGGCCATGGGCCCTTCTCTATGGAGCTGAACCCAAAGGCCATGGTCTCTTCTCTATGGGGCTGGACCCAAAGGCCATGGGCTCTTCTGTATGGGGCTGGACCCAAAGGCCATGGTCCCTTCTCTATAGGGCTGGACCCAGAGACCATGGGCTCTACTCTATGGGGCTGGACCCAAAGGCCATGGGCCCTTCTCTATGGGGCTGGACCCAAAGGCCATGGGCTCTTCTCTATGGGGCTGAACCCAAAGGCCATGGGCCCTTCTCTATGGGGCTGGACCCAAAGGCCATGGGCCCTTCTCTATGGGGCTGGACCCAAAGGCCATGGGCCCTTCTCTATGGGGCTGGACGCAAAGGCCATGGGCCCTTCTCTATGGGGCTGGACTCAAAGGCCATGGGCCCTTCTCTATGGGGCTGGACCCAAAGGCCATGGGCCCTTCTCTGTGGAGCTGGACCCAAAAGCCATGGGCCCTTCTCTATGGGGCTGGACCCAAAGGCCATGGGCTCTTCTCTATGGGGCTGGACCCAAAGGCCATGGGCTCTTCTCTATGGGGCTGGACCCAAAGGCCATGGGCTCTTCTCTATGGGGCTGGACCCAAAGGCCATGGGCCCTTCTCTATGGGGCTGGACCCAAAGGCCATGGGCTCTTCTCTATGGGGCTGGACTCAAATACCATGGGGTCTTCTCCATGGGACGTGACCTGAAGCCATGGGGTCTTCCCTATGGGGCTAGTCCCAAAGACTGTGGGCTCCTCCCCATGGAACTGGATCCAAGGGCCATGGGCTCTCCTCCATGGGGCTGGACCCAAAGGCTGTGGGATTTTCCTCATGGACTTGGATCCAAAGACCATTGTCTCAACCCTGTGGGGCTGGACCCAAAGACCGTGGGGCTGGACCTGAAGGTTCTGGTGGGTTTCCAACCCCCAACCCCAGCGCTCCGTGGGATCCTTGGGGCCGAGCTGCTGGTCATGGGCCACAGGAGCAGGGACCCCTCGTCGTTCTGGCCCTTCTGCTCCCCGCTTCCCTCCCCCTGAGGGTCCTGCAGTCCCCTGGGTGGGTTGAGATGGGACGCGTCCCACGCATGGTGGTGTTGGAGCTGCTCCCCAGCCCCACGGCAGCCTCCTCCTTCTCCTCCTCTTTGGCAGGCACAGAATCCTTCGGGCTCTTCTCCTGCATGGTGAACGGTGAGGAGAGGGAGCAAACCCACCGGGCTGTCTTCAGGTGAGCAGCGGACCCGATCCCGCGGTCAAGGACACCAGGTAGGGGTCTTGGAGGACCCTTCCTCCTCCATCTCCCTCCCTGCCCATGTTCTCCTGGCCTCCCAGGTTCATCCCTCGCCACGAGGATGAGCTGGAGCTGGATGTGGACGACCCCATCCTGGTGGAGCTGGAGGAGGACGACTACTGGTACCGGGGCTACAACATGAGGACGGGCGAGAGGGGGATCTTCCCAGCCTTCTACGCCCATGAGGTCGTTGGCCAAGCCAAGGACACTATCGGTAGGAGCCCCTGGCTTCCCCGGTACCATAGTTGGTGTTGTGAAGGGCTCCAGGCACCATCTCCTTGTCCCATCTCTGGGTGGAGCGAGTGCCGAGAAGAGCAACGAAGCTGGGGAAGGGGCTGGAGACCAAGCCTGAGGGCCCTGGGGGTGTTCAGCCTGGAGAAGAGGAGGCTGAGGGGAGAGCTTGTTGCTCTCTCCAACTCCCTGAGAGGAGGTTGTGGAGAGGAGGGAGCTGGGCTCTTCTCCCAAGGGACAGGGGACAGGACGAGAGGGAATGGCCTCAAGCTCCACCAGGGGAGGCTCAGGATGGAGTGGTGAGAAATGGAGTTAAATCCAGCTGGAGGCCAGTTCCAAGTGGTGTCCCCCAGGCTCAGTGCTGGGTCCTGGTCAGTGTCTTTATCAATGACCTTGTTGAAGGCATCGAGGGCACCCTGAGCGAGTTTGGAGAAGACACTAAGCCAGGTGGAAATGTGCTGGAGGGTCGGGAGGCTCCAAAGGGATCGGAACAGGCTGGATCCATGGGCTGAGACCAACGGGAGGAGGGTTAACGAGGCCAAACGGCGGGTCCTGCCCTTGGGGCACAACAACCCTGGGCAGCTCCAGCCTAGGAGAAGCCTGGAAAGTGCCTGGAGGAGAAGGACCTGGGGGGGTTGGTTGGACAGGAGCCAGCAGGGGCCCAGGGGGCCAAGAAGGCCAAGGGCATCTTGGCTTGGAGCAGACCCGGCGTGGCCAGCAGGGCCAGGGAGGTTCTTCTCCCTCTGGCCTCGGCCCTGGGGAGGCCGCTCCTCGAATCCTGGGGTCAGTGCTGGTTCCTCCCCAGCAGAAGGAGGTTGAGGCTCTGGAGCGAGTGCCGAGAAGAGCAACGAAGCTGGGGAAGGGGCTGGAGAACAAGCCTGAGGGCCCTGGGGGTGTTTAGCCTGGAGAAGAGGAGGCTGAGGGACGCGGGTTAGTGATTGATGGGAATGGTTGGACTCGATGATCCGTTGGGTCCTGTCCAACCTGGTGATTCTGTGATTCTATGCCGATTCTGTGATTCTATGCCGATTCTGTGATTTTATGACGATTCTGTGGTTTTATGATGATTCTATGATCTCACGGTGCAGGTTTGAAGAGGAACCCGTGCTGGGTGGAGAGGTTCAACGTGCAGTTCCTGGGCTCGGTGGAGGTCCCGTACCACCAGGGCAACGGCATCCTCTGCGCGGCCATGCAGAAGGTGAGCAGGGCGAGCAGCGGGGACCCTTCTTCCTCCCCCCCCAGTTCCATGATCAGCCCCCTCGCCCCCAACCCCTTACACCCTGCACCCCCAGATTGCCACCACCAGGAAGCTGACGGTTCACCTGCGGCCACCGGCGAGTTGTGACCTGGAGATCACGCTGCAGGGCATCAAGCTCATCTTGACCGTCACCGAGTACAGCCGGGACGAGGAGGTGAGGGGCACGGGCTGGAGATCCAACGCTCGCTCTGCTTCAACCAGGCGTCATCCACCCCCTTGACCCCCTTTTTCTCTTCCAGTTCGAGCGCTGCAGCCACTTCTTCCAGATGAAGAACATCTCCTTCTGTGGGTGCCACCCCAGAAACAGCTGGTGAGATGCCCTCTTCCCGCATCCCGACGGATGTTCCTGGCCCCCCAGCCCCAAAAGAGCTTGAGGAGGGTCGGGGTGTCTCCCCAAAACCTTCACCGTCCCCTTCTCGTCGCAGCTACTTTGGGTTCATCACCAAGCACCCGGTGCTGAGCCGCTTCGCCTGCCACGTCTTCGTCTCCCAGGAATCCATGCGGCACGTCGCCGAGTGCGTCGGGTAAGACGGGGATGGGGGGGGCTGGATCTGGGGGGGCTGGGGGCCTGGAGCTGGGGGATAGGGTTTTGAGGGTGCTGGAAGTTCTGGGTGTGGGGGGCTTGGAGTCCTGGAGTAGGGGGATGGAGTTGCTGGGGATGCTGGAAGGTCTGGATGTGGGGTCTGGAAAGTCTGGGGGGGGCCAGATCGGGGGGTGCTGGGAGTGCTGGAGCAGGGAGATGGGGTTGTTGGAGGTGCTGGAAGGTCTGGATGTGGGGGGCTGGAGGTGCTGGAGGTGCTGGATCTGGGGGTGCTGGGGGTCCTGGAGCAGTGGGATGGGGGTTTTGGGGGTGCTGGGAGGTCTGGGTGTGGGGGGATAGGGGTGCAGGGGGTCTGAGGTGATGGATCTGGGGGTGCTGGGGGTCCTGGAGCAGTGGGATGGGGTTTTTGGGGGGGCTGGGAGGTCTGGGTGTGGGGGGATTGGGGTGCAGGGGGTCTGAGGTGATGGATCTGGGGGTGCTGGAGGTCCTGGACAGAGGGATGGGGTTTTTGGGGGGGCTGGGAGGTCTGGGTGTGGGGGGATTGAGGTGCAGGGGGGGCTGAGGTGCTGGATCTGGGGGTGCTGGGGGTCCTGGACAGAGGGATGGGTATTTTGGGGGTGCTGGAAGGTCTGAGTGTGGGGGCTGGAGGTGCTGGATCTGGGGGTGCTGGGGGTCCTGGAGCAGGGAGATGGGGTTGTTGAGGGTGCAGGGGGTCTGAGGTGATGGATCTGGGGGTGCTGGGGGTCCTGGAGCAGTGGGATGGGATTACTGGAGGTGCTGGAAGGTCTGGGTGTGGGGGGATTGGGGTGCTGGGGTGCTGGATCTGGGGGTGCTGGGGGTCCTGGAGCAGGAGGATGGGGTTTCTGGGGGTTTCTGGGGTTTGGGGTGCAGAGAGGCTGGCGGAGCTGGGTCTGGGGGTGCTGGAGGTCTGGGTACAAGAAGACTGGGTGGAGGGGGGACTGGTATTGCTGGTACTGGAGTTACTGGGAGTCTGGGAGCAGACGGACTGGGGGTGCTGGGGGTCTGGGTGCAGGGGGCTGGCAGAGCTGGATATGGGGGTGCAGCGGGTCTAGGTGCAAGGGGTCTGGCTCTGCCGGGGTTTGGGGTGCAGGGAGTCTGGTTGGGCTGTACCCAGGCATGGGGTGCAGGGGTTTTGGGGCGCTGGGGGATTGGGTACAGGTGGTCTGTGTGTGCCAGTTCTGGGGGTGCAGGAGGTGTGGGTGCAAAGTCTCCGACTGTCGGAGGGCTGGGGGATGCTGGGATTTGGGGTGCAGGGGGGCTGGCAGTGCTGGGTCTGGGGGTGCTGGGGGTCTGGGTGCAGGGGGGCTGGTGTGGCTGGGACTGGAGTTACTGGGAGTCTGGGTGCAGAGGGACTGGGGGTGCTGGGAGTTTGGGTGCAGGGGGTCTTGTGTGTTACAGGGCAGTGGATGCTGGGTTTTGGGGTGCAAAGTGGCTGGTTTGCTGGGTCTGGGGGTGCTGAGGGTCTGGGTGCTGGGGGACTGGGTGTCCCAGTGCTGGGGGATGCTGGGTTTTGGGGTGCAAGGTGTCTGGCTCTGCTGGGTCTGGGGGTGCTGAGGGTCTGGGTGCTGGGGGGTCTGGGTGTCCCAGGGCTGGGGGATGCTGGGTTTTGGGGTGCAAGGTGCCTGGCTCTGCTGGGTCTGGGGGTGCTGAGGGTCTGGGTGCTGGGGGATGCTGGGTTTTGGGATGCAAGGTGTCTGGCTTTGCTGGGTCTGGGGGTGCTGAGGGTCTGGGTGCTGGGGGATGCTGGGTTTTGGGGTGCAAGGTGTCTGGCTTTGCTGGGTCTGGGGGTGCTGAGGGTCTGGGTGCTGGGGGTCTGGGTGTCCCAGGGCTGGGGGATGCTGGGATTTGGGGTGCAGGGGGCTGGCTTTGCTGGATCTGGGGATGCTGGGGGTTTGGAGTGCAGGGGGTCTGACTGTGCTGAGGTTTGGGGTGCAGGGGGGCTGGCAGAGCTGGGTCTGGGGGTGCTGGGGGTCTGGGTGCAAAGTCTCTGGCTCTCCCAGGACTGGAAGATGCTGGGATTTGGGGTGCAGAGGGGTGCTGGCTGCAGAGGAGCTGACGCAGGAGGTCTCAGTGCTTGGGGGGGCTGATCGTTTTGGGGGTGCAGACCCCATCCCAGCCCTGATCTGCTCCCCCCACCCCGAATTCCTTCCAGCCGAGCTTTTCAGGAATATTACCAGGAGCACCTGGAATACGCCTGCCCCACAGAGGACATTTACCTGGAGTAGTTTGGGGGGGGGGGGCAGGTGTCTCCTGCTTACGCGACCCCCCCCCCCACCCCTCCAGCCCCAATGGGGGCCAGAGACTCTGTCTGAACCCCAAAACCAGCCGGCTTGGCCCCCCCCCCCCCCCCGCACACACGCTCCAGCCCACGGACTCCCTGCACATCCTCACCGCTTGATTTTGGGGGGGCGGGGGGGGGCCAGGCTGCAGCTGCCGAGCTCGGGTGGGGATCTGAGGGTGCACCCAGCACCCTGGGGTGGGGGGTGGGGGGGATGTTGAGCCTTGGGGGGGCTGGGGGAGAAGCTGCCCCCCCCCACCCTCACACCCCCTGCATGAGCAAAACCTGGGGGGCTGCAGGAGTGGGGTCCGAACGTGCCCCCCCATCCAGGGATGGAGATGCTGGGGGGCTGCTAAATGGGGTATGGGGAATGCAAAAAGGGGGGGGGGCACATGCTTGGGGGGCTGTTGAGCCTTGGGGGCTGGGGGAAAAGCTGCCCCCCCCCACACACCCCCTGCATGAGCAAAAACTGGGGGGCTCCAATAGTGGGGTCCGAGCGTGCCCCCCCCCTCGAGGATGGAGATGCTGGGGGGTTAAATGGGGTCTGAGGAGTGTGAAAAGTGGGGGGGCACATGCTTGGGGGGGGGGGCAAGGGGGTGATGGGGGCACGGGGGGGACGCTGGGATGAGCGTCTCCAACTGTCAAGCCCCCCCCCGCCCCCCAAATCCCTGCACAGCTTCGGCACCGCTCTCTCATCTCCCCCGTCCCCCCAAAATTGCAGCCCCCCCCGCCCCACCAGGACCATCCCAGCACCCCAAATCCCACCCCAGCCCCCCAGGAGCGCCACCAAGCCCCCTCCCCACCATCGGTGCCCCCCTCCCTGCCCCAGCCCCGCTCGGCTCCCCCCAACTCCCAGCCCCACGGGGCAGACTCGGGGGGCGCTCGGGCTGCAGGATTGGGGGGGGGGGGGGGGGGGGCTCCCCAAAAGCCTGAATGTATTTTCCCTGCGAGAGGAACAACGAGAGCCGGGGGGCCCGGCCCGAGCTCTGTGCCTGGTGATTGATTTCGCTTGCCGGCCCCGTATATGCGACCAGTGCTAGTTTCTAGTGACGATAACTCACTCCGCTCCATCTCCCGATATTTATCTCCTTCCTCCGAGAACGAGAGGAGCTCGCAGCCAGCGACACTTGTACAAACCCCGGGTAAAGGTTCGTCCCCCTCCACCGCCTTGTCAGCCACTTGGTCTTTCAATAAAATATCTGCTTGGTGTGACCGCGAGGAGGAGGAGGGGTTTTTTTTTGGGGGGGGGGGGGGTGGGTTGAGAGGGTTGCTTGGAGCCTCTGGTGGGGCAGGGAGAGAATCGGAGACTCGGAGAATCGGAGAATCCTAGAAGCGTAGAGTCGTAGAAGCGTAGAGTCGCAGAATCATAGAATCCTAGGATTGGAGAAACAGAGAATCATAGAATCGTAGAATTGTAGAATCATAGAATCATAGAATTGTAGAGTCATAGAATTGTAGGATCATAGAATCGTAGAATTGAAGAATCATAGAATTGTAGAGTCATAGAATTGTAGAGTCATAGAATCGTAGAATTGTAGAATCATAGAATCGTAGAATTGTAGAGTCATAGAATCATAGAATTGTAGAGTCATAGAATTGTAGAATCATAGAATCGTAGAATTGAAGAATTGTAGAATCGTAGAATTGAAGAATCATAGAATTGTAGAGTCATAGAATTGTAGAATCATAGAATCGTAGGATTGTAGAATCATAGAATCGTAGAATTGAAGAATCATAGAATCGTAGAATTGTAGAATCATAGAATTGTAGAATCATAGAATCGTAGAATTGTAGAGTCATAGAATCGTAGAATTGAAGAATCATAGAATTGTAGAGTCATAGAATTGTAGGATCATAGAATCATAGAATTGTAGAGTCGTAGAATCATAGAGTCATAGAATCATAGAATCGTAGAATTGAAGAATCGTAGAATTGAAGAATCATAGAATTATAGTCATAGAATCGTAGGATCATAGAATCGTAGAGTCATAAAATTGTAGAGTCGTAGAAGCATAGAGTCGTAGAATCATAGAGTCATAGAATTGTAGAATCATAGAATCGTAGAATTGAAGAATTGTAGAATTGTAGAATTGAAGAATCATAGAATTATAGAGTCATAGAATTGTAGGATCATAGAATTGTAGAATCATAGAATCGTAGAATTGAAGAATTGTAGAATTGAAGAATCATAGAATTACAGAGTCATAGAATTGTAGGATCATAGAATTGTAGAGTCGTAGAATCATAGAATCGTAGAGTCATAGAATTGTAGAATCATCGAATCGTAGAATCGTAGAGTCGTAGAATTGTAGAATCATAGAATTTAAGAATCATAGAATCATAGAATCATAGAATCGTAGAATTGAAGAATCATAGAGTCATAGAATCATAGAATTGTAGAATTGAAGAATCATAGTCATAGAATCATAGAGTTGTAGAATTGTAGAAACGTAGAATCATAGAATCGTAGAACCATAACATTGTAGAATTGTAGCATCATAGAATCATAGAATTGTAGAGTCATAGAATTGTAGGATCATAGAGTCATAGAATCGTAGAATTGAAGAACCATAGTCATAGAATCATGGAGTTGTAGAATCGTAGAATTGTAGAAACGTAGAATCATAGGATCATAGAATCATAAAATCATAGAATTGTAGCATCATAGAATCGTTGAATCATAGAATCACTAGGTTGGAAAGGACCCACTGGATCATCGAGTCCAACCGTTCCCAACAATGGAGAAGGACCTGGGGGGGTTGGTTGGACAGGAGCCAGCAGGGGCCCAGGGGGCCAAGGAGGCCAAGGGCATCTTGGCTTGGAGCAGCCCCGGCGTGGCCAGCAGGGCCAGGGAGGTTCTTCTCCCTCTGGACTCCTACGTGGAGATTTCACATTTTGGGGTGCTGGGCTGCATCCCCCCCCCCCCCACCTGCCCATTTTGGGGTGCATCTCCTCCTCCTGCTTTCCCATTTTGGGGTGCTGAGGTGCCAGTGAACCCCCTCCTGCCGGCCCATAGCCAGGTTACTGGGGTGCATCCCCCCCGCTTTCCCATTTTGGGGTGCTGGTGCCTCCCCCTTTCTATCCATTTTGGGGCGCTGGGGTGCCAAAGCCCCCCCCCCCCCCCTTCCCTCCCATAACCACATTACTGGGGCGCATCCCCCCCACCCCTTTCTATCCATTTTGGGGCGCAACCCCCCCATACCCCAAGGTGGAGGAGCCCTGATGGCATCTCAGGTGCTGGAGCCGAGTCACCACACGACCGAGCGGAGCTTTCTTATAAATTTATTACATAATAATAATAATAATTAATAATAATAATAATAATATAATATAAGAAACATAGATCTCTGTGGGGTTATGTGTATCACAACGTCAAGGGCGGGAGGCGAATGGTCGCACCTCCATGACTCTGGAGAAGGAGAAATCTCCTCCGGAGAGAAAAATCCATACAAAATAAGGGTGAAGTCGAACCGACCCCGTAAAATTAATTAAAAATTAAAAAAAAAAAAAACAAAAAACAAAACCAACCCAAAAGAACCAACCAAAAAAAAAAAAAAACCTCAAAAAAAAAAAAAAAAACCTAAACCAGAACGCAAACCCACAGGTGAGTCCCGAGAGGGGTGGACGGCGGAGCCGAGTGTGGTCGCACACGCGTGTGCGAGAGCCGGAAAATGCACATGCAGAGTTGGGGGTGAAGGGGTGGGGGGTGGGGGGGTGTGACGTGCGCCCCGGGTTTTTGGGGCGGCGAGCGGGGGTGACACATGCAAGCGGCAGTGAGGCTGCCCACGGCGGGGATGGGGGGGGACGGATGGCAATTAGAAAAAAAGAAAAATAATTAAAAAAAAAAAAAAATCCTCGTTACGCTTCGTCCCTCTTGGATGACGGATTTTTTTTTTTGTTTGTTTTGTTTTCTTCTTTTATTTTGGCTGCTCGAGCTCTTCCGCCACCCAGTAACGAGGCGTTTTTTTTTTTTTTTTTTTTTAGGGGTTTCGCTCGCTCGTCTTTGACAATCGGGGTGAGAGACGCGAGCGGAGGGCGGCGACGCCGAAAGAAAACCAACATCTTATAAAAAAAAAAAAAACCCCAAAAAACCCCCATTTCGACGCCGCCAAAAAAAAAAAAAACAAAAAAAACCCCCCTTAATTCCACGTTTTTGCGGGTTTTTTTTTTTTTTTTTTCTTATTTTTTTTTTTAAATACAGAAGAGAACCCGAGTCATTGAGAAGCCATGAGAATCACAGTAACCGGACGCGGCGCTCATCGCAGGCTCGTGGGGTCGGTTCCTCTGCCTTCTCCGGGATGGCTTTTCAAAATGAAAAAATGGTTGGAGCGCGGAGAGAGAGAGAGAGAGAGAGATGCCAAGGCAGCCAGAATAGATACAGAGTCAGGAAAGCGCTATCTACACCTCGAGAAGGGGTGGGGGGCGAGGAAAAAAAAAAAAAAAAAAAAAGTAGAAATTCCTCTTTGCTTCAGCCGAGAAATGAAAAGGAGCAGCAGCCGCGCTAGCGGGGAGGTTCTGAGCTGCTGGACGGGGGGGGAACGGCCGCGGGACGAGGTCTTGGATGCCCCGGGGAAGGTTTCGAGCTCAAGGTGGGGGACGTTCGCCGGGGCTGAGCAGGGATGGGAGAGGAGCACCCGAGCCTGGATGGACGCGGAGGGTGTCGGGGAGGTGGTGGCGGCTGGGGACGCGGTCACCTCGCTGCTGGAGAGAAGGGTGGGAGCAGGCTGGTTGTGGCCAGGGAGGGAGCGGGATGGAAGGGGCTTCGGCACCCAACGCCAGCACCCAACAGCACCCAACATCACCCAACGCCAGCACTCAACATCACCCAACATCACCCAACTCCAGCACCCAACATCACCCAACATCACCCAACTCCAGCACCCAACATCACCCAACACCAGCACCCAACATCACCCAACATCACCCAACTCCAGCACCCAACATCACCCAACATCACCCAACACCAGCACCCAACAGCACCCAACAGCACCCAACACCAGCACCCAACATCACCCAACATCACCCAACTCCAGCACCCAACATCACCCAACACCAGCACCCAACATCACCCAACATCACCCAACTCCAGCACCCAACATCACCCAACACCAGCACCCAACATCACCCAACAGCACCCAACTCCAGCACCCAACAGCACCCAACATCACCCAACACCAGCACCCAACATCACCCAACATCACCCAACATCAACCAACACCAGCACCCAATATCACCCAACATCAACAAACACCAGCACCCAACATCACCCAACATCACCCAATATCACCCAACACCAGCACCCAACATCACCCAACACCAGCACCCAACATCACCCAACATCACCCAACACCAGCACCCAACATCACTCAACAAACATCACCCCGGGGGGGACGATGTTGCCTCCAAAGCTCCAAGATCATCCAACTCGACCACGTGGATGCGGGTGGACAGGGAGGGCGCGAGGGGGATGAGGGGGATGAGGATGTTCGGTGCGTTTGGTCGTGGTCCCCTCCCCACCAGAAGGATGTTGAGGCTCTGGAGCGAGTGCCGAGAAGAGCAACGAAGCTGGGGAAGGGGCTGGAGAAGAAGCCTGAGGGCCCTGGGGGTGTTTAGCCTGGAGAAGAGGAGGCTGAGGGGAGAGCTCGTTGCTCTCTGCAACTCCCTGAGAGGAGGTTGTGGAGAGGAGGGAGCTGGGCTCTTCTCCCCAGGGACAGGGGACAGGACGAGAGGGAATGGCCTCAAGCTCCACCAGGGGAGGCTCAGGATGGACAGCAGGAGGAAATATTTAATGGAAAAGGTCATTGGGTGCTGGAACGGGGAGGGGGTTGAGTCCCCTTCCCTGGAGGGGTTTAAGGGCCGGGTGGATGAGGAGCTGAGGGACACGGGTTAGTGATTGATGGGGATGGTTGGACTCCATGATCTGATGGGTCCTTTCCCAACCTGGTGGTTCCCTGAGTCCATGTTGGTGGCCGGGGCAGGGGAGCAGGTCTGGGGGAGCCCCCGGCAGCCCCTGGCACTGGGACGGCTGGCGCGGCAGCGCGGGTGGAAGTCGCCTTCTTTGGTGCGAGGCCTGACTGGGACGAGCCGTGGTGTCCATCCCGCGGGACGGATCACGCAGTGTTCGCCAACACAGGTACGGCTGCAGCTGCTTCGCGGTGGAAGCTGGGATGCACGGAGAGGGGCGGCACAGCCGCCGCCGGCTCCACCGGGGCGGAGCGGTGGGTGCATCCACCATTTCCAGCCCTCCCAAGGAGATGGGGTTCAGAGGTGGGAATCGGGGTGGGAAGAGGAGGGCTCCTCCGAAATGGCAAGAAGGCGTCCAGCTTTCCTAGTCCCAGACCGAACTTTCTGCAGAAAAGTCGCGCTCTGCAGACTTCTGGCCCCTTGCGGCAAGAGGCGGGTGCAGGCGGGTCTCGCGGTTGCCCCGAAAGCAGCTGCGGAAGGGGCAGAGACCGGGGGTTCACCCAACGCGAACCCAACAAGCAGCCTGCACTCAGGCTTACGCACCTTCACACTTCCACCAGCAGCACCCGCTGGCCCTGGGCTGCGGGGCCGCGCTGCGAGGACCTCTGGGGTCTCCATGGGCCACCAGGGTCTCCCAAGGACCTCTGGGGTCTCCATGAACCACCAGGGTCTCCATGGGCCACCAGGGTCTCCAAAGGCCATTTTGGGGTCTCCATGGGCCACCAGGGTCTCCAAGGACCTCTGGGGTCTCCAAGGGCCACCAGGGTGTCCAAGGACCTCTGGGGTCTCCAAGGGCCTCTGGGGTCTCCAAGGGCCATTGGGGTCTCCAAAGGCCATTGGGGTCTCCATGGGCCACATGGGTCTCCATGAACCACCAGGGTCTCCAAGAACCTCTAGGGTCTCCATGAACCACCAGGGTCTCCAAGAACCTCTGGGGTCTCATGGGCCACCAGAGTCTCAATAAACCACTAGAGTCACTGGGGGCCACCAGGGCCTCCACGAGCCACCAGGGTTTCTGAGGGCCACCAGGGCCCCTTCATGGACCACTAGGGCCTCCATGGAGCACCAGGATCTCCAAGGGCTGCCGGGGTCTCCGTTACCTGCGGAGGAGGCAGGGGAGGAGCCAGCAGCGTGTCGGGAAGGAAGAGCAGCAGGAGAAGTGGTGCCAGGGGCAGCGGTGGGATGAGCGGTGGGACATGCGGAAGGGCTGCAGCGCCAAGCAGAGCGTGGGACGAGCCAGAAGATTGGAGCAGAGGCCGAGCCGCAGCGTGAAGACACCCAGCGTGTGCTCTGGTGGGACTCCGTGCGGCCACCCATGCCTCGACATCAAGACCTGGCCCTGGAGGACACAGGGATGGAGCTGGAGAAGGGAGCCAAAGCCAGACAACGACCACAGGTCCCGTGGCGGAGCCTCCTCGAGGAGGTCGCGCGGTGGCAGGTCCAGCGTGCGGTGCCTCCACAGGGATGCAGAGCAACGGGACGCTCGCTGGTGTCCCAGGGTGCTGGAGAAGAAGCATCAGCCTGGAGAGCCGAGCTCTGGTTGGAGCGGTGGGGTCGGATCATGGTGGAAGAGGGATGTGGAACTGGGATGAGCAAGCACGGAGCCAAGGGAGGCAAGAAAAGCGGTGGCCACAGCCGTGCTGGCAGGCGAGGTGCAACCAGGCCGGTGGGATAGGACATCTCTGGAGAGGGAACATCCCTGCCCATGCAGGACCATGCCAGCAAGACCTTGGGACCAGAGGGTGCTGAGCGAAGCCAGGATGAAGGAACCAGAACCCTGCTGAGGGAGGGGGAGGGTGGGGGAAGAGGGTGCTGAGCTGCAGCGAGGCGTGGGGGGCCCGAGAGGAGGAGGTGAGGGGTGAAGGTGCTGGGTACGTGGGACGGGTGAAGGTGGGAGATGAGTAGGAGGATGAAGGTGGGAGATGTGCAGGAGGATGAAGGTGGGAGGTGAGCAGGAGGTTGACGGTGGTGGATACGTGGGATGGGTGAAGGTGGGAGATGTGCAGGAGGAAGAAGGTGCTGGGTACATGAGATGGGTGAAGGTGGAGATGAGCATGAGGGTGAAGGTGCTGGGTACGTGGGATGGGTGAAGGTTGGAGATGAGCATGAGGGTGAAGGTGCTGGGTACGTGGGATGGGTGAAGGTTGGAGATGTGCAGGAGGATGAAGGCTGGAGATGTGCAGGAGGATGAAGGTGTTGGGTATGTGGGATGGATGAAGGTTGGAGATGTGCAGGAGGATGAAGGTGAGAGATGAGTAGGAGGTTGAAGGTGCTGGGTATGTGGGATGGATGAAGGTGGGAGATGTGCAGGAGGATGAAGATGGTGGGTACATGTGATGAGTGAAGGTGGGAGATGTGCAGTAGGAAGAAGGTGCTGGGTGCATGAGATGGGTGAAGGTGGAGATGAGCATGAGGGTGAAGGTGCTGGGTACGTGGGATGGGTGAAGGTGGAGATGAGCACGAGGGTGAAGGTGCTGGGTACGTGGGATGGGTGAAGGTTGGAGATGTGCAGGAGGATGAAGGTTCTGAGTATGGAGGACAGATGAAGGTGGGAGATGTACAGGAGGATGAAGGTGGGAGATGAGTAGGAGGTTGAAGGTGCTGGGTACGTGGGATGGGTGAAGGCTGGAGATGTGCTGGAGCATGAAGGTTCTGGGTATGGAGGTTGGATGAAGATGCGAGATGTGCAGGAGGATGAAAGTGGGAGATGAGCATGATGGTGAAGGTTTTGGGTACGCAGGATGGATGAAGGTTGGAGCCCAGGAGGGTCAAGGTGCTGGGTGCCTGGTGGGGTCCCAGAAGTTTGGGGTGTGTGGACACAATGGGCTGGCCCCACGGCCATGGGGCAGCGGGCTGGAAGGAGGAGGAGGACCTGACACATCCCGCTCCAGGTCCTGCAGGAGAGCGGCAGCGTTGGGGCTGGGGACGCCTGACGGGGCGCGGTGGCACCTTGGGTAACGCAGATGCAAGGGCTGCTATCGCCATTCGGGCGCCTCTCGGCTCCCCGAGTTTTGGGGCGCCAGGCTTGGGGAACCCCGGGGGGTGGACGCAGGATCTTTAGTCACCGGTCCAGCTTGGAGCCCCTCGCGCTATCCCTGGGAGCGGTGGGATGGCACCCGGGGAAGGAGGAGAGGCCACCAACCTCCAGGGTCCGGTGGCTTCCAGGGACCTCAGGATGGGCATGAGCCCAGCAAGAGCTCAGGGAAAAAGAGGTGGAACCACAGCACCAGGATCCATCCCAGGAGGACCTGGTGCACGGATCAGGATCCATCCCAGGAGGACCTGGTGCACGGATCAGGATCCATCCCAGGAGGACCTGGTGCACGGATCAGGATCCATCCCAAGGAGGACCTGGTGCACAGGTCAAGATCCATCCCAGGAGGACGTGGTGCACGAATCAGGATCCATCCCAAGGAGGACCTGGTGCACAGGTCAAGATCCATCCCAGGAGAACCTGGTTCACGGGTCAGGATCCATCCAAGGAGGACCTGGTGCCTGGGTCAGGATCCATCCCGAGGAGGACCTGGTGCACGTTCACAGCTCAGGATCCATCCTGGGAAGGTCCTTGTGGTGGGCACAGGAGGGTCTGCCCCCCTCATCCTGGTCCTGAGCCTTTTCCCTGGCTGAAGGTTGTAAAGGTTCAGAGATGTGTGAGGGTCAGAAGGAACCTCCTTGTCCTTCCCTCTAGCACCAGAAGAGTTAATGCCTTGTTGGGGGACTCAGCTTTTTGGGAACACCGGTCAGCGAGCCATTCCCAGCCAGCTGGCCGAGCCCTGGCCACCCCCGGGCCAGCGAGGAGAGGACACGAGGCACCAGGCTCCACACTGGGGGAGTCCCTCCAGCTTCCTGAAGCTGTTGGGTGACTGGATGGCTCCCAGCGCTGGTTGGGTTCCTCCAGCTCCCCAAAGCTGTTGAGTGACTGGATGGCTCCCAGCGCCAGCGCTGGTTGGGTCCTGATGGCTCCCAGTGCCGGCACTGGTTGGATCCCTCCAGGTCCCCAAAGCCGTTGGGTGACTGGATGGCTCCCAGCGCTGGTTGGATCCTGATGGCTCCCAGCGCTGGTTGGATCCCTCCAGCTCCCCAAAGACGTTGGATGACTGGATGGCTCCCAGCGCTGGTTGGATCCCTCCAGCTCCCCAAAGACGTTGGATGACTGGATGGCTCCCAGCACTGGTTGGATCCCTCCAGCTCCCCAAAGCCGTTGGGTGACTGGATGGCTCCCAGCGCTGGTTGGATCCTGATGGCTCCCAGCGCTGGTTGGATCCCTCCAGCTCCCCAAAGACGTTGGATGACTGGATGGCTCCCAGCGCTGGTTGGATCCCTCCAGCTCCCCAAAGCCGTTGGGTGACTGGATGGCTCCCAGCACTGGTTGGATCCCTCCAGCTCCCCAAAGCCGTTGGGTGACTGGATGGCTCCCAGCACTGGTTGGATCCCTCCAGCTCCCCAAAGCCGTTGGGTGACTGGATGGCTCCCAGCGCTGGTTGGATCCCTCCAGCTCCCCAAAGCCGTTGGGTGACTGGATGGCTCCCAGCACTGGTTGGATCCCTCCAGCTCCCCAAAGACGTTGGGTGACTGGATGGCTCCCAGCGCTGGTTGGATCCTGATGGCTCCCAGCGCTGGTTGGGTCCCTCCAGCTCCCCAAAGACGTTGGGTGACTGGATGGCTCCCAGCGCTGGTTGGGTCCCTCCAGCTCCCCAAAGCCGTTGGATGACTGGATGGCTCCCAGCGCTGGTTGGGTCCCTCCAGCTCCCCAAAGCTGTTGGATGACTGGATGGCTCCCAGCGCTGGTTGGACCCTGATGGCTCCCAGCGCTGGTTGGATCCCTCCAGCTCCCCAAAGACATTGGATGACTGGATGGCTCCCAGCGCTGGTTGGGTCCCTCCAACTCCCCAAAGCCGTTGGATGACTGGATGGCTCCCAGCGCTGGTTGGGTCCCTCCAGCTCCCCAAAGCCGTTGGGTGACTGGATGGCTCCCAGCACTGGTTGGGTCCCTCCAGCTCCCCAAAGCCGTTGGATGACTGGATGGCTCCCAGCGCTGGTTGGGTCCCTCCAGCTCCCCAAAGACATTGGATGACTGGATGGCTCCCAGCGCTGGTTGGGTCCCTCCAGCTCCCCAAAGACGTTGGGTGACTGGATGGCTCCCAGCACTGGTTGGATCCCTCCAGCTCCCCAAAGCCGTTGGATGACTGGATGGCTCCCAGCGCTGGTTGGACCCTGATGGCTCCCAGCGCTGGTTGGATCCCTCCAGCTCCCCAAAGACATTGGATGACTGGATGGCTCCCAGCGCTGGTTGGATCCCTCCAGCTCCCCAAAGACATTGGATGACTGGATGGCTCCCAGCGCTGGTTGGGTCCCTCCAGCTCCCCAAAGCCGTTGGATGACTGGATGGCTCCCAGCGCTGGTTGGGTCCCTCCAGCTCCCCAAAGCCGTTGGATGACTGGATGGCTCCCAGCGCTGGTTGGGTCCCTCCAGCTCCCCAAAGCCGTTGGATGACTGGATGGCTCCCAGCGCTGGTTGGATCCCTCCAGCTCCCCAAAGCCGTTGGATGACTGGATGGCTCCCAGCGCTGGTTGGGTCCCTCCAGCTCCCCAAAAGCCGTTGGGTGACTGGATGGCTCCCACCAAGCCCCGGTAGCCCCGTGGCTGTGCCACCACGGCTCCACCGATCCCTATGGCTCCTCAGCGGCGCGGCGGGAGCCAGCCCGGCCGCTGGACCCTCCCGCCGGCTTCTTCCCGCTCCGGAGGAGCAGCCCCAGCCCAGCCCCGGTGGCCAAGCCGGCGGCGTCGACTGCTCCCCGGGAGCGGAGGTGGGAGAGGGACCTGCGCCTGCCAGCGGCGCGGGCTTCGGCAGGGCGGCGGAAGCCCCAGCTTCACGCGGCACTGCCTGGCGGGGCTGGAAGACACGGCGTGTCCCAAAATAAAACTTTTTTTTTTTTTTTTTTTTTGTTTTTTTGTGTGTGTGTGTGTGTGTGTGTTGTGTTTCTAACTCTTTAAAATCCAGAGAGTTCGAAAGTCGCTGTGTGGGGAAGAGGGGGGGATTTTTTTTCTTTTTTTTATCTTAAAAAGGCTTTCACATTCATTCCGTCAGTTGCTAAAAAGTCCCATGAGCCATGGGCATCCCAGGGGAGGGGTGCGGGCACCGCCTCGCCAGCGTCTCAACAAGTTCTTCGAGATATAGAGATTTAGTAAAATTATAACAAAATCAGGTGGCTATAGCTACAGATATAGATATATAGATATTTGTTCTCTCTTTTCAAATATATAAGCTGATTAAAAAGATGCAAAAGAAGGATGACTAGGACGGAGCGGGAATCCTGGAGTTGGGGATCATCTCTTGTAGATCATCAGCTGCTCTCTATATAAATGCATGGAGATTATATATTACCCATCAACTCACCCCCCCCCCCCCCCAGTTGGAAACAAAACCCGAAATCAAGAGGAACTAAAACGTCTCCCTCCCTCCCCACCCTCTCCAAACGTTGGCAACGCGTTTTCCGCTGGATTCCCCACCGGCCTCCCTCCGACGTCCCCAAACATGCTTCGATCCATGCGGTTTTCAGTCCCTCTCTCACCGGGGGCCACCGAGGGCGACAGGCAGAGCGGCGGCACAGAGTCCTCCGAGGCTCGTTTCTTCGCGTTGGGAATCGCTCTTCTGGCTCGGGCGGCGAGGTCGGCTGCTTCCCGGGGGGTGTCTGTGCGCGGGGAGGGAGCAGGCGTGGGCGTCACGGCGCCGCCGCTGCCCTTCCGTGGAGACCTCGGCACGTTGGAGACCTTCCCCTCAACCGCTCGGCTTGGCCGGTTGCCTCCGACCCCACCGAGGAGAACCCGCAGAGGGGGTCGCGCCACGGCGCCTCCTTCCAGCTCTTCCCAAGGTTGGAACTGGCGCCGGACCTGCCTGCCTCCTGCTCCCGTCGCACTCGGCGCAGCTCGGGGTCCCCACGGGCCACCCCGACCTGCCCCGAGAGGCGACGTCTCCCTGCCTCTCGCCATCCTGGGAAGCGCCGTCAGCGCTCGGACTACCGCACAAGCCCCTTCGGCTAGCGGGGGGCTCGGCTCCTCACTGCACCACCGGCCCGCGTCCCGCTCTCCACCCCAACCAGGTGTTGCCCTTCAACCCCGGAGAGTCCGGGCTCGGCAGCACGTGGCGCCTCGGTCCCTCCGGCCACCAGCGACGTCCCTGGGGGAAGAGCACACGGAGCGATATACAGGCCAGACTCTCCGGGAGGAACAGAAACGAGGATGTATTTCATGCAACATTCCTTGTCCCGAAGGCGTCGCGGGGCTGGCGGGGCCGAGCTTGGGGTGGGGAGGGGGGGTGTGTTCCGCGTGCGCGCGGCACGCCGGGACGGGACGGGAGCGGGCGGGAGCCCCTGGGCTCCTCGCCCTTCAGTGCAGTGCTCAGAGTAGAAAGAGAATCAAAGTGGGTTTTATTAGTCTAGTAGAAACGCCTTCCCACCCCGCCCCGTGGTGGCTCTGGAATTGGCCAGCGCTGCCTGGGAACGGTCAGCTGTCTACCAGCTGCTTGAGTGCTCGCTCAATGTTCATCCGGTGCCCGACGCGGGTCACCCCCAACTCCACAAAGTCCTCCTTGGTGAGGGCGGGGAGGTGGGTGCCCTCGATTTCATGGTCCTCGAACTTGTCTCGGTGCTCCACCAAGTTGATGCTTTCCAGCCAGTCCCCGACGTCGTACTTGTTCCACAGGTGGAGGGGTTTCTGCATGAAGGGCCGAGGCGGGTGGAGGGCGTGCAGGGGCGGCCCGGGCGAAGGGGACGGGGACGGGGAGCGGCTCCGGGCGCTCACGCTCCTCACCACGAAGCGCACCTCCTTGGGCTCGTGTGGGATGGAGAGGCTGGAAGATTTGAGGATGGTGGGAGGGGTCAGACCGTAGGGCCGGACGGTGCTGAGGGGCTCCGTCCGATCCAGAGCCGGCTTCACGGGGCTGGGGGTACGTCGGGTGACGGGGTAGCGACTGCCAGGTCGGACTGTGTAGGTGGTCCCGGAGCTCCGCTGGGAAATGGTGCTGAGTTCTCCTAAACTACTGAAAAGTCTGCGGAAAGAACGATACAGCGAGAGAGAAAGAAAGAAGAGAGAGAGAGAGAGAGAGAGAGCAGAGGGCAGGGGTGAGGCGGAGGTCCCCAGACACAGGAGCACACACACAAAATACACGGGGGGCTGCGCCAGCCTGAGACGGGACGGGGTTCAGCAGCGCTGGGGGGCTTGGAGCACCTCGGCCAAGCTGTTCCAGAGGAGGTAGAAGAGGTTGGAGCAAGTATCTCAGCTTCCTAGCCAAACCTGCCCTCGCTGCCACGGCTCCGAAGCCCAACGAGACCTACCAAGGAGGTAGCTGGGCGCACGCAAAGCCCGGCTGCGGTGGAAGATCCTCAGACCTCAGCTGGTCACCAAAGAGCTGCAGAAGAGCTGCACAGAAGCCCCCAGGCACCATCTCCCACTGGGAACGCCCCATCTCCCCTCCCTAACCTCTGGCATGTGCTGCTGGTGTCCCCAGGGCTCAGCGCTGGGTCCTGGTCAGCGTCTTCATCCATGACCTGGATGGAGGCATCGAGGGCACCCGGAGCAAGTTTGGAGATGACACTGAGCTGGGTGGGAGCTGGATCTGCTGGAGGGTCAGGAGGTTCCAAAGGGATCGGAACAGGCTGGATCCATGGGCTGAGACCAGCGGGAGGAGGGTTAACGAGGCCAAACGGCGGGTCCTGCCCTTGGGGCACAACAACCCTGGGCAGCTCCAGCCTAGGAGAAGCCTGGAAAGTGCCTGGAGGAGAAGGACCTGGGGGGGTTGGTTGAACAGGAGCCAGCAGGGGCCCAGGGGGCCAAGAAGGCCAAGGGCATCTTGGCTTGGAGCAGCCCCAGCGTGGCCAGCAGGGCCAGGGAGGTTCTTCTCCCTCTGGCCTCGGCCCTGGGGAGGCCGCTCCTCGAATCCTGGGGTCAGTGCTGGTTCCTCCCCAGCAGAAGGAGGTTGAGGCTCTGGAGCGAGTGCCGAGAAGAGCAACGAAGCTGGGGAAGGGGCTGGAGAAGAAGCCTGAGGGCCCTGGGGGTGTTTAGCCTGGAGAAGAGGAGGCTGAGGGGAGAGCTCATTGCTCTCTGCAACTCCCTGAGAGGAGGTTGTGGAGAGGAGGGAGCTGGGCTCTTCTCCCCAGGGACAGGGGACAGGACGAGAGGGAATGGCCTCCAGCTCCACCAGGGGAGGCTCAGGATGGACAGCAGGAGGAAATATTTCCCGGGAAGGGTGATTGGTCCCTGGCAGAGGCTGCCCAGGGAGGGGGTTGAGTCCCCTTCCCTGGAGGGGTTCAAGGGCCGGGTGGACGAGGTGCTGAGGGACGTGGGTTAGAGATTGATGGGAATGGTTGGACTCCATGATCCAGTGGGTCTCTTCCAGCCTGGTGGTTCTATGATTCTAAACAGTCCAGGGCCACTCCTTTGGGTCAGCTCACTGGTCCTCCAAACTAATGGCTAAAGGGCAAGAGAACCCACAACACAAGAGCCGCACCTCTGGGAGGTTAATTAGCACTAATCGTTTCCTAAAGAGATGGCTCCAAGAAGATGAGCTTAACCCAGACATGAAGATCTGTGGGCTTAGGAACATTTTCTCTTCTTATTATTTTCCTGCCACCTCGGCACAGAAAGCAAAGAGGTTCTAAAGACGCATGACGATGAATCACGTTTGGGAAGCTCCGTCAATAGACACGAGGAAGAGCAGGTCGACTTTGAGGGCTGTGGTACAAGAAGAAGAACAAGAAGTGATGGTACAAACCACGGTGTCCTGCTCAGAGCCCAGGAGGGGGTGCTCAGAGGCGGCGATGGCCACAGAAAGGCAAAAAAAACCCTCTGTCAGGTGGAAGGAGTGTGTTCCTCATGGAGATAAGGATGCCTTCAAGTCATAGAATCATAAAATGGTTTGAGTTGGAAGGGATCTCAAAGCCCATCCAGTTCCAGCCCTCCTGCCATGGGCAGGGACACCTCTCACCACGTCAGGTTGCTCGAAGTCCCATCGAACCTGGCCTTGAATATCTCCAGGGATGGGGCACAGGAGATGCTGCTACCTTGGAGGAGAGGAGGCTGAGATCTCATCACTCTCTGCAGCTCCCGGAAAGGAGGTTGGAGCCAGGTTGGTTTCTTCTCCCAAGGAACAAGTGACAGAATGAGAGGAAATGGCCTCAAGTTGCACCAGGGGATGTTCAGGTTGGATATTAAGAAAAAAACTCTTTACTGAAAGAGTGGTGAAGCCCTGGCGGGAATTTGTGGAGTCTCCATCCCTGGAGAGCTCCAAAAAACATGTGTTGGTGGCACTTTGGGACACGGTTTAGTAGGCACAGTGGGGTTGGGCTGATGGTTGGACTGGATGAGCGTGGAGGTCTTTTCCAACCTTAATGACTCCGTGATTTGATGAGAAACCAGGCGTGTTGCCGAACTTCCACAGCTGGCGTGCCCTTGCGATGGTGAGACGTTGGTGCCACGGCGCCTTCCCGGGCACGGCTGGTCAGGAGAAGCGATTTGCAGGTCTGCTTTCTGCAGAACATCAGCCGGGTCCTTCAGCAGCACCGTTCTGCCAGCCACGAGTTACCGTGGAGACATCCCACTGGTCCCTGATGTCCTGCCCAGCTCTGGAAGTTGACTTCACCGCGAGCCAGCAGTCCAATCGCTCAGATTTCATCCTGCTCCGAAGCCAATTTTCCTGGCTGTGGTCGTTCACAAGTGGCATGTTGGCACAGTGGCCGTTCCAAGGTCTTGCGTGTGACGCAGAGTGACAATATCTGCTCAGAGGGGATTTTCTGGATCATTGATCTTCTTCACAGCAGGTTTGTGTTGGCACATCAGGTCTTTATTCTCCCTCTGGCCTCGGCCCTGGGGAGGCCGCTCCTCGAATCCTGGGGTCAGTGCTGGTTCCTCCCCACCAGAAGGATGTTGAGGCTCTGGAGCGAGTGCCGAGAAGAGCAACGAAGCTGGGGAAGGGGCTGGAGAAGAAGCCTGAGGGCCCTGGGGGGGTTTAGCCTGGAGAAGAGGAGGCTGAGGGGAGAGCTCGTTGCTCTCTGCAACTCCCGGAGAGGAGGTTGTGGAGAGGAGGGAGCTGGGCTCTTCTCCCCAGGGACAGGGGACAGGACGAGAGGGAATGGCCTCAAGCTCCACCAGGATGAAATATTTCCCGGAAAGGGTTATTGGGCCCTGGAACAGGGAGGAGGTTGAGTCCCCTTCCCTGGTTTAAGGGCCGGGTGGAGGAGGTGCTGAGGGACATGGGTTAGTGGTTGATGGGAATGGTTGGACGCCATGATCCGGTGGGTCTTTTCCAACCTGGTGATCCTATGATTCTATGAACACATGAAATCCAGGTTCTGGCCGCTCTCCAGCCTTGTCCCGCAAAGCTTGGTGGCGGCAATTCTATGATTCTATGAATACGTCAACACCAGCAGGAGCAGTAGATTCGTTGCCTTGATTGGTTCCTCAGTACAGACAGAAAAACGAGTCTTTTGAGACGTACGGAGCTCACTGGAATTGTCAAAGAGGGAGAGGAGGTCTCACAGGATGCAGCCTCCCAAGGAAAGAAACCCCAGCTTGATGAGAAGGGAAGTTCTAACCCAAGGAAGACGGTTTATGCATTTGTAGGACAACTAATTAAGCCTTCCGGGAATGCTTTTACTGAAGATTTTAAAAAGCAGATCTCCTGAATGAGTGATTAAAGGATGAGGATTCTTCCTTTGAAGTCTGCATCTCAGTCCCGTTTTCTTCAAGGGGAAGAAAGGCGAGGACAGATTCAGCCACCGAGGCAAGGCGCTTCTAACCACTCCGGAGAGAAATGCTTCGCTTTGCCTTGGCGACTCTTTTGTGTCGCTGCTCTTGGCTTCCAGGTGTTTTCACACTGCCCTTCAAAAGCATCTCCATCGCTTTTCATTAGAGCTGGATGAAGGACTCTCATCCCGTGGTGAACAACCTTCACGAATTGATGAGTAAGACTCAAAGCTGCTCTCGCGATTCTCCATCCATGCTTGGCGGATGATGGATCCTTCCCCTCTTGACTTGAAACGCAGACGGGCACCTCGAGACCTCCTGCCTAGTGTGGTGGATGCACAGATAACACGACGCGTCTACCTTTCCCAGTTCAAAAGGGCTTTATCTTCTAGAATCGTCCCATGAGGACTGTCCCTGAGAAGGGAGGACCAAGAGGAGGAGGATGGAAAGGACAGAAAGTCTCTCTGGGTAACCCCGAAACCAAAAATATGAAGTGTTTGTGCTACACGTCACCGTGGAGGTAACGCGACAGCCAAACAAGACGTAAACTCTCTGGCTGGATGCTCTCACATGCCAGGATCTAAGGAGAGCAGCACCCGTTATCCCTTGGGTCCTGGAGAAGTCTCAGTATCAACACAGGCTGGAGGATGAACAGATTGAAAGCAGCCCTGAGGAGAAGGAACGTGGACGAAGACTTTGAGACCTCTTGTGGCCTTTCAGATCTTCAACGGAGCTGGTAAGAAAGATGTAGAAGAACCTTTTGTCAGGGCCTGTAGCAACAGGGCAAAGGGAGATGGGTTTAAACTAAAAGAGGAGAAGTTTAGATGAGGTATTAGGAAGAAATTGTTCACATCGAGGGTGGTGAGATGCCCCATCCCTGGAAACATTCAAGGTTAGGTTGGATGGGGTTCTGAGCAACCTGATCTGGTTGAAGGCTCTGCTCACGACAGGGAGCTGGATCTGGATGAACTTCATGGTAGCTCAGGTGGCCAAGAAGGCCAAGGGCATCTTGGCTTGGAGCAGCCCCGGCATGGCCAGCAGGGCCAGGGAGGTTCTTCTCCCTCTGGCCTCGGCCCTGGGGAGGCCGCTCCTCGAATCCTGGGGTCAGGGCTGGTTCCTCCCCACCAGAAGGAGGTTGAGGCTCTGGAGCGAGTGCCGAGAAGAGCAACGAAGCTGGGGAAGGGGCTAGAGAAGAAGCCTGAGGGCCCTGAGGGTGTTTAGCCTGGAGAAGAGGAGGCTGAGGGGAGAAGTTCCTCACCCAAAGGTTTCTCAGCCCCAGGGAGGGGGTTGAGTCCCCTTCCCTGGAGGGTTTAAGGGCCGGGTGGACGAGGTGCTGAGGGACACGGGTTAGTGATTGATGGGAATGGTTGGACTCCACGATCCGGTGGGTCCTTTCCAACCTGATGATTCTGTGATTCTTCACAGAACCTTTAGGAAATCCCATTGGCCAGAGGGTCAAGCGAAGCTACTTCACGAAGGAGCCAGGAGACCCCTCCCCTCCTCAGAGCCACTCAGAGAGTCGAAACCCAAGAGGGGAGGCAGCACCACAAGTCCTGTTCTCCAACAGCGCACACACCAATGACAGACCAAGCTTCGTTACTGGGAGATTGATGATGAGCCATTCTCAGGACCATTTCTCCATCTATCGCTCTTCCTCAACTACCTCATTCCGGCAAGAAATTTATTCCTGGCTCTCAGGAATCCAAAGAGATGATGAACTTATCCTCATCAAGAGAGCCCACAGGGGAAAGGGTGCCCAGCAGCGCGTGAGGCTTAGCTGAAGAACTACCCAGCAGGAGGTTTTTCGCTGGAAAGATCTAATTTCCCGCTGTCGTTTTTTTTTCCTGAGGACTCAGCTGTGCAGCCAACGCTTTCATTAGGGAAGATAAATCTGTCGCTTCTGAGTTCTCCAGAGTAGAAAGACAAAGAGTTGTGGCCAGGGAACACCTGTAAAGCTGACACCAACGAGCGAGGTTAATCGCACGCAATGTATTGTCCCTCTTGAAGGCAACGCAGGAACTCCATCTGGAGGGTTGATGATGCTGAGGAAGCACTGGAAGAGTTCGTCTTCAGGGAATACTGAAGATCGAGTGCATCTTTAATAAGTCTGGGTGACATGAAGCTGGGTAGAAGCGTTCATGGAATCATAGGATCACCAGCTTGGAAAAGACCCCCTGGATCATGGAGTCCAACCATTCCCATCAATCTCTAACCCACGTCCCTCAGCACCTCGTCCACCCGGCCCTTAAACCCCTCCAGGGAAGGGGACTCAACCCCCTCCCTGGGCAGCCTCTGCCAGGGACCAATCACCCTTCCCGGGAAATATTCCATCCCGCTGTCCATCCTGAGCCTCCCCTGGTGGAGCTTGAGGCCATTCCCTCTCGTCCTGTCCCCTGTCCCTGGGGAGAAGAGCCCAGCTCCCTCCTCTCCACAACCTCCTCTCAGGGAGTTGCAGAGAGCAATGAGCTCTCCCCTCAGCCTCCTCTTCTCCAGGCTAAATAAGCCTCCTCTTCTCAAGCCCCTTCCCCAGCTCCATTCCCTACTCCAGATGCGCTCCAGCCCCTCAAGGTCTATCTTGGAGTGAAGTACCTGACACTGAAACCAGGAACTGGGGTGCAACCTCCCCAGCGCCGAGTCCAGGGGGACAATCCCTTCCCTACTCCACCTGGCCTCATCATAGCTGATCCAAGCCAAGATGCTGTTGGCCCTCTCGGCCACCTTGGCCACTGCTGGCTCATGTTGAGCCGCTTTCAACCAGCACCCCAAGGTCCTTCTCTGCCAAGCAGCTTTCCAGCTGCTCTTCCCCACGGCTGGAGCCGCATGGGGCTGTTGTGCCACAAGTTGTACTCGGCCCTGGGGAGGCCGCTCCTCGAATCCTGGGGTCAGTGCTGGTTCCTCCCCACCAGAAGGATGTTGAGGCTCTGGAGCGAGTGCAGAGAAGAGCAACGAAGCTGGGGAAGGGGCTGGAGAAGAAGCCTGAGGGCCCTGGGGGTGTTTAGCCTGGAGAAGAGGAGGCTGAGGGGAGAGCTCGTTGCTCTCTGCAACTCCCTGAGAGGAGGTTGTGGAGAGGAGGGAGCTGGGCTCTTCTCCCAAGGGACAGGGGACAGGACGAGAGGGAATGGCCTCAAGCTCCTCCAGGGGAGGCTCAGGATGGACAGCAGGATGAAATATTTCATGGAAACGGTTCTCAAGCCCTGGCAGAGGCTGCCCATGAGGTGGTGGAGTCCCCTTCCCTGGAGGGGTTTGAGGGCCGGGTGGACGAGGTGCTGAGGGACACGGGTTAGAGATTGATGGGAATGGTTGAACTCCATGATCCCGTGGGTCTCTTCCACCACGCGCAGAGGAAAGCAGGGCTGAAACCCTTGGGGTTTCAGTGTAGAGAAAACGGAGCACAGTCTGCAGCGAACGCCTCACCCTTTGTATGACACCGAAGGTTAATCTACAGGGGCAGCGAACAGCTAATTAACGCCTCCAGGCAGCAGTGAGAACTTGTGCATCAGAGCCGATGGTGCTTTGGAGCTGCTGTAGAACTCACTCTCCTCGCCTGAGCACCCTGAAGTCACCCTGGGCTCACAGCACCCCTCGTGCCAAGGAATAAACACAAAAACCAGGGCTAAGAAAAAGTTAAATGAGCTCAGCTGAGCAGGGATGGGGAAAGCCAGCAAGGGTTGCTTAGTTGGGTTCATCGTGGACTCTTGCGGAGGAAAAGAGCAGCTAAACCCAAGCCAAACCCAAATCCTAACATGAACCTGAACTCTGAGCCTAACCTGAACCCTAACCTTGACTTAATCAACCCAAACCCAAACCGAATCCCTGTCCCTAACCAGAACCTGAACCCTAAGCTTAACTCCAACCTTAACCCTCATTCTAACCCTACTCCTAAAGCCAACTCTAACCCCTAAACCCTAAATCTAACCCCCAAACCTAACTCCTAACCCCAAACACTAGCTCCTAACTCAAAAGCTGAACCCAAACCAGAACCCAAACCCTACTGATCCCTAAACCCTATTCCTGATACCCAAATCCTACTCCTAATCCCCAAACTCAAATCCCAGGCTTAACCCAAACCCGATCTCTAAGCTCTTCAAGCATCAAAGGTGAGTTGGCCAAGGATGCTCGCCCTGCTGGAGCTGAGTCCTGGCTGCTGGAAGCCTCGAGTCCCTCAGCAGAGATGAGATCAGAGCTTGCGGGGCTGGAAAGGGTGGTTGCATCTCATGCTTGGAGTCACCTAGGGATGCTCAACCTGCTTGAAAGGGTGTCTAGAGCTCATGCTCAGAGTTGAGCAGTGACGCTCGCCTCGCTGGAGCTGCTCCCTGGCCGCTGGCAGCCTCAGGCACCTCAGCAGGGCTGAGATCAGGGCTTGTGGGGCTGGAAAAGGCGGCTTGTAGCTCAATATTGGGAGTTGGACAAGGATGCTCGCCCAGCTGGAGCTGCTCCCTGACTGCTGGCAACCTTGAGCCCCTCATCAGAGTTGAGCTCAGAGCTCGCGGGGCTGGAAAAGGGGGCTTGTAGCTCAATATTGGGAGTTGGACAAGGATCCTAGCCCTGCTGGAGCTGAATCCTGGTTGCTGGAAGCCTCGAGCTCCTCAGCAGAGCTGAGCCCAGGGCTTGTGGGGCTGGAAAGGGGGCTTGTAGCTCAATATTGGGAGCTGGCCAAGGATGCTCGCCCTGCTGGAGCTGAATCCTGGCCACTGGCAACCTTGAGCCCCTCAGCAGGGCTGAGCTCAGGGCTTGTGGGGCTGGAAAGGGGGCTTGTAGGTCAATATTGGGAGTTGGACAAGGATCCTTGCCCTGCTGGAGCTGAATCCTGGTTGCTGGAAGCCTCAAGCTCCTCAGCCAGGCTGAGATCAGAGCTTGTGGGGCTGGAAAAGGGGGGCTTGTAGCTCAATATTGGGAGCTGGACAAGGATCCTCGCCCTGCTAGAGCTGAGCCCTGGCTGCTGGCAACCTCCAGCCCCTCATCAGAGTTGAGCTCAGGGCTTGTGGGGCTGGAAAGAGGGACTGTAGCTCACGATAGGAGTCAGTCAGGGATGCTCGACCTGCTGGAAGGAGTGTCTAGAGTTCATGCTCAGAGCTAGGCAGTGATGCTCGCTCTGCTGGAGCTGAATCCTGGCTGCTGGAAGCCTCGAGTCCCTCAGCAGAGATGAGATCAGAGCTTGCGGGGCTGGAAAGGGTGGTTGCATCTCATGCTTGGAGTCGCCTAGGGATGCTCAACCTGCTTGAAAGGGTGTCTAGAGCTCATGCTCAGAGTTGAGCAGTGACGCTCGCCTCGCTGGAGCTGCTCCCTGGCCGCTGGCAGCCTCAGGCACCTCAGCAGGGCTGAGATCAGGGCTTGTGGGGCTGGAAAAGGCGGCTTGTAGCTCAATATTGGGAGTTGGACAAGGATGCTCGCCCAGCTGGAGCTGCTCCCTGACTGCTGGCAACCTTGAGCCCCTCATCAGAGTTGAGCTCAGAGCTCGCGGGGCTGGAAAAGGGGGCTTGTAGCTCAATATTGGGAGCTGGCCAAGGATCCTAGCCCTGCTGGAGCTGAATCCTGGCCACTGGCAACCTTGAGCCCCTCAGCAGGGCTGAGCTCAGGGCTTGTGAGGCTGGAAAGGGGGCTTGTAGGTCAATATTGGGAGCTGGCCAAGGATGCTCGCCCTGCTGGAGCTGAATCCTGGCCACTGGCAACCTTGAGCCCCTCAGCAGGGCTGAGCTCAGGGCTTGTGGGGCTGGAAAGGGGGCTTGTAGGTCAATATTGGGAGTTGGACAAGGATCCTCACCCTGCTGGAGCTGAATCCTGGTTGCTGGAAGCCTCAAGCTCCTCAGCCAGTCTGAGATCAGAGCTTGTGGGGCTGTAAAAGGGGGGCTTGTAGCTCAATATTGGGAGTTGGACAAGGATCCTCGCCCTGCTGGAGCTGAGCCCTGGCTGCTGGCAACCTCCAGCCCCTCAGCAGGGCTGAGCCCAGGGCTTGTGGGGCTGGAAAGGGGGGCTTGTAGCTCAATACTGGTAGCTGGACAAGGATCCTCGCCCTGCTGGAGCTGCTCCCTGGTTGCTGGAAGCCTCGAGCCCCTCAGCAGGGCTGAGCCCAGGGCTTGTGGGGCTGGAAAGGGGGGCTTGTAGCTCAATATTGGGAGCTGGCCAAGGATGCTCGCCCTGCTGGAGCTGAATCCTGGTTGCTGGAAGCCTCGAGCCCCTCAGCAGGGCTGAGCTCAGGGCTTGTGGGGCTGGAAAGCGGGCTTGTAGCTCAATACTGGGAGCTGGACAAGGATCCTCGCCCTGCTAGAGCTGAGCCCTGGCTGCTGGCAACCTCGAGCCCCTCATCAGAGTTGAGCTCAGGGCTTGTGGGGCTGGAAAGAGGGACTGTAGCTCACGATAGGAGTCAGTCAGGGATGCTCGACCTGCTGGAAGGAGTGTCTAGAGTTCATGCTCAGAGCTGGGCAGTGATGCTCGCTCTGCTGGAGCTGAATCCTGGTTGCTGGAAGCCTCGAGCCCCTCAGCAGGGCTGAGCCCAGGGCTTGTGAGGCTGGAAAGGGGGCTTGTAGCTCAATATTGGGAGTTGGACAAGGATTCTAGCCCTGCTGGAGCTGAATCCTGGTTGCTGGAAGCCTCGAGCCCCTCAGCAGAGCTGAGCCCAGGGCTTGTGAGGTGGCAAGAGCAGCTGCAGCTCGCGCTCAGCGCTGGGCAGGGATTCTGCCTGAGGATAAAACAAGATCCAGAGCTTTCCCACCGAGAGGGCTGCGCGGCAGCGAGGAACCATCAGCTGACCAGCAGGATCAGTCAGATGCTCCAGGACGGGAGCCGGCGCTGCTGTTTTCTGAAACGCCGGCTCAGCTGATAGGGATGAACCAGCTCCCATTCCACCCCCAGTCAAAATCCCTGAGTGGTTTTTTTTTTTTTTGCTCAGCTGGTGATGCCACCGGGGGCTGCTGGGCTGCATCCTAACGATGCTGGGACGGGAGACAAGCCCAAGCGGATAAAATCCACCCTGGGCTGAGCTGAGACGCTCGAAGCCGCTTCGCTGGGCTGACAGGGGGACTGAGCTCCCTCCCCGGGGTGCAATCCTGACCCCTCAGACCCTCTTGCGACACCAGCAACAGGACTGAAAGCGTGAAGACGTGGGCTCTCGCGTCCTCGTGTCATCGTGACACGAGGACCCTCCCAAAGCCGATCGCACGGAAACCAAGCAAGACTTGCTGCGTCGAACCTCTCCGTCCCACTCCAGCTGGAGAAAAGCTCCAGCTCCAGCCAGACCTAGGGACCTCCTGCCCCACCAGAAGGACCAACAAGCTCCTGAGTCGCCCGGATCTCTTCTCAAACCAACCTGGGACCTGAGCAGAGCTGATCCCTGGAGAAAACGTCCATAGGGCAGCAACCACCAGCCTGGAGGAGGTTCCTAGAGCTGCTGGTTTGCTCCCCACCCCGTCCGCCCGGGCACCGGGGAGGGGAGGCAGACTCAGAAATTCATCGCTCGGCAGAAAACGGCAAGTCAAAAATCCAACATGAGACCACCCGGAGCTCTGCGAGGGCTCCGGGGCCGCGTTCACACCGGGAAGCAACAGGGGATGGAGGCAGCTATTTCAGAGAGACTACGGCTAAGAAAAATAAAAAAAATACCAAAAAACAAGGACAGACAGACAAACACGGAAGAAGCACAACCAGGACCACAGAGTTGGCCATGCACGCTGAGGAAATTCGCCTGGTGGGCGCCCGGCTCAGGGTCCTGTGCCCCAGCTCCCACCCTCCGGTGCCAGCCAGGATCGTGGAATGGGTTGGGTTGGAAGGGATCTCAAAGTCCAGCCAATTCCAAACCTCTGCCCCGGGCAGGGACACCTCCCGCTGGAGCAGGGGCTCCAAGCTCCATCCAACCTGGTCTTGGGACACCTCCCGCTGGAGCAGGGGCTCCAAGCTCCATCCAATCTGGTCTTGGGACATCTCCCACTGGAGCAGGGGCTCCAAGCTCCATCCAACCTGGTCTTGGGACACCTCCCGCTGGAGCAGGGGCTCTAAGCTCCATCCAACCTGGTCTTGGGACACCTCCAAACTGGAGCAGGGGCTCCAAGCTCCATCCAACCTGGTCTTGGGACACCTCCCGCTGGAGCAGGGGCTCCAAGCTCCAACCAACCTGGTCTTGGGACACCTCCAAACTGAAGCAGGGGCTCCAAGCTCCATCCAACCTGGTCTTGGGACACCTCCCGCTGGAGCAGGGGCTCTAAGCTCCATCCAACCTGGTCTTGGGACACCTCCAAACTGGAGCAGGGGCTCTAAGCTCCATCCAACCTGGTCTTGGGACACCTCCAAACTGGAGCAGGGGCTCCAAGCTCCATCCAACCTGGTCTTGGGACACCTCCCGCTGGAGCAGGGGCTCTAAGCTCCATCCAACCTGGTCTTGGGACATCTCCAAACTGGAGCAGGGGCTCCAAGCTCCATCCAACCTGGTCTTGGGACATCTCCAAACTGAAGCAGGGGCTCCAAGCTCCATCCAACCTGGTCTTGGGACACCTCCCGCTGGAGCAGGGGCTCCAAGCTCCAACCAACCTGGTCTTGGGACATCTCCAAACTGGAGCAGGGGCTCTAAGCTCCATCCAACCTGGTCTTGGGACATCTCCAAACTGAAGCAGGGGCTCCAAGCTCCATCCAACCCGGTCTTGGGACACCTCCCACTGGAGCAGGGGCTCCAAGCTCCATCCAACCTGGTCTTGGGACATCTCCAAACTGGAGCAGGGGCTCCAAGCTCCATCCAACCCGGTCTTGGGACACCTCCCACTGGAGCAGGGGCTCCAAGCTCCATCCAACTCGGTCTTGGGACACCTCCCACTGGAGCAGGGGCTCCAAGCTCCATCCAACCTGGTCTTGGGACACCTCCCGCTGGAGCAGGGGCTCCAAGCTCCATCCAACCTGGTCTTGGGACACCTCCAAACTGGAGCAGGGGCTCCAAGCTCCATCCAACCTGGTCTTGGGACACCTCCCGCTGGAGCAGGGGCTCCAAGCTCCAACCAACCTGGTCTTGGGACACCTCCAAACTGGAGCAGGGGCTCTAAGCTCCATCCAACCTGGTCTTGGGACATCTCCAAACTGGAGCAGGGGCTCTAAGCTCCATCCAACCTGGTCTTGGGACATCTCCCGCTGGAGCAGGGGCTCCAAGCTCCATCCAACCTGGTCTTGGGACACCTCCCACTGGAGCAGGGGCTCCAAGCTCCATCCAACCTGGTCTTGGGACACCTCCCGCTGGAGCAGGGGCTCCAAGCTCCAACCAACCTGGTCTTGGGACATCTCCAAACTGGAGCAGGGGCTCTAAGCTCCATCCAACCTGGTCTTGGGACATCTCCAAACTGAAGCAGGGGCTCCAAGCTCCAACCAACCTGGTCTTGGGACACCTCCCACTGGAGCAGGGGCTCCAAGCTCCATCCAACCTGGTCTTGGGACATCTCCAAACTGGAGCAGGGGCTCCAAGCTCCATCCAACTCGGTCTTGGGACACCTCCCACTGGAGCAGGGGCTCCAAGCTCCATCCAACCTGGTCTTGGGACATCTCCAAACTGGAGCAGGGGCTCCAAGCTCCATCCAACCTGGTCTTGGGACACCTCCCACTGGAGCAGGGGCTCCAAGCTCCATCCAACCTGGTCTTGGGACACCTCCCACTGGAGCAGGGGCTCCAAGCTCCATCCAACCTGGTCTTGGGACATCTCCAAACTGGAGCAGGGGCTCCAAGCTCCATCCAACCTGGTCTTGGGACACCTCCCACCGGAGCAGGGGCTCCAAGCTCCATCCAACCTGGTCTTGGGACACCTCCCACTGGAGCAGGGGCTCCAAGCTCCATCCAACCTGGTCTTGGGACACCTCCCGCTGGAGCAGGGGCTCCAAGCTCCATCCAACCTGGTCTTGGGACACCTCCCACCGGAGCAGGGGCTCCAAGCTCCATCCAACCTAGTCTTGGGACACCTCCCACTGGAGCAGGGGCTCCAAGCTCCATCCAACCTGGTCTTGGGACACCTCCCACTGGAGCAGGGGCTCCAAGCTCCATCCAACCTGGTCTTGGGACACCTCCCGCTGGAGCAGGGGCTCCAAGCTCCATCCAACCTGGTCTTGGGACACCTCCCAATGGAGCAGGGGCTCCAAGCTCCATCCAACCTGGTCTTGGGACACCTCCCACTGGAGCAGGGGCTCCAAGCTCCATCCATCCTGGTCTTGGGACACCTCCCGCTGGAGCAGGGGCTCTAAGCTCCATCCAACCTGGTCTTGGGACACCTCCCACTGGAGCAGGGGCTCCAAGCTCCATCCATCCTGGTCTTGGGACACCTCCCGCTGGAGCAGGGGCTCTAAGCTCCATCCAACCTGGTCTTGGGACATCTCCCACTGGAGCAGGGGCTCCAAGCTCCATCCAACCTGGTCTTGGGACACCTCCCGCTGGAGCAGGGGCTCTAAGCTCCATCCAACCTGGTCTTGGGACATCTCCAAACTGGAGCAGGGGCTCCAAGCTCCATCCAACCTGGTCTTGGGACACCTCCCGCTGGAGCAGGGGCTCTAAGCTCCATCCAACCTTGTCTTGGGACATCTCCAAACTGGAGCAGGGGCTCTAAGCTCCATCCAACCTGGTCTTGGGACATCTCCCACTGGAGCAGGGGCTCCAAGCTCCATCCAACCTGGTCTTGGGACACCTCCCGCTGGAGCAGGGGCTCCAAGCTCCATCCAACCTGGTCTTGGGACACCTCCCGCTGGAGCAGGGGCTCCAAGCTCCAACCAACCTGGTCTTGGGACACCTCCCGCTGGAGCAGGGGCTCTAAGCTCCATCCAACCTTGTCTTGGGACATCTCCAAACTGGAGCAGGGGCTCTAAGCTCCATCCAACCTGGTCTTGGGACATCTCCAAACTGAAGCAGGGGCTCCAAGCTCCATCCAACCCGGTCTTGGGACACCTCCCACTGGAGCAGGGGCTCCAAGCTCCATCCAACCTGGTCTTGGGACATCTCCAAACTGGAGCAGGGGCTCCAAGCTCCATCCAACTCGGTCTTGGGACACCTCCCACTGGAGCAGGGGCTCCAAGCTCCATCCAACCTGGTCTTGGGACATCTCCAAACTGGAGCAGGGGCTCCAAGCTCCATCCAACCTGGTCTTGGGACACCTCCCACTGGAGCAGGGGCTCCAAGCTCCATCCAACCTGGTCTTGGGACACCTCCCACTGGAGCAGGGGCTCCAAGCTCCATCCAACCTGGTCTTGGGACATCTCCAAACTGGAGCAGGGGCTCCAAGCTCCATCCAACCTGGTCTTGGGACACCTCCCACCGGAGCAGGGGCTCCAAGCTCCATCCAACCTGGTCTTGGGACACCTCCCACTGGAGCAGGGGCTCCAAGCTCCATCCAACCTGGTCTTGGGACACCTCCCGCTGGAGCAGGGGCTCCAAGCTCCATCCAACCTGGTCTTGGGACACCTCCCACTGGAGCAGGGGCTCCAAGCTCCATCCAACCTGGTCTTGGGACACCTCCCGCTGGAGCAGGGGCTCCAAGCTCCATCCAACCTGGTCTTGGGACACCTCCCACTGGAGCAGGGGCTCCAAGCTCCATCCATCCTGGTCTTGGGACACCTCCCGCTGGAGCAGGGGCTCTAAGCTCCATCCAACCTGGTCTTGGGACACCTCCCGCTGGAGCAGGGGCTCCAAGCTCCATCCAACCTGGTCTTGGGACACCTCCCACTGGAGCAGGGGCTCCAAGCTCCATCCATCCTGGTCTTGGGACACCTCCCGCTGGAGCAGGGGCTCTAAGCTCCATCCAACCTGGTCTTGGGACACCTCCCACTGGAGCAGGGGCTCCAAGCTCCATCCAACCTGGTCTTGGGACACCTCCCGCTGGAGCAGGGGCTCTAAGCTCCATCCAACCTGGTCTTGGGACAACTCCCACTGGAGCAGGGGCTCCAAGCTCCATCCATCCTGGTCTTGGGACACCTCCCACTGGAGCAGAGGCTCCAAGCTCCATCCAACCTGGTCTTGGGACACCTCCAGGGATGGAGCAGCCACAGCTTCTCTGGGCAACCTGGGCCTCCTCACCCTCCCAGGAGAACATTTCTTCCTAAGGTCTCATCTCAACCTCCCCTTTTTCAGCTTCAAACCGTTCCTGCCTCGTCCTATCTTGATCCTGTGGGTCGTGCTTTCCGCTTTCGCACCTCCGGGGCAGGGAGAGGGATCCTGCGCTTGGGCCACGTGACCTCAAGAGAGGAGGAACGTCCTCTCCTGGGGTCTCATTGCCTGGTCCAGCCTGGGGGGGGGACGCACAGTTTGTCAGCCAGGGGCTTGGGGATGGATTCCAGCAGCTCTGGGGTCACTGAGACCTGTGGGAGGTGTTGGGCTGAGGAGCTACATCAACAAGGATATGGAGACCTCAGAATCATAGAATCACCAGGTTGGAAGAGACTCATCGGATCATGGAGTCCAACCATTCCCATCAATCACTAACCCACGTCCCTCAGCACCTCATCCACCCGGCCCTTAAACCCCTCCAGGGAAGGGGCCTCAACCCCCTCCCTGGGCAGCTTCTTCCAGTGCCCAATGACCCTTTCCGTGAAAAATTTCCTCCTGCTGTCCATCCTGAGCCTCCCCTGGTGGAGCTGGAGGCCATTCCCTCTCGTCCTGTCTGGGGACATGGGCCAAGGAGATAAGTCATCAAGGACATGGGGACCTGCTGGGGTCACGGGCTGAGGAGCTGCGCCAGCAAGGACCTGGAAAGAGGTTGGTGAAGTAGGCGCTGGTCTTTTCTCCCAAGGAGGAAGGGACGGGATGAGAGAAAACAGCCTCAAGTTGCACCAGGGGAGGATTAAATTGGATATTGAGACAAAATTCGTTACTGAATGAGTGGTGAAGCCCTGGCAGAGGCTGCCCAGGGCAGCGGTGGAGTCTCCGTCCTTGGAGGGCTTCAAAAAATACGCGGTCATGGCACTTCCGAACATGGTTTAATCGGCACGGTGGGGTTTGGTTGGACTGGACGAGCTTAGAGGTCTTCTCCAACCTTAATGATTCTACGATAGAGACCTGCTAGGGTCACGAGCTCCACAAGCAAGGACACGGAGACCTGTTGGGTTCATGGGATGAGGAGCTACACCAGTAAGGACTCCTCCACCCAGGAGAAGAGAGGGGTTGGTCTTCTAGGATTCCCCTACATCTCTCTTGGATGAACATCTCTCCATGGTTCAAGTCCACGTTGACAATGGGGACATGGGGACAACGTCCCTGGGGACAACGTCGGTCGCCTACTGTCTATTTTTGATGATACGGAAGATAAAAATTTGACAAAACGATTCTCTTTGGAGTTCCTGAATTGAAACAATTTTTGAAAGAGGCAGCACCGTATCAGATAAAACAAGAATTAGAAACGTCGGATTAGATTTCGTCTGTATTTCCAAATTTCAAATCTATGAAGTTTTACATATTTGAATGTACTTAAGGAAAAAGAGGTTTCTCCCAAAATTGGGGTGGGTTTTTTTTGTTTTGAAGTTCAAAATACGATTTTTTTTCGTGTTTGCGTGAATTTTCCTAGCAAAAATTCAAGATAATTTGAGACTAAGGTCCAAAGTAGACACGGTATTTTTTTCAAGTGGAGTTTGTGCAAAGCAGAGGAAGGAACTAAAGTTCAGGGAAGTCAACAAGAAGGAACTAAAGTTCAGGGAAGTCAACAAGAAGGAACTAAAGTTCAGGGAAGTCTTCAGCATCTACAGCAAAGGAGGAGACTTCTACGTGTCTCTCTTGCATTTGTAATGAAATATGAAATTTTCATGGGACTTGCTAAGAACAGAGTTTTCTGCTTTATAACCTCTCAAATCTACTATGTACATCTCCACAGTACCTGAAGATTTGGACCTGAGGTGTCTCCTCAGCCTTCCTGGGGTCTCTCCAACCCTTCCTGAGGTCTCTCCTCACCCTTCTTGAGGTCTCTCCTCACCCTTCTTGAGGTCTCTTGCCATCCTTCTTGGGGTCTCTTCCCACGACCTCTTCCAACCCTTCCTGGGGTCCCTCCTCACCCTTCCTAGAGTGTCTCCTCACCCTTCTTGAGGTCTCTTCCCACCAGTCTTAGCGTTTCTCCCCACCCTTTCTAGGATCCTTCTTCACACTCCGTGGGATCTCTCCTCTCTTTTCTTGGGGTCTCTTCCCACCCTTCCTAGGTTGTCTCCTCACCCTTCTTGGGGTCTCCCCCCACTTTTCTTGGGGGTCTCTTTCCACTTTTCTTGGAGGTCTCTTCCAACCCTTCTTAGAGTGTCTCTTCACCCTTCTTGGGGTCCCTCCTCACCTTTCCTAGGGTGTCTCCTCACACTTCTTGAGGTCTCTCCCCACTTTTCCTGGGGTCTCTTCCCACCTTTCCTAGGGTGTCTCCTCGCCCTTCTTGGGGTCTCTCCCACTTTTCTTGGGGTTTCTTCTCACCCTTCTTGGGGTCTCTCCCCACTTTTCTTGGGTTTCTTCCCATCCTTCCAAGGGTCTCTCTGGATCCTTCTTGGGGGTCTCTTCCCATCCTTTCTAGGGTGTCTTCTCACCCTTCTTGGGGTCCCTAATCACATTCCTAAGGTGTCTCCTCACCCTTTTTGGAGTCTTTTCCCACTTTTTGGGGGGGTTTCTTCCCACCCTTCCAAGAGTCTCTCCTGATAGTTCTTGGGGGCCCTCTCCCCACCCTTCCTAGGGTTTCTCCTCATCCTTTTTGGGGTCCCTTCTCACCCTTCCAGCTTTCCACGGGGCTGAGGAGCACCAAGAGGTCCCTGCTCCTCCACAGCCCTCCTGGACGTCCCCTGGGCAACCCGGGCAGGTTCTTTTTTTTTGGTTTTTTTTCCTTTTTTTTTTGGGGTGGGGGCCGTGGTACCGACCCAACGGAAACCCGAGGGGGAATTTCCTCCGTCGCCGCCTCCGAGCGGCAGCGCACGACGTCACAGCACAGGGACACGGACAAGCTACGGGGGCAACACCGGGGTGGGTGGGGGACACTCACATGCCACAGCTAAGCGCCGCTGCCCGCTCCCGGCCGGCCGAGGCGGTCGGGGAGAGCGAGAAGCGGGACGGTGGGGAGGAAGACGAGGTGAGTTCGCTATGGGATGAGAAGATGCTCACTTACACAACTCGCCCACCCTCCGGAGGCCAGAGGCGGTTCTAGACAGAGCAGCGCGGACATGCAGATGGAGAGCAGGAAGAGAGGCAATGAGAGAGAATGTTAGCGTCGATCCGGGCCAGCAACGAGACGGAGAAGAGCGGATGGACCTCATCGGGTGCCTGCAGGAGCTCGGAAGGGTTGGGCTGGGGTAGACCCTGCGGCGCCCACCCAAGGTTTGACCCTCTGGGGTGGTTGAGCCCTGGGGAAGGGTCAGTCCCTGGGCTCGAGGAGGTCAACGAGGGAACCCGTGGGATGGTGGACACGGGGCTTTTATCTGGGGAGAGTCGGGGTTGCTCCACGTTGGCCGAGGTTCCTACAGAGAATGGGACATTGATCATCGCATGGAGTCGACAGCCAAAGCCCGAACGATGGGCAGCGCTGGGAGGACGAGGAGGGGGGAGAGAGAGAGGGGAGGGCAGAGAAAACAACACAAGCATGAATAAAACGCCCCACAGCAAGAACAAAAGAGCACAAATACAGTTCAAGGTCTTGTCTGGCTTCACCTCGTGGCTGCATTAAGTGTTTCGCTCTGGGGATGGTGAGAACAGCTCCAGCTAAAGGGGAAGGGAGGGTTATTAGGGCTTGGTGAGTGAGGGAAGGTTTCCCAGAGGGGATAATCACAGCTCCTCTGCTCGGGATGTTTGTTCGAGTCTCTGAGCCCTGTGCTGTGAGCAGGAGGGAGATGCTGCAGCTCCTCACAGGGACAGGAGAACCTGCACCTGCGGCTTGGGTGCTGGGATTTCCAAACCTCCTTCTCGGGCATCACCAAACCCCTCAACTGTAGCTACCGGGACGAGGTGACAAAGCAGAGACTCGAGGATCCAGCACTGTTCAGCTTGAGGATCCAGCACTGTTCCAGCTGGAGGATCCAGAACTGTTGCAGCTGGAGGATCCAGCACTGTTCCAGCTGGAGGATCCAGAACTGTTGCAGCTGGAGGATCCAGAACTGTTGCAGCTGGAGGATCCAGCACTGTTCCAGCTGGAGGATCCAGAACTGTTCCAGCTGGAGGATCCAGAACTGTTGCAGCTGGAGGATCCAGAACTGTTGCAGCTGGAGGATCCAGCACTGTTCCAGCTGGAGGATCCAGAACTGTTGCAGCTGGAGGATCCAGCACTGTTCCAGCTGGAGGATCCAGCACTGTTCCAGCTCAAGGATCCAGAACTGTTCCAGCTGGAGGATCCAGAACTGTTCCAGCTGGAGGATCCAGAACTGTTCCAGCTGGAGGATCCAGCACTGTTCCAGCTGGAGGATCCAGCACTGTTCCAGCTAAAGGATCCATCACTGTTCCAGCTAGAGGATCCAGCACTGTTCCAGCTCAAGGATCCAGCACTGTTCCAGCTTGAGGATCCAGCACTGTTCCAGCTTGAGGATCCAGCACTGTTCCAGCTGGAGGATCCAGCACTGTTCCAGCTAGAGGATCCAGCTCTGTTCCAGCTGGAGGATCCAGCGCTGTTCCAGCTGGAGGATCCAGCACTGTTCCAGCTGGAGGATCCAGAGCTGTTCCAGCTCAAGGATCCAGCTCTGTTCCAGCTGGAGGATCCAGCACTGTTCCAGCTGGAGGATCCAGCTCTGTTCCAGCTCAAGGATCCAGCTCTGTTCCAGCTGGAGGATCCAGCACTGTTCCAGCTGGAGGATCCAGCACTGTTCCAGCTAGAGGATCCAGCACTGTTCCAGCTGGAGGATCCAGAACTGTTCCAGCTGGAGGATCCAGAACTGTTGCAGCTGGAGGATCCAGAACTGTTGCAGCTGGAGGATCCAGCACTGTTCCAGCTGGAGGATCCAGAACTGTTCCAGCTGGAGGATCCAGAACTGTTGCAGCTGGAGGATCCAGCACTGTTCCAGCTCAAGGATCCAGCACTGTTCCAGCTGGAGGATCCAGCACTGTTCCAGCTCAAGGATCCAGCACTGTTCCAGCTAGAGGATCCAGCACTGTTCCAGCTCAAGGATCCAGCACTGTTCCAGCTCAAGGATCCAGCACTGTTCCAGCTGGAGGATCCAGAACTGTTCCAGCTGGAGGATCCATCACTGTTCCAGCTCAAGGATCCAGCACTGTTCCAGCTAGAGGATCCAGCACTGTTCCAGCTCAAGGATCCAGCACTGTTCCAGCTCAAGGATCCAGCACTGTTCCAGCTCGAGGATCCAGCACTGTTCCAGCTTGAGGATCCAGCACTGTTCCAGCTGGAGGATCCAGCACTGTTCCAGCTAGAGGATCCAGCTCTGTTCCAGCTGGAGGATCCAGCGCTGTTTCAGCTCAAGGATCCAGCACTGGTCCAGCTTGAGGATCCAGCACTGTTCCAGCTCAAGGATCCAGCACTGGTCCAGCTTGAGGATCCAGCACTGCTCAAGCTGGAAGATCCAGTGCTGTTCAATTCGAGGACCCAGAGCTGCTCCAGCTCAAGAATCCAGTGAGTTTACAGCTTGAAGATCTAGCACCGTTGCAGCTGGAGGATCCAGCACTGGTCCAGCTCGAGGATCCACCACTGTTCCAGCTCAAGGATCCAGTTCTGTTCAGCTCAGGGATCTAGGGCTGTTTTACGTCAAGGCTCCATCACTGTTCCAGCTTGAGGATCCATCTCGGAGCTGCACCAGCTGAGGGGGACCTGTGTTTATCCCCTGGGGAACATCAGGCACCTCCAGGCCTGGGCTCCTGGCGGTGTCATGGTGACCAACCCGCTGTGCTGGAGGAGCGACGTAGAAGAGCAAGAGGACTTCTAAACACGCTTGGAACGCCCTCCCTCTCACGCTTCCCATGCGAGAGGATCTCAGCCTCCTCCTACGCTTCCCTTGAGCAATTTTGCTGTCACGGCACTAGGTGTCCTTCAGCCACGTCTCACTGGACTCTGCTCTGGAACAGAGAATTGGGAGCAAAACCTGGAAACATCTCCCAGTCAGGGAGCTCCAAGCTCCATCCAACCTGGCCTTGAACCCCTCCAGGGATGGGGCAGCCACCCCTGCTCCGGGCAACCTCTTCCAGGTCCTCCCCACCCTCCCAGGAGAACATTTCTTCCTAAGATCTCACCTCCATCTCCCCTCTTGCAGCTCAAAACTGTTCCCCTAGTCCTGTCCCTGCTCTCCCTGACCAAGACCCCCCTGCTTCCCCAGCTTTCCTGGAGCCCCTTTCCATCCTGGAAGCTGTTCCAAGGTCTCCCCACAACCTTCTTTTGTCCAGGGTCGACAACCCCAACTCTCTCAGCTCAACTCACAGCAGAGACGCTCCAGCCCTCGGATCATCTCCAAGGCTTCTTCTGCTCTCACTCCAACAGCTCCATGTCCTTGTTGACACAAGAACTGAAAGGAGTCCCTCTGTACTTCTCCAGACAAGAGGAAAAAACCCTTTTTTTCCTGCACCTTCTACTTCTTGTGCCCTAAGGCCCTGAAAGGAACAACCCCGGCAGCTCTTCTACTGGACTTGGATGATCGAAAACTGCATCGCGGGCCCTTCCCAGCGCGAGCATCGTCAATGAGTGAGCCCTTCAGGCTCTGACTCTTCCCTCTTTGGTCTGACACAGGCTTGGTGGGACCCACAGCTCTTCAGGACCCTCACATCTCTCTTCCCACGCCCGGACAAGCATGAGGTAGAGTCCCGGTTTTTGCTCTTCTACTCACGGGGAGGGATGAGGGGATGAGCTGTGATTAGTGGATGTTAGTGACCGATGAGGCGAAGGCAGCCGCGCTTGCTGCGACACGGACACATGCGGAGCCCGCTGCCCACGTGCCCCTGTCTCCTTGTAGGCATCAACATCAAAA
Organism: Clamator glandarius; assembly: GCA_033459285.1. Lineage (NCBI taxonomy): Eukaryota > Metazoa > Chordata > Aves > Cuculiformes > Cuculidae > Clamator > Clamator glandarius. The sequence continues at coordinate 63,002 of JAUNZM010001568.1, forward strand.
CCAGAGGCTCCGGAAACACCGAGCGGTGCAAGTTCTTCAGCCTCCCTGAAGAGAGGCTGGTCAATGGCTTCATCAATGACCTGGATGGAGGCATCGAGGGCACCCGGAGCGAGTTTGGAGATGACACTGAGCTGGGTGGGAGCTGGATCTGCTGGAGGGTCGGGAGGCTCCAAAGGGATCGGAACAGGCTGGATCCATGGGCTGAGACCAACGGGAGGAGGGTTAACGAGACCAAACGGCGGGTCCTGCCCTTGGGGCACAACAACCCTGGGCAGCTCCAGCCTAGGAGAAGCCTGGAAAGTGCCTGGAGGAGAAGGACCTGGGGGGGTTGGTTGGACAGGAGCCAGCAGGGGCCCAGGGGGCCAAGAAGGCCAAGGGCATCTTGGCTTGGAGCAGCCCCGGCGTGGCCAGCAGGGCCAGGGAGGTTCTTCTCCCTCTGGCCTCGGCCCTGGGGAGGCCGCTCCTCGAATCCTGGGGTCAGTGCTGGTTCCTCCCCACCAGAAGGATGTTGAGGCTCTGGAGCGAGTGCAGAGAAGAGCAACGAAGCTGGGGAAGGGGCTGGAGAAGAAGCCTGAGGGCCCTGGGGGTGTTTAGCCTGGAGAAGAGGAGGCTGAGGGGAGAGCTCGTTGCTCTCTGCAACTCCCTGAGAGGAGGTTGTGGAGAGGAGGGAGCTGGGCTCTTCTCCCCAGGGACAGGGGACAGGACGAGAGGGAATGGCCTCCAGCTCCACCAGGGGAGGCTCAGGATGGACATCGGGATGAAATATTTCATGGAAAGGGTGATTGGTCCCTGGCAGAGGCCGCCCAGGGAGGGGGTTGAGTCCCCTTCCCTGGAGGGGTTTGAGGGCCGGGTGGACGAGGTGCTGAGGGACGCGGGTTAGAGATTGATGGGAACGGTTGGACTCGGTGATCCCGTGGGTCCTTTCCAACCTGGTGATTCTGTGATTCTCTGAACTGCCCTGTCCCCAGGCTGTGGGGAGCGCTTGGAAACCACCACGGCAACCAGGAGGGGAGAGCATCCTCCAGCGAGCTGCCCTCCGCACACCTCCACGAGCAGAACCCTCTTCCCACGCGAAGGGGAGGCCCCGGAGAGAAGGTTGCGTTTTGAGTTCCCTCCAGCGGCGCACGAAGCGCTGAAGGAGAGCAGGGTGAGAGCTTCCAAGCCTCCGTCACGGGATTGCAGCCTTTTTCCCTCTTCGGTGGCCGCACGCGGGGAAAGGTTGGGGGGGTGGTGGTGGTGGGGCTGGTAGGACATGGAGTTGGCTCCGCTGGGTGCCAGATTCCCCTCTCGGCATCGTTGTCACCCGCTGAGGAGCTTCAAGCTCCTGGCACGAGGCATCTGGGGGCCGCTAGGAGCTCCCTGCCCAGCTGGAAACCCCTCTCCTCTCCAAACCTCAGCGCAAACGGCTCCTCGTCAACCCCAAACCCGCTCTAGGGAAGGTGCTGAACCTCAGCCGGCCTCATCCGAGCCCATCTCGGCTCACCCTGGACCATTCCCTTGTGGGAAAAAAAGCTCAGTCTGCTCTCAGTGTGTGTTTAGACACCAAGAAGAGAAAAAAAAAAATCCTACAAGGAAACAGGGGGTTGTATCGGCAGCGGCTGGAAGCTTGCACCAGAAATGTTATATACCATTCCACTGAAACAGAATTAATTGATGAGTTGAGATAGAAAGAGGCGGCTTTACCCTAGGAGCTAAATGCCTAACGGGCTTATTTTTCTTCTGTCTCTCTTTCAGATCTGTAGAGACACAAAGCAGTTGTGGGTTTCCGGAGCGGCACCTGAAAAACTCAGTTTTTGCATCTCAAATTCTGCTTCACGCGCGACGCATTCGGCACGTTGGCCTGCGGCTTAAAGATAAACAGGCAAGCGAACAAGCGACACGAAACCCCCTTCGCCAAGCAGCCCGTGACCCGGGAGCTCTTGCCCCTTCAGCTGTTTGTGGCTCGAGCCAAGACGAGCTCCGAGGGCTGGTGGATCCAGCACGGGGCCCGTCAGCGGAGGTGGGAGGTTGGGATGGGACTGGGACCACCAGGAGCAACGAGGAACGAGACGAGCCCGATGAGCACGGCCGGTCACGGGACACGGGGACACGGCACGAGGAAGCCACCTCGGCACCGGGTTGAACGGCGCGAGGCGGAAGGCGTGAGTCACCCCGAAGAGCACGAGCGCAGCCTCGGGAGCCGCCAGCCGCCTTCGGCCGGTGTTTGGCTCTGACTCACCGGACGGCTAATCAGAAACGCACACCTCCGGTTCGTTAGCGTCAGCTTTATTGGTGGTGACGGGACGGCACACGACGCAGCCCTTCCGGGCCGCAACGACCGCTCGGCGTCCGCTGCTGCTGCTCTGGCCTGGGTGCTTGGGAGGGTCGAGCCAGGAAGACGCCAAGACACCGGGTCCTGCTCCTGCAGCTCCGCTTAGCAAAGGATCTTCAAGGATCCCGTTCGTCCTAAACACGAAGACTGGCTCCTCCCGGAGCCTTCAAAGCCACGTGAGGGCTCAGTGAACGGCCAGGGGAGCTCCCGGAGGAGCAGAGTTGGTGCATCCTCAACTCAAGGGTCGCCACTTATCCCTGTGGGACGGTATAAATGGAAGGAGGTGCTGAATGGAAGACGTTCCTCAGCTCTGCTGTCACTGTTAGTGCTGAGCTACAGCGTCTTGGTGAGGCTCGTGGCTCAGCCAGAGGGGACACAACGGCTTTGGGAGCAGAACCTTCCTTGGAGAGCACGGCCGAGCTCCCCTCGCCACGCTCAACCCCGGCTGGTCGCGTAGGAGAAGGAGAAGGTCAATCCCATCTCCACCCCTTGCCTCAACTCTGACCTTACGTTCACATTCTCAGTATTTCTTGGCCTCTTTTTTTTTCAGTCCCTCTTGTCCAACGTCCTCCTCTGGAAGAGCGTCTTGGAAGGAGACACGGCCAGAGGTAAGAGTTACGGAGGAAGCGGGTGGTCTTCTCTTCTCGGGGGTCCCCGCCAGGACCCTCCCAGACCTCTGCAAGAGAAACGCACCAGGGCCTGCTCTACAGCCACCGTGGGCCAAGAGAAGCCCCCTGCTCTTCCACGGATCTACAGCCAATCCAGAATTTCACGGGTCTAGAAGGAAACTCCAGCAATAAAAACCTGTGGCCACCCAGAAGCCACCTCCAGGATGGCTCCTGCTGGGTCCCTCATGGTCCCCAAGTCCTGGGAACTCCAGGCTCGTGACTCTCGCTGGAGCAAAGCTCAACATACAAGTCACAGAAAGAGCCACGGTGCGAGTTAGGTCATAGATTGGTCCTCCAAACACCTTCTGGAGGGCTTGGACCTGGCTGCAGCATCACCAGGGCTTTCAAGAAGCCCGGACAGAGGGATGCAGACCAAGATGGCATCTCAAAAGCTGGCAGTGGCCGCTGTCCCGCCTCGCTCCTTAGACTCTGTGGCTATTTGGAGCTTGTAGGAGGCTTCAGTATCACCACTCTCCTCAGGACAAGCTGAGGAACCAGAAAAACACGCCCTGAGATGGATCATCTCCGCTTATCTAACTGCTCCGTGCATTATTTTCTGAATTTACAGCCATTTCATAAAAGAGCGGCACTTTCCCCATGAAGGAGAGTGGCTGACATGGTTAAATATTCTATTTCCAGCTGACTTCCCGGGAAAGGTTTCAAGCCTTTGACATCAACCAGGAGCATGAAAATTTCGGAGATGAAAGGCCGCGGCTTTCAGAAAAAGAAACAGGGGGGTTGAACCCCACAGGACTGTTGGAAGCGCCCAACAGGGTGGGTGAGGAGAGGATGGACTGAGCGTCCCTGCTCTGGGAGGACAAGGTCTTCACAGGAGGAGACACCGAGCCACGGGGTGGGAGCTTCAGCAGGGTCTGCAGCTCCCGAGGGGGTGAGGGACACCTAGGAATCAAGGGGAAGCAGCGGAGAAGGACACGAGGGCGGAGGAGGGAGGCCAGGAGGTTGGATGGGGAGCAGCAGATCAACCAGAGGAGGTGATCCAGATCAACCAGAGGTGGTGATCCAGTTGGCCACGGGAGAGCCGGGAAGGAAGGAGGATGGTGGGGCGGCTGCGTTTAGACACCGCAGGGAGTCACAGGTGCTTCTCGCTGGCCGCTCTGGGACCACGAAGGAAGCTGAAGGCGTGGGCATCGCCTGGCGTGGGCGAGAGGTTTGAGATGCTGCGCCTGGTGGCCACGAAAATCTGGCAGCGTCCAAGTTCTTCAGCCTCCCTGAAGAGAGGCTGTTCAATGGCTTTATCCATGACCTGGATGGAGGCATCGAGGGCACCCGGAGCGAGTTTGGAGATGACACTGAGCTGGGTGGAAATGTGCTGGAGGGTCGGGAGGCTCCAAAGGGATCGGAACAGGCTGGATCCAGGGGCTGAGACCAACGGGAGGAGGGTTAACGAGGCCAAACGGCGGGTCCTGCCCTTGGGGCACAACAACCCTGGGCAGCTCCAGCCTAGGAGAAGCCTGGAAAGTGCCTGGAGGAGAAGGACCTGGGGGGGTTGGTTGGACAGGAGCCAGCAGGGGCCCAGGGGGCCAAGAAGGCCAAGGGCATCTTGGCTTGGAGCAGCCCCGGCGTGGCCAGCAGGGCCAGGGAGGTTCTTCTCCCTCTGGCCTGGGCCCTGGGGAGGCCGCTCCTCGAATCCTGGGGTCAGTGCTGGTTCCTCCCCAGCAGAAGGATGTTGAGGCTCTGGAGCGAGTGCCGAGAAGAGCAGCGAAGCTGGGGAAGGGGCTGGAGAAGAAGCCTGAGGGCCCTGGGGGTGTTTAGCCTGGAGAAGAGGAGGCTGAGGGGAGAGCTCGTTGCTCTCTGCAACTCCCTGAGAGGAGGTTGTGGAGAGGAGGGAGCTGGGCTCTTCTCCCCAGGGACAGGGGACAGGACGAGAGGGAATGGCCTCCAGCTCCACCAGGGGAGGCTCAGGATGGGCAGCAGGATGGAATATTTCCCGGGAAGGGTGATTGGTCCCTGGCAGAGGCTGCCCAGGGAGGGGGTTGAGTCCCCTTCCCTGGAGGGGTTTGAGGGCCGGGTGGACGAGGTGCTGAGGGACACGGGTTAGAGATTGATGGGGATGGTTGGACTCCATGATCCCGTGGGTCTCCTCCAACCTCGTGGTTCTATGATTCTATGATATTCAGAGTCAGGAACACGAGGCACATCGTGCCTGGTTTCAGAAGGGTCCCCAAATGCGATGAAACTAAAGAGCATCCATCACAGGACCCCGTGACTCCTGACTGAGCAGCGTGGGGAGAAGGAACCAAGCGTGGGACCCTGGTCTCCCTAGAATGGTCACAACATGCATTTGGGGCTAAATCTGGAGAAAGGAACCGTGCGGTGGGGCAAGATCCAGAGGTTTTGGTTCACACTGCAGTCACTTTGATTCCTCCTGAGGAACCAGGCGCCAGGAGGGGGACACGGGCCAGCTGAAGGACGGAGCGATGCGACCTCTCCCTTGGGTTCATCTCCGGATAAGACCCTTTGTCCCCTACGCTACAGCTTGAAACGTCACCAGCTGAGCCATCGCCGGGATAATCTGCTTGGAAAACCCTTTCCAAAAGACGGTTCTCCTTAGCTCAGAGCTTCCCTGATGAGCAGGCACCTCGTTGATGCCCGTCAACCGGCTCCTGGTGACACATTAAATTTCAAAGCCACGGAAGGGTTCGCGCTCAAATCCTGGGCTCTAGTTTAGAGTTTGGGGGCTAGTTTGGTGAGGATGTTGGGGAAAAGCGTGGGGCGAAGGGGTCACTGAGCAGAACCACAGCCAGGCGATGGCAGATCGGTGGGTGACCCAGCACGGAGGACAACGCGAAGCTCACGGAGAGGTCTATGCTGTTTGTGGTGCCTGGTGGTCACCACTCCAGCGTGGGAGAGGGAACCTGAGGAGGACTTTTAAAAGAAAGAGGCTCCCGCGTGTCCCTCTGCTGTGACCTTTCAGACCTCCTGGTCTGGCTGAGCTCCTCCACGTGGAGGAGGAGAACGTGGGCTGAGAGCATCTACCGCGCTTAGACGCGGTGTAGAGGCCTCTCAGCCAAGGGCCAACCCTCCAACATGGAGATGAGCGTGAAGATAGCAGGATACGACCCTTTGGGAGGGACGTCCAGCTGCAACCTCTGCCTGGAGCCACATGTGACACCCTCAGCCAAAACATCTCCCTGATGGGTGACCTGAGCTGCTCGGTCATCGAATCGCAATGAAAATCTGGGGTGGTGGCACCGTGTCCTTTGTCACCAAGCACCCTGGGGATGGTCCCCGCTCAGCAGCGACCAACTAGAGCTCTAAGACGGAGTCTTACAACATTTGGAGACCCTTTGAGATGAAAAGCGCTCGAGAAACACTCATCGTTATTAATTATCGAGGAGCCAACGTAACCCAGGACTGAAATCCAGCGGCTTAACGACAGCGTCGAGACAGAGTCGGGGCGGGGACGGACACACGGAACAACAGGAGGACAATCGGAAGGGCAAAAAGCAACAGTGCGGAGCGGAGAGAGGAGCCACGAGCAAACCACACAAACCCACGTCTGGCGAGCAGCGTCTCAGCAACGTTTCACCTTGTGCCGCCGAGTCCTGCCACCTCTGAACATGCCCCTCCAAAAAAATCACCCCGGGTTCCTCGGCGCGGCCCCGCTCGGCTCCCCGTCCCCCAAGAAACCGCGTTCGCCCCCTCTCCTGGTCCAGCGACCAGCGTCTTACCGTGCCGCGACCACCGGTGACTTCTTCCCGGGATCTAAGGTGGAGCCGGCTGGTTCCTCCCCCAGTGATCGCGTGTCCTTATTCAGCTGCTGGAGTCGGGAACTTAGCTCACTGATCACAGTTGGCTTGTCATCATCAGCCCCATGGATCGGCCTGCTCTCCATGGGGTCCCCCCATAGCTTGGACCTTCTCTGAAAGAGGTAGCGTGGCCGGCCGATGCTGGCAGACGCCAGCGTGGCCGCGTGTTGCTGGGAGATGAGCTCGCTGTCCGAAGACTGCTTCAAAAGTGGGTCCCTGAAAGTAACCGGCCCCTTGCTGAGCTGGGACTTGAGTTTTGGCTTTGGAGGCACTGGTGGCTTCTCGAGTATAAAAGTTTGTCCATCCGCAAAGGAAGTGTACGTGTCAGTGGGCTCCCCGCTTTCGGAGGACAACGTCGACATGCTGGACACCGTCGAGATGGTGCTTGTGGTCTCCAGGTGATGGTCGCTCGAACTTCTGGTGTCCACCTCTTCCACTCCCGAGTCCGCAGCCGACTCCGGGGCTACGGGGGCATCAGAGGGCTTCCCTGAGGGTGTTCCGCCAGTGGTAGAAGGTGCTACTGCTGCCGCTGGTATGGATGGCGTGCTCGGCGTGGCCAGGTGGCTGACCGGCGTGCCAGGGGTGGTGACCAGTACCCCGTTGGCAAACTCATCCGGTGGAGGCACCAGCCCTATCTTGGCCAGCTCCTCCCTGGTCTCTTCGTCGCTCGAAGACAACTGAGCTGGCGGGAGGGTGACCGTGTAGGGCTCCACTTCTTCTTCCGAACTCCCTTGTCCCAAGGTCTTGTCCGAGGCTGGACTGACCGGAGGCTTCCCCACAGGGCTGGGCTGGGTCTCGGCTTTGGGGGTCTCCGCAGGCTCTGTGCATTCCTCAGGGACGGCTGGTTTCTCCTCTTTGATCTCGAGTCCTAGCTCGTCTTGGCCATTACTTGTGGCGTGAACCATGATGAGGCCAGCGGTCTTCTGCTGCGACGTATCCACGATGCTGATGATCATGGACTTCTTGTCTTCTGGTTTCTTCTCCTCCTTCCCAGGCGTTTCCGCTCGCGCCTCCGTTTCCTTTCTCAGCGTGGACGGAGTCCCCCACTGGCTCTTGGCGGGGGCCAAAGTCCCAGAGTCTGTTCCGATGGGCCCTTTGCCTCCAGGGGAATACGCAGGAGACACCAAGCTCTCCAGCTCCCCCCTCTCCGCTTCTTTGGTTTGGATGTCCACAAACAAGGGGGCTGCTCTTTCCGAGTCCGGGCTGTGGATCGGGGTGGGCGACCGGGATGGGACTTGAGTGGAGAGGGCCCGTTCCCTTGCGGCCAGCGCAAGCGCCAGAGGCGAGTTGGGATCCAAGGGTTTTCCCGTCAGGGGGTGGATGAACGTCGAGGAGGAGCTGCTAATTAATGGCTTTAAAGCTGAGACGGGGGAAGGCAGTAGAACATCTCGGCTTCCTAACAACCGCTCGTCGATCGACCTGGACTGCTGCAAGGAGGGCATCTCGCTGCTGGGGGGGGTCCCTTCGATGGCCCCGACCGAGAGGAAGACAGTGGATTTCCGCCTCTCATCCAGACGACGGTCTCGGTCCTTCATGACGCCGGCGATGGCAGTGGCGAAGGGGATGCTCGTGGCTTCCACCGGAGCGATGCCGCCGTGGTGCTGATAGTCCACGCCGCTCAGGCGATGGCTCCTGCGCGTGGGAGAGGGCTCCCGGGTGAAACCCCCGGTGATGGAGAGCGCCGCTCGCTCCTGCGCGTCCTCCACCTGCAACTGCTTGACGAGAGGACTCTTCTTCCTCTGGGGCTTGGTGGGAGCGAAGAGGCTGACGTTGAACTGCCCCATGTTGGCGTAAGGGTTGTCGATCACCCTCCCCTTCCTCTTCAGCTTCTCGGGAGGGGTGGCGGACGGGCCGGGCCGGGGGATCTCGGTTGGCTCCACGGGAAGATGAGAGGAATCTTGGAGGATGATCATGGACCGGGCCCTCTTCTGCCTTTCGGGGTAAGGGATGGAAGTTCTCGCCTGATCGTACATCTCGGCCGCGCTAATGACCTGGGGGAGCCCATGGAGTTTGGCCTCCAGGCTTGGCTTAAAGCTCGATCGTATGGTGTCGTAAGCTCTCCCTGGAGGTGGAGGCGGCGAGAAGGATGGAGGGGGGGCTGTGTCGAAGTAATATGGAGAAGGAGGTGGAGGTGGGGCTGTTTGAGGTGGCGGTGGAATCCCGTGGCCTTCCCTAACGGTGTCTTGCATCGAGGTGCTCCGGGGGAACTTGCCATCAAGCAAAGAAGCAGCAAGTTTCTCATCTTCGCCTGGAAAGCAAGAAGAAAAGGGAAGTCAGAGGGGAAGATTCAAGAGAATCCAGTGTGCATCCACATATAGAATCTTAGATCCATGGGAAGGGTTGGGTTGGGTTGGAAGGGGCCTCAAAGAACATCCAGTTCCAACTCCCTGCACAGGACACCTCCCACTGGATCAGGGGCTCCGAAGCCCCATCCAACGTGGCCTTGAACCCCTCCAGGGATGGGGCAGCCGCCACTGCTCTGGGAAACCTGTTCCAGGGCCTCCCCACCCTCCCAGGAGAACATTTCTCCCCAAGATCTCTTCTCCATCTCTCCTCTTGCAGCTGGAAACCCTCATCCTCTCCATGCGCTCCCTGATCCAGAGCCCCTCCCCAGCTTTCCTCGAGCCCTTTTCCATACTGGAAGATGCTCTAAGGTCTCCTCACAGCCTTCCTTCTCCAGGGTCAACAACCCCGGCCCTCCCAGCCTGTCCTCAGAGCAAATGTTCTCCAGCCCTCGCATCATCTCCGTGGCCTCCTCTGGACTCACTCCAAGTGCTCTATGTCCTTCTCTGCTGGTCCCACGGCTTCGGATGCCGCTCAAGACACGGTTGGCTTTCTGGGATGCCAGCACACTTTGCCAGCTCATGTTGAGCTTCTCATCGACCAGCACCCCAAGTCTTTATTCATGACATCTCCTTCTTCTCCCCACCAGCCTTTATCTTGGAGGCGAATTCCCACTCCATCTATTATTTCCCTGGTGCAACAGTTTGCAATTCGGCCCTTTGTTCACGTGGTCCAGAGGGAGAAGAACCTCCCTGGCCCTGCTGGCCACGCCGGGGCTGCTCCAAGCCAAGATGCCCATGGCCTTCTTGGCCCCCTGGGCCCCTGCTGGCTCCTGTTCAACCAACCCCCCCAGGTCCTTCTCCTCCAGGCACTTTCCAGCCAGGCTTCTCCTAGGCTGGAGCTGCCCAGGGTTGTTGTGCCCCAAGGGCAGGACCCGCCGTTTGGCCTCGTTAACCCTCATCCTGTTGGTCTCAGCCCATGGATCCAGCCTGTTCCGATCCCTTTGGAGCCTCCCAACCCTCCAGCAGATCCAGCTCCCACCCAGCTCAGTGTCACCCCCAAACTCGTTCCGGGTGCCCTCGATGCCTCCATCCAGGTCATGGATAAAGACACTGAGCAGGACCCAGCGCTGAGCCCTGGGGACACCACGTGGCACTGGCCTCCAGCTGGAGTTCACTCCGTCTCTGACCACTCTCTGGACCCTCCAGCCAACCAGTTTCCACCCAGGAGATTATTCTCCTCTCCAGCCCAGAGATGACACTTTCCGAAGCAAAATACTGGGAGAAACCATGTCAAAGGCTTTACTCAAGTCCAGGAAGACTTGGCGCAGAGAGGACCCCACAGGCTCTCGCCACGTCTTTAAATCCATCCGAGAGTTGCGCCCAACACCTTCCAACCAGGACCAACCCCTCCTAGACCAGTGCCGGAGCGACAGAACCAAGCAGTCGCTCGATCGAACCTCCCAACACCCAAGCGCCAATGCGTGAGACGGTCGAGCGCAACCAGGTCGTGCGACTCTCAGCAGACGCCGGCGGCTCCCGTGCTCTCGCACTCTCCCGCTCGCTGTTCTCGAGTCACGCTTCCCCCGCCCCGAGGGGTGACACGTGCTTCGAAGCGCTAGACCGAGCCCAGAAGCCGGGACTAGCAGGAACTCAAGGTGTTTGGAGGACTGGAAGAACCCAAGGAAGCTGGATCACACCATTCTTACTCTTAACTCAATAGCTGGGTGCTCACGGAGAGCTTTTTTCTGGTCCTCGTGATGCTCAGTGGGAGAGTATGAGCCTCTGGCTAAGTAATAGGAGGAAAATCCCGTTAAGTCGGGTTCCAGAGATGAGGGATCCAAGCCAGCTGCTGGCATCAGCCTGTCCCTCCTCACCAAGACGGGCTTTGCTACCAGAGAATCGTAGGATGGTTTGGGTTGGGAGGGACCTCCAAGACCATCCAGTCCCACCCCAGCCCTGGGCAGGGACACCTCCCGCTGGATCAGGGGCTCCAAGCCCCATCCAACCTGGTCTTGTACCCCTCCAGGGATGGAGCAGCCATCGCTCTGGGCAGCCCATTCCAGGGCCTCCCACCCTCAGGGTGAAGAATTTCTTCCTAATGTTCAATCTAAATCTTCCTCCTTCCAATTTAAAGCCGTTCCCCCTCGTCCCATCACTCCAGACCCTTGGAGAAATCCCTCCCCAGCTTTCCTGGAGCCCCTTCAGGTGCTGGAAGGTCTCTCTAAGATCTCCTCGGAGCCTTCTCCTCTCCAGGCTGAACAACCCCAGCTCTCCGCGCCCGTCCTCATACAGGAGATGCTCCAGCCCTCTGACCATCTTGGTGGCCCCCTCTGGACCTGTTCTGACACTTCCACATCCTTCTTGTCCTTGGGATTCCAGGTGAGGACATGGGAGGTCTCACAAAAGCATCTGCTTAGGAGCGACGCTTCAGACAGGATCCTGCACTAGATGGAGCTGCAGTTTGGGTCCATACAGGCATTTTCTCGACCGTAACAGCAGGAAGATCCAAAGAAAAACTCTTGTCTTGCCTTTGTGCCTATTTCCACATCTCTCCTGGGAATGGCCGGGAGGGGAAACAAGGAAACGTGTCGAGAACGTGGTTCAACGCCGCGAGAACTTGTCTGGGGGGGCGCGCTGACCGTCCTGTAGACGGGATCTAACGTGGAACCGCGGAATCGCTGAGGTCGGAAAGGACGTCCAAGTTCACCCGGCGCAACCCGCGTCAGCCCAATCTCATCCTGCTGACTAACCCGTGTCCAGAGGTGCCACGGCCACAGATTTTTAACCCCACCAGGGAGAGAGACTCCACCACCGCCCTGGGCAGCCTCTGCTAGGGCTTCACCGCTCCCGTTGCTCAGAGAGTTGGGGTTGTTCAGCCTGGAGAAGAGAAGGCTCCGAGGAGACTTTAGAGCAGCTTCCAGTATGGAAAAGGGGCTCCAGGAAAGCTGGGGAGGGGCTCTTGGTCAAGGAGGGCAGGGAGAGGATGAGCAGGAATGGGTTTAAGCTGCAAGAGGGGAGATGAGGTCTTGGGAAGAAATGTTCTCCTGGGAGGGTTGGGAGGCCCAGGTTGTCCAGGGAACTTGGAGGTGTTGAAGACCAGGTTGGGTGGGGCTCGGAGCCCCTGATCCAGTGGGAGGCGTCTCTGCTCATGACAGAGGTGGGACTGGATGGGCTTTAAGGTCCCTTCCAATGCCAAGTATTGTAAGATTCTGTGTTTCTCGGAAAGGTGGGAGGAGAACAAGTTCTTGGCGGGTCTCTTCATTCGTTCCCTGCAGCTCCTCATGCTGACCCAGCTCCTCTGCTCCCTGCAGCCGCGTCCTCACCTTCCAAATCCTGCACAAGCAACGCCCTCCACTTACTCATCTGCCTCTCCTCGCCGCCACAAAGCTTCCTCACTCCCTACGTTCTCCTGACGATGCCGCTTCCATCTTCCACTTCTCCATCTCCCCTCCAGCCTCGTGGATCACCACCACAGCGTTCAGGAGCCCTGCAAGCCCCCTCAGAGCAGCTTCACCCCTTCCAAATACTCAACCAGCTTCCAGCGGACGCAGAGCTGGCTGAGTGAAGCTGCCTTTGGCTTCAACCCTTGGTGGACCCTCTTCTTCTTCAGACCTTCTGAAGTGATGCAAGTTTCTCACGCTCCCAATACCCTGCGGCTACGAGCTCGAGCTCGCTGGCTTCCCAGCAACGTGTGGAATTACCTCCTTTCTTTCTTCTGAAGTGCCACCTCGCCCGCTTAATTTGATGCCTGTCTGGTCTGTAAGACCTTCTACAAGGCTTTCTTCTCCATCGTTTAATTTGATGCCTGTCTGGTCTCTAAGACCTTCTACAAGGCTTTCTTCTCCATCGTTTAATTTGATGCCTGTCTGGTCTCTAAGACCTTCTACAAGGCTTTCTTCTCCATCGTTTAATTTGATGCCTGTCTGGTCTCTAAGACCTTCTACAAGGCTTTCTTCTCCATCGTTTAATTTGATGCCTGTCTGGTCTCTAAGACCTTCTACAAGGCTTTCTTCTCCATCGTTTAATTTGATGCCTGTCTGGTCTCTAAGACCTTCTACAAGGCTTTCTTCTCCATCGTTTAATTTGATGCCTGCCTGGTCTCTAAGACCTTCTACAAGGCTTTCTTCTCCATCGTTTAATTTGATGCCTGCCTGGTCTCTAAGACCTTCTACAAGGCTTTCCTCTCCATCGTCAACCGTCTTTTCAATCGCGCTGCTGTGTTATTAAGGTCCCTTCTTCAAATCCTTCGCTCCCCATCCCCACTGGGATAAGGGAATTTGGGAAAACATGGGATTCGTGATTAAAAAAACCTCTTGGTTGATGTCGAAAGGTGATCCCGTGGGCAAAGCGAAACCTCAGCCTGACCACCAAGAAGCAGTAGATTACGGTTAAGTGTGAGAATAATCATTGTTGAGGTTTATTTACCGTCTGTGTAGGTTACGGTGCTGCTCAGGGAGCCTCCAGAGCCCAACAAAGAGCAGATTTGCAGCCTGAGGTCTTGAGAAAGCAGTGAATTTATGAACTGAGCACAACCCTTGTGGGGCAGACTGGAGGAGAGCAGTCCCGCGAAGAAGAAATTGCGGTGCTGATGGAGGAGAAGTTTGATATCAGCCCTCGACGTGCCCTCCAAGCTCCGTCCAACCTGGCCTTGAACATCTCCAGGGATGAGGCAGCTACCACTGCTCTGGGAAAGCTGGACCAGGGCTTCCTCACCCTCATGGTGAAGAATTTCTTCCTAATGTCCAATCTAAATCTTCTTCCTTCCAATTTAAAGCCATTCCCCCTCGTTCTATCACTCCAGGCCCTTGGAAAAAGTCTCTCCCCAGCTTTCCTGAAGCCCCTTCAAGCATTGGAAGATGCTCTAAGGTCTCCCTGGAGCCTTCTCTTCTCCTGGCTGAACTGGACATGATGCTCCAAGTGAGGTCATAGGAGAGTGAAGACGAGGTGGGGAATCTAAAGAAAGAGCGGAGCAGTTCTCCACCAATACGTGCAGCCTCAGAAGCTCCACACCAGCAGGGAAAGTGTCCAGTGATGAGGATTAGCCAGACCCTCTCTAACACGCAGCCCGACACCGGAGAAAAGCGGGTCCTTCAAACGTGGAGCACCTGACCTAGACGGTCCTTCCCTTCCATCGGATCTCGACCCATCAATTACCGACCTGCTGTTTGCTATTCCCCGTGTCCCAGCACCAGACACGACATCTCGGGGCTCAGCGCTGGGTCCTGCTCAGCGTCTTCATCCATGACCTGGATGGAGGCATCGAGGGCACCCGGAGCGAGTTTGGAGATGACACTGAGCTGGGTGGGAGCTGGATCTGCTGGAGGGTCGGGAGGCTCCAAAGGGATCGGAACAGGCTGGATCCAAGGGCTGAGACCAACGGGAGGAGGGTTAACGAGGCCAAGTGGCGGGTCCTGCCCTTGGGGCACAACAACCCTGGGCAGCTCCAGCCTAGGAGAAGCCTGGAAAGTGCCTGGAGGAGAAGGACCTGGGGGGGTTGGTTGGACAGGAGCCAGCAGGGGCCCAAGAAGGCCAAGGGCATCTTGGCTTGGAGCAGCCCCGGCGTGGCCAGCAGGGCCAGGGAGGTTCTTCTCCCTCTGGCCTCGGCCCTGGGGAGGCCGCTCCTCGAATCCTGGGGTCAGTGCTGGTTCCTCCCCAGCAGAAGGATGTTGAGGCTCTGGAGCGAGTGCCGAGAAGAGCAACGAAGCTGGGGAAGGGGCTGGAGAAGAAGCCTGAGGGGGAACCTCAAGCTCCACCAGGGAAGGTTCAGGCTGGACATCAGGATGAAATATTTCCCGGAAAGGGTGACTGAGGCTGCCCAGGGAGGGGGTTGAGTCCCCTTCCCTGGAGGGGTTTAAGGGCCGGGTGGACGAGGTGCTGAGGGACACGGGTTAGTGGTTGATGGGAACGGTTGGACTCCATGATCCGATGGGTCCTTTCCAGCCTGGTGATTCTGTGACTCTACGATGCAATGAAATGAGAAGCAGCTCCTCCAGTTGCCTTTCAGCCGCTCCCAGCAGCTCGATGCATTATTAATCTCCAAGGAGCACACAAAACCGTTCCATGATCCTTCTGGACCTGTTGCCATAACAGCCTAAATCCCAGTGAGAATCCAACCCCGCGCATTAATTCGGGGCAGCTAACGAGGTGCCTTCCTCCAGAGCACATCCCACCGTTCCCGACCTCGCTTTCTCCATGCGGGGAGGGCAGAGCGGCTCCCAGCACGACCCCTGAGCTACAGAGAAAGGCGCCACGCGCCGTGGCTTCGCTTTCGTCTAGAGGAAAAAAAGCAAGTGAGCATCAGTGTCCTTGGACGGGCAGGGCTGGAATCAGCTCCAGGCGAGGACATCGCTGGCCAGAGGAGAAGGGAAGCCA
>JAUNZM010001570.1:0-73875 GCA_033459285.1 Clamator glandarius
AAAAAGCACCTATTTAATCTCAGGCTTTGTGGCACTAACATGGAATATATTTACTACTGAGGTAAAAAACAATAGGGCAAGGAACAAGGGGAAAAACCATGGCTGATCTATGCAAAAATTAAACTAAAACCCCTTTCGTGCCATTAGTTTATAAGAAAATCATCAGACATTCTGAAGACTGTAAACAATCTACAGGCAGCAGAAACAAGCCTGGACAGAGAATTAATTATAATTGTCAGCAACACTTCAAACAAAGACATATCTCTAGTTCTAAAGCCTTGCAAATTGGTAAATAACCCGATATTCTCGAAGAAGGGGATGTTAATGTCGTAATTTTGAGAACTACAAGCAAACAGACGTTGTTATGATTAGGATTGAAATTAAAAAGGAATACGTTGGGAACATTTTCCCTTTGCAATTGAGATGCTGTCACTTAAGGGCATCCAAGAAAACATTTCTCTAGCTCCAGTATAGGCTCTTAGGAATAAGTTAATGGAGGTTGAACTGCAGAAGGTGTCTGGTCCCACACTTAGCAATATTAATGCCTGCGTGTTCTACGTTACTTAAGCCCCAGGCTCCTCATTTTTTGCTTTTAAAAGGTAAAGGAAATAAACTCCAGTAGCTTATTTATACATACAGCTTTATCTGCTGTAAACTATCTACCTGGGTTTGCAATAATGGTATCACAGCAGTTGCTTGTTACCGTTGACTCATTTTCTCTTCCATTGCCTAAAGCAGGTTGCAGCCAGAGGTGTTTCTGAAGTGGAAATAACACATGATTTTGGTGGTTAGGAAATTATCAGAAAATTAGCCCTAGGAGAGAAAGGAGGAAAACACTACCAATCTGTCAACAGATTATATTTAATCTTCACCTATAATAGTAAAATCTTTATTACAGAAAACATCTTTTATCTTAGCAATCAACAATCCTTTATATTGCTCACCATAGTGATTCATAAATGAGCGTTATCATAGGAGAACAGTAGCTGTGATTTTATGGTGCTGCCTTTTCGAAGAGACCAGCAAAACTCTGCTCTTCCACTGCAAACCCAGCACGGTTTAGGGAACTCGTATGACAAATAAAACACTTGGTAAAGAATACACAGAAAAGCATTGTGCTAAACTCCTCCTCATTACATAAAAGCTTTTAATGTATTACCAGTTTTAAAAAAATCTGCTGAGGGGATATTGTCTCTGCATAACAGTAATGGATTTAGATTACAGCATCATCGGGAATCGGTCTTTGTGGTTGAGCACAGGCTAAAGGCTTAGTGCTTGAAAACAGGGCTGGCCTTGCTGATTTATGAGGCTTGAACATAATTAAGCATCCTCCCACTTACTGGTCAACTCATGACTTAAAATGCAGATAATCTACTCCTCAGTACTTCCTTGCCGATACCTACATAGATATATTACCCCCTACCTGTGTGCATGGACATTGCAATAAAAATCTAAACTGAAAGGATAGCAAGAAAATATATAGTTGCTCATACAGAATCAAAGAATTGGCTGGTTGGAAAAGACCTTTGAGATTAATCTAACGGTATCTGTCCACTACAAAACCAGATCCCTGAGCAATTCATCCACCCAGCCCTTAAAAATCTCCAGGGATGGGGACTCAACCACTTCCCTGGACAACCTGTTCCAGTGCCTGAGAACCAAACACATCAAACATTTGAGTACTTGGATACAAGAGGACTCTCCATTTCCTAGTTGTTAACTTGCTGGTAACAACAGAATTAAAATAATATTACAGTAGTGTCCCCAGGCTCTGCCAGACTAGAAAGATTCCCCATAGGACCTGCCATGTGGTTACACACAGGCACTTCAAACACCAGTGAAGAGCATAATCAGGGAGGAAAAATGAAGTTTAAAGCTAAAAACCCAGCAATCCTTCCTCCTCATTCGAGCAAAGTTGGAGTTCTCTTGGTATAGGGCCATATGGACACAAGTTTGAGGTTATCCCAGCAAAGAGGGGGTTTTAAAAAATGACAGAGAATGACTAAGAGCAGACAGTTGCCTGTACATCACACAATTAAATGAACAGGTACGCTAGTTAAATTGCTTTGTTGGTTAAATTTAATTAATGTCATTATTCCTGGCTGCCTAGTGTATCAGAGCTGTGATTAAGCAAATACTTTCCCCTGATTAAGAGAAAGTTATTGTAAGTAAAGGTTTGGAACAAAGACAACTATAATTGAGGACAACACTGCCAGGTGGTTCTAAGTCTGTGCTTCACTTCTGAGGGGATGTTAAACCCAATATCCCAGTGCAGAACTGGGCCACGCTTTCCCCAAAAGAATATTTATCTATCAAACATTGCAAATTAGATTCTTGCTTTAAAAACTGGATGCCTTGTAACATGTAAAGGATAAAATTTCCTTCCCTTTAGTGGGGGAAGTCTGCATCAATCTTTCCCTTCAAGCATCATCGGTTTTAGCCTCAAAACTAGATATTAGCAGACAATACTGCAGCACATAGTGTTTATACTTATAATATTTTTCAAAAGTAACAAGGTCAAAACGAGCAGAAACCATTTTAATCATCATCTCTTCTGTGCTGGAGTAGTTTGATCACCTTAAGGGGATTCATAATAAAGGTCTGAAAGCCATATGGGGTAACACAAGCATTAATCTAGTTTGCCTTCTATGCCCTCGTCCCTCCCTGCTCTGCCCATGCTCAAAACACTTGGAGTTGAGGTCAAACAGCGTGCAGAACGTAACCACTGGATTACCCCGAACGTGAGATTAGAGCAGGGCAGGCAGCTGGAACCCTCGTCCCCTCCTCTCCCGCCCCGTAGGGTGGGAGGAGGGAAGATGCCTACAGGAATACGGATACACATGCTTTTTGGGGGTCCCAACTGGGCTGCGCTTCAACTTTACCCTGTGGTCTTCTCTCCTCTGGAAGAAATAAGAAATAACTCGATTCTCAGGTGTAAGAAGTCAGAATTGGCTTGAAAAAAGATCTCTGGGCTCCATCTAGGGTTAACGAGTGAAATATTTCAGTTAGAGAAGAGCCTAAACTGGATTATCAAAACGTTCCTTCTGGCTTTAAAAAAAAAAAATACATACAGAAATCTGCCTGAGACAGCTGATTATCTGACTCAACACCCTAAGCCTGAACACTGGGCTACTGAGGAAACAATTTCAAAACACCAGCTTACAAAAGCTAAAGAAAGAGAGAACACAACAGTATGCAAAAGGTTTCCAACCATTTATTTTCACCACTGCCACACAAATTCTGTCCGCAGGCATGCCACACGCTCCTGCTTGCTCTCTATTCCATGGCAGGGCAGCAGAATTAAGTGCCAGAGGTTTAGGTGAAGACAGAATCATAGAATCGTAGAATCAGCAGGTTGGAAGATCATCAAGTCCAACCATTCCCATCAATCACTAACCCATGTCCCTCAGCACCTCGTCCACCCGTCCCTTAAACCCCTCCAGGGAAGGTGACTCAACCCCCTCCCTGAGCAGCCTCTGCCAGTGCCCAGTGACCCTTTCTGTGAAAATTTTTTTCCTGATGTCCACCCTGAACCTCCCCTGGTGGAGCTTGAGGCCATTTCCACTGTGCATCCAACCCGGTGCAGTTCGCTTCATTTTATGAGTGGCTTGATCAGATTCTATTGAATTTTAGCTGTTTTTTCTTTAAAACAAAAAAACTCCTTTATGCGTATCTGTCTTATATTTTGTGGGTTTAGGAAGCTGGTGTTTTATTATTGCCTTCTGGTTCTGTGCTACGTGAAATGCGTATAAAATGCTGGCAAACCAAGAAAGGAGCCTGCATTTCACATCCCTGGTGCACAGGGGTAGGTAACCAAACCAAGGACAAGAAACCCCAGGACAACAGACAACCCACTCAAGCCCCGAGCACTCTGCAGAAACCAGATGACAGCGTACGGTGTCATCTGCCCAGCAAGATCAGACACTGGCAAAACACACAGAGACAAATCCTTCCAGCAAGAATTTTAGCACTGAGAGGGAAAGGAAAGTAAGACTCATTCCACCAGGCAAAGCTATAGACTTCCCAAAATGAAAATATAAAGCACAAGCGGGTTTACAGAATTTCCTTATTAGCTTTGAAAAACTACTCTGTATTAAAAGGACCGTAGAATGTATTTTATTTTTTTTTACAGTCCAGCAAAGAAACCCACTAACACTCTGCCATTTATTCATTCACAGCAAATATTAACACGGAACACAATTTTCTGCCTGACACAATCATTTTAATTTTTACCAAGACAAATGTTTTGAACGGCAAAGAATAATTAAATCATTTTCTACTCCAAAAGAAGCCTCACGGTCTCATTGTGTGTTTTCGCCATTTTGTAAATCATCTAATGATTTTCTGCTAGATTAAATATTACCACCCCATACCAAACTGATTAGCTAACGTGAAATATATTATACGTGGCAGGGGCACTTCCAGCAGGCACCATGTTCCTAAATCATCCAAAGATTTCCAGCTATTGTGGATGTTACTCATCCTGTGAAACAGGTTCAGGTAATGTATAATCAGCAGGGACAAAATCCCATCTGCAATGTTTCTTCATCATTGTAAAATAAGTAATTATAGAATCATGGAATGATTTGGGTTGGAAGGGATCTTAAAGCCCATCTAGTTCCACCTCCCACGGGATCAGGGGCTCCCAGCCCCATCCAACCTGCCCTTGAACCCCTCCAGGGATGGGGCAGCCACCACTGTTCTGGGCAACCTGGGCCAGGGCCTCCCCACCCTCTCAGGAGACCATTTCTTCCTAAGATGTCATTTCAATCTCTCCTCTTTCAGTTGAAAACTGTTTCCCCTCGTCCCATCCCTACCCTCCCTGATCCAGAGCCCCTCCCCAGCTTTCCTGAAGCCCCTTTCAGCGCTGGAAGCTGCTCTAAGCTTTCCCAAGAGCCTTCTCCTCTCTATTCTGCTGGATCTTTAAAGCAAGATGAGTTGGGCTGTTTCCCAGGCACCTCGGCAGCAAACCCAGCCAGACCAGCAGTGTCTCTACTCATAGAATAGGCTCAGAGAATTAACAGACAGGACTGATGGTTAGACCTGTGGGCACAGACACATTCTGCTGGGAACAACCCTGATTCCAGCTCAGGCACTAGCGCTCAGAGATGCCACTGGACTGTCCAGCTCAGTGTCTCGTGCCTGCCACGATGACATGGACACCATCCCATCAATATTCATTTCTGGCCCTCTTGTGTTCCTATCATTAGACCCTGGTTTTATATTTTATTCCATACAGTCTGACCCGTGTGCCCTCACAAAGCTGCAGTGAAGATCATCATCTGCAGCTTTTCAGTGCAGGGTTTTGTATGAAAGCACATTAGAGACCAGCATGTGACTCAGGGAAAGACAAAACACACTCACATTCTGACAAGCAGCTAACTTGGCATCCTAATGAAGCATTGCCCTGTTTTGCAAGTGTGAGAACCCAACAAACTAAATGAATTTCTCAAGGTCACGAAGGAGTCGATAGCAATTTCAAACTGAACCCGGCTGACTGACACCTTAATAACAGATTGACCATTAATTTGCACTTTGACTCCCTCCCAACAGTGCGAAGGCAGACTGAGGCTTCAAAGACAAATGATTACATTTCAATTCCACATTTCACTAGTAGAAACAGGGATGTGGGTCTGCGAAAACAGCTAATCCAGTCTCTCAAGAGTAGACTTCATAGAAGCTGCTTCAAATCAGGTTGAGGGAGGTGATTCTGCCTCTCTGCTCCACTCTTGTAAGACCCTACCTGGAGCCCTTCCTGGCACAGGAAGGACATGGGGCTGTTTGAGCGAGTCCAGAGAAGACCATGGAGATGATCCGAGGGCTGGAGAACCTCCCGTATGAGGACAGGCTGAGAGAATTGGGTTTTTTCAGCCTGGAGAAGAGAAGGCTGAGGGGAGACCTTAGAGCAGCTTCCAGTACTGAAAGAGGCTGCAGGAAAGCTGGGGAAAGGCTCTTTACAAGGGCATGGAATGATAGGATGAGGAGGAATGGCTTTAAATTGGAAGGAGGAAGATTTAGATTAGACCTTAGGAAGAAATTCTTCATGATGAGAGTGGGGAGGCCCTGGCCCAGGTTGCCCAGAGCAGAGGTGGCTGCCCCATCCCTGGAGGGGTTCAAGGCCAGGCTGGATGGGGCTTGGAGCCCCTGATCCAGTGGGAGGTGTCATTGCCCATGGCAGGGGTGGGACTGGATGGGCTTGGAGGTCTCTTCCAACCCAAACCATTCTATGATTCTATGTTTCTCATTGCATCACATGTGCCCCCAGTGCTATCCAACTTCTGCTGGGCTGCATCAGGTAAGTAAGCAAGAGCTCGTTCTCTTCTGTATGGCACAACAGTAATTCAACTAACCATAGTGATGGGAGCCGATCAGAGCAATGAACAGTTTTCACACTGGAAGAATAGGAGGGAAGATAGTAGACCTACATTTTGTATTCCAAGTTATTTCCGATCAGAAACCAGAGACCAGGATCAAAGATTCATCGGAACATAGAATTGTTAAGGCTGGAAAAGATGTCTAAGATCATCAAGTCCAACCGTAGATCATCAAGTCCAACCAGAGTCCTTTCGTATCAGTTTAAAGCTTTATTTTTCCTGCAGTTCAGCTTTGCTTAATGATAAAAATTAGAATTTTAAATGCATGAGGCTAACAAACATACAATTAATTTTTCAACCGCTGGGTTTTTTGTTTTGTTTTTTTTTAATGGGGGAAGGGGAGAGTATGACAAGTTAACAACGGCTGCAAATCATATTAAAGTCTTTCCAAAAAGAAAAGAGGACTTGCTTGCATTTACATGCAGCAGAACTGTAACCTTTTCTGCCCACACACCTCCAGCAGCATCACTATTCTAGTCTGCTGTTAAAATGACAAAAAAATAACCCACCGCCCCAAGAGATAATGCAATTTATTAGTACTTCTGTGCTGAATGCACTTGTCAAATATTTAATCATCCGATTCTTTACATGAAAAAAACCTGTGCAGAGGGAGCCTGCCACTGGGGAATAGTAACAATCCACAGAAGTGGGAATATTTTTTGGAGGATACTTACCAGGAAGAAATGGAGATACTGGTAGTAAAGATGATACTGCTGCTATTGTATGTTGAGGAAAACATTAAGGGTGGATGTAGAACAGAATATGAGAACAAGATGGCTCATTCATGCTTTGATTCGTTAAATGCACACTTAAGAAAACTGGTTAGGAGAGATTTGCACACCATGCTCTAGGTCTGCCTTTGCATATGGAAAGAAGAGGTTTCTTTCATAGGGGCATGGAAGCAACAATCTGTTTGGCAATGCTGCCCCCTTAAAGTCTGCCTGCGGTAGGGATGCCAGGAAAACCACTATCTTTGTTAAAAGGAAGGAGAAAAAGAAAATCAAGCTGCTCAGAAGCCTGGTGTAAAAGCTCCAGAGCTGGAACTAAGAACGGGATGAGGTGATGGAGGCTGTAACCAACATGACAGAACCGCAGGACAGAAGCACTCACACCCCTTGGATTTTCCTTGGCCCCCTAATCACAGTAGCAGGAGTTGACAGAAAGGAACAGAATCAGATATATATAACTCACAACTTAACAGAGCTGACAGATCTTCTCATTTCACTTAGCATCATCATTTATCTTTTCTTTCCTACCTAATCCTTTCATTACTTACTGCTTCTCCCCAGCCCACCAGTTGCCTTTTCTTTCACAGCTTGAACATTCCTACTTTCCCCACAGCTTTAACAACGTAAATCATGAGTACACAGAAAATCTAAGTGATAAAATAACTGCTCACTTAGGAACAATACACAATCCTGACAACTGACCTTTTCAGAAAACTCGATCCATTTGCACTGTGAAGGATTTCAAGTCTACCTTTTCTGAGGTACTCAGCAGGTTTACCTCTACAGAGGTTTATGTCTACAGACTTAATTTTTATCTTATGAATAATCTGCTTTCTGTTTTCATAGAATCATAGAACAGTTTGGGTTGGAAGGTACCTTAAAGCCCACCCAGTTCCATCTCTGTCCATGGGCAGGGACACCTCGCACTGGATCAGGGGCTCCAAGCCCCATCCAACCTGGCCTTGAACCCCTCTAGGGATGGGGCAGCCACCCCTGCTCTGGGCAACCTGGGCAAGCAGGGCCTCCCCACCCTCGCAAGAGAGACTTTCTTCTTTCTTCATCTCAATCTCCCCTCTTTCAGTTTAAAACCGTTCCCCTTCATCCTATCCCTGCCCTCCCTGACCAAGGGTCCCTCCCCAGCTTTCCTGTTTCATTTTTGCCTCACTGTGTAATGGACCACTTTGAATAAACACAATTTGAGACTGAAGTTCATTAGAAGCTTGTTAAACTTGTTTATATCAGTCATTTCGTGTGAGTCCAGCTCAGCACTTATACCCCTGCACTGTTTATTCAGCAGCTCAGGCTCCATTTGCACATTGGGATCTATAGTTATATGGACAGAGCAGAAAGCTGATGCTTTGACCCAGAACAGCTACATTCAAGCTAGTAGAGTAAGAAGGTAAAAACAGGCCAGGGGATACACAGAAAAACATATTAACCAGTATGAGAGCTGCCCCCAGTAGATGGATTTTGCCTCCCAGGGAATGTCTGCTGTTGCCAGTTTAATTTTCCTTTAACAGAGGAACAAGAAAACACCTGATACTTCCAGCAAAAAAGATCTGAACTTGTTTCAGCCCTTGTAGACAATAGGTTTTCAATGTTTCTAAGAACTAGTAACACAAAAACTAAGAATAACACCACATATTTCAGTCTTATATACGTAACACCCTGGTCTTCACAAACCACATGTAATCTAATCAGTTTGTACCGAATCATCTGCAACCAGCTTCAAAGTAAACCATGAGCAAAACTGTGTTTCTCCTAAAGTTCTTTGCATTCCACACAGTGCAGCTAATTATCAAACATGTCTTCACCCTCTGCAAAAAGGGAAATGTCAGAACTGTGACACAGGTACAGATAAATCTGCAATTCATAGAAAAGTATATGCACCATTTCCTTCACAGCAAATGTGAGGAATCCATCACCAGGACAAGAAAATAATGCTCTACACCTCACATGATTCACTCATATTCCAAGACATAACCTTAGCACTCTATGTTCTTTTTATGATGACCTGAGAGAGGAACCACAGGATGTTTTGACAATATTGCTACCAATCACCTCATGTCAAAACCCACAACCCCCTCACGCTGAGTTGAAAGGCCAGTCCACGACAGAGGAATCATTTCAACTGATCGTATGGAAATGGGACGATAATTCCATGGAGCCTCAAAGTCAAGACTGCAGGCAGAAAAACTGCTTAGGCACAATAGTGCTTTGACACCAAGAAATGATAAATAACACTGCATGCTACTAGTCCCTCTCCTACTTTTCAGGTTAAGCACCAGGAGGCAGATGCAGTTTCTAACCACTGCCTGCCCAGTCCCCTGTGGCTGAATGACATTCTCCAGTAGGCAGTGTCAGAAGGTACCCTATGCCAGAAGTCCTCACTGCTATAGAAATATGTTAATTAATCATAGAATCATCAGGTTGGAAAAGACCCACCGGATCATCGAGTCCAACCATTCCCATCAATCACTAAACGATGTCCCTCAGCACCTCGTCCACCCATCCCTTAAACCCCTCCAGGGAAGGGGACTCAACCCCCTCCCTGGGCAGCCGGTAATGTCACCAAGATTTAAACCTGCTTCTGCTGGAATTCCAGTAATCCTTGGCATAACAGGACTATGGTTATTGCTGATACCAGCAGCATTCAGAGAAGGGCAATGAATCTGGTGAAGGATCTGGAGCACAAGTCCTATGAGGAGGATGAGGGAAGACTTCATCATCCTCTACAACTGCCTGGAAGGAGGGTGTAGTGAGGCAGGTATTGGTCTCTTCTCCCAAGTAACAAGCCATAGGATGAGAGGAAATGGCCTCACATTGTGCCAAGAGAGGTTTATCAGTAGCGAAGCATTGGACCAGGCTGCCCAGGGCAGTGCTGGAGTCTCCATCTCTGGAGAGGTTCAAAGAAGCATGTAGCCATGCCGCTTCAGGACATGGTTTAGTAGGCACGGTGTTGTCGGGCTTACTTTTGGACTAGATGATCTTAGAGGATTTTTCCAACCTTAATAATTCCATGATTCTACAATTCACAGGAGCAACAGCAGTGAGATTTCAGGGCAGAACTCTTGACAGTCACAGCACTACCAGTCTTTCCAACCATCAGTTTCCAATAGTCACTTGGCTGCTAAATTTCCCTTAACTAGATACATATGATCCAAATCAGCTTGATGGTGACAACTCATGCATTACTAAGAAAACACATGACCCCTAAATATACCATAACTTTTAGCAAAGACATTGAGTCATTCTGCCCACTCTGAAGACATTCTTAGCAACATGCAACAGGAGCATCAAGCCTCAACTACTCTTTCAAGATAATCTTAGTTTATGGGTTAGTTTAACAAGAAGTTCTCTCACTGAAAATGTAGCTCCTTGCTACCAAATGCAAGTCCATGTGAACTGTCACACACAATTTGTTTCCCTAAAAATCTGAGAGACACAACAGCCTCCAGTGTAGAATGAAAATGGACAGAAACACAAGGTGTGAAGTCTACACACATAACGTGTCCTAGGCAATAAAATGATGATATTAAGATGAAATTAACCCATGTCTTCTTGCTATGAGGACTACAGTATTACTTATCAGTGTTTGGGAGGAGGAAAGATAATGAAACCTGACAATAAAGGCACAGATAATTCTGAGGCATTAGCGAATGGAACTGAAGGGGAAAAGTCATACATTCCTTTTCCTTATTTGTTTTCCTATAATCATGATCCTGAGCTATGTTACTGGCATTTACACTAAAAAGGCCATTAAAACTCAGCTGGTGAGTTCCAAAAAGCTATTCCAAGCATGACTCTCAGGCACTACAGCACTTTGTGCAGGAGGGCACGGGTGTAAAATACACGAAAACCAACAATACTTTGTGATAATTAATTTCAACCTCGTGACCCTCATGCCAACCCATCATCACACCCTCCTAAGAAGAGAAACTCTTTCAAACACTAAAGAAGAAGACGTCACTGAGGCAACAAGCGGTTTGTTCATAACATGTTATTAGTTGTGCTTCCAACCACATGGATAACAACAGTGCCTGGTGCAAGCCCTCCATGATAAAGTAACTTAATTCACTGATCTACTGATTAGATGAGAGAATCATAGAATCATAGAATCACCAGGTTGGAAGATACCCACCGGATCATCGAGTCCAACCATTCCTATCAAACACTAAACCATGTCCCTGAGGAATCACTTCATCAAGTGGTTTCAGGTATGTATGTATGTGTGTTCCCACTGCTGATGGGAAAGATGAGACAACAAAACTAGTCTCAGAATCCAACCCCAGCCACTGTAAAGTCAGTGCCAGACTGTGTTAAATCCTAGATTCTCCTTTTACCAAACTCAAATATTGCATCTTTGGTCACTTCACATGATATTGAAGCAGGAACCCTCTGGAGAAAGGAAATAAATTAAGGTAACCAGTTAATAGATGTGTATTTTGAGTGCTGTACAGAGCCATCTGGACAGCACATGCTAAGCCAGGAGCTTAAGGTTTGCTGCGAAAGACAGCTTAGTTTTAGAATCTAAACTGCTGCTCCGCTAAGTGCTCCTCAGATATGAGCTCTTCATTTGAAACCACAGATAAATCATATTAGCTGTTCCTTGAACCACTCAATTGCATTTTTAATCACAAAAATGTAGAATGGTTTGGGTTGAAAGGGACCTCAAAGCCCATTCAGTCCCACCTCTGCCACGGGCAGGGACACCTCCCATGGATCAGGGGCTCCAAGGACCATCCAACCTGTCCTTGAACCCCTCCGGGGATGGGGCAGCCCCCCCTGCTCTGGGCAACCTGGGCTGGGGCCTCCCCAGTGTGGAGAAGAAGGTAGCGCACGTTTTCCAGAGACTTTGTTTGTTTAGACTGAAAATTCTGCCTGGTGACTGTGAATACCAGTTGATGGATTTCGAAAGAAGGCACCTTCAGCACGAGGGAGGTAAGTGACACATCACCCAGTGAGTCAGAGATCAAAGCCCTGATCCTGTTGGACAATTGCAGACACTGGACTGCTTTAGCTTGTCTTAGATCAAAAGAGCCTTGACAAAGGCTTGTGTGTACAGGGACGCGATTTCTATAAATAGCTAGATGTGAACCTTAGCAGCCAGCCCAGGTGACAGAATAGTGACTCCTGTGGTTTTACAGAGGTTTAACTACAGCAAGAGCTGTTACAGATATATCCATGCAGGCTGACAAGCAGGGTGGCACCTGTCTGAGGCCACTTATCATATATCTTAGTCGTTCCTCCAATACAAAAGCCACCATTCAGGGGGCACTAGCACAGTCTGACATAAAAATACTGTCTCTGTATTTCAAGATGCAGATGTGTGCTGTAAAATACCTGTAAAGGAAAAGCTGATCAACTTCAGTGCCCCACAACATACCCTTCCCTACCCCCACCATGAATCCCTCCTTACTGAGGCAGCAGTAGAAACCACTTCTCTTCCTCCCAATGTTTTCTACAGGACTCAGAAAGTTTCTGCTTCACAGAAATCTCTATTTTATTGTAACATCCCGATTCCTTGTAGTTACACATAGCATGTTTTGACCTGTCTTTTTTCTTCATGAAAAACTGTTTTCATATGTTTAATGAATAATGAAACATAAAAATAATAATTAATTTTGTAGTGAGATTTCCCTCCCTAAATTAAACAACCTAATTACTCCCTACTCTCATTAAATAAGTCACTTTTATTAGGCCATTTTACAATATATCTAATGTAACTTATCTCCCAACTATTCTGAACCCAATTATAAAAAAATGGTACCACCTTTATTGCCTTCGGCCCAAATTATGCCATTATAGTCCTGGCTCCTGAGAATAATTTTATAATAGATGAAGATAGGTCACAAGAATGGAAATCAACATTGATATTCAGCAGTAAGTCTGGCTAAGCAATCCCAGACCTTTAACAGGGCGAACTGAGCCAGAGGGAGATCCACTGACCACCTGCTCCTGACCTTTTCTAGATGGATGTATTTTGCGCACCAAATTATAGAATCCTTAAGGTTGGAAAAGTCCTTGAAGATCGTCCAGTCCAACTGTCAACACAATACCACCACACCTACTAAACCACATCGTGAAGCACCACATCTACATGTGTTTTGAATGCCTGCAGGGATGGAGAATCCACCACTGCCCTGGGCAGCCTCTTCCAGTGCTTCACCACTCTGTCAGTAAATAATTTTTTCCTAATATCCACCCTAAACCTCACCTGGCACAACTTGAGGCCATTTCCTCTCGTCCTATCACAGAAGGTAAGTAATTTCCTAGAAGTTAACACAGCAGGGCAAGGGCAGAACTACAAAGAAGACGTTGAGACTTCTCACTCTCACTTCTCACATAAATTTATTAGCCAGTGATGTAATTTGGCTCTAGGGGAACTGTACATGAGAAATATTCAGGGTCAGATTTTCTGCTGATATACAGTAGCGTCGTTCTACTGACACTCAAGTAAACCCATAAACAGACAGAACAGAATTGTAGAGTCATTAAGACTGGAAAAGACGTCTAAGTTCATCAAGTCCACCTGTCAGCCCAATACCACTGTGCTAAATAAACCATGTCTCTAAGTGCCACCTCTACACAATTTTTGAACACCTCCAGGAATGGAGACTCCACCGCTTCCCTGGGCAGCCTGGTCCATGGCCACACTTGAGAACTGTAGGTTTATAGCAATGGGCAGCTTGCCTGAGGGTTCGGAGTACTGCAAAGTGGTTTTTTAGGAGTTACTACAGGAAAGAGGAGAGACATCAAGCTGCAAAACCATCCAGTAAGCAGACAAGCACCAACACTGCAGTTACTGTCCAGGACCTTCATTTCTCCTACTGATTCCAACTGCAAACATTGTCACCATCACATAAGGAACGCTACACAATTTCCTTGGCTTCAAAGCTTAGTGACAGGTTTCAGAATAAAGGACCTTTTCCAGTAAGATTTCGAAGCTTTATGCGTAAGGCAGATATATATAGATGCATTTCCAAGCTCTGGAAGCACTTGAAGGAGTAGTTTCCAAAGTTTTTATTACTCATTAAACCACAATCTCATTTCTTGGTGTTACGGGGATTTGTACGTGTTAACAATACGATTCAGCAAGGCAGGCAGTTTTCATGAGGGGGTAGGAGAAGGCAAATGCAAACTGTCAAGTCATATATATGAAGGCTAAAATCTCAATCGAGCATTTTGAAAGCTTGTCAGGAAAATTAATTACCCTCTTGATTTAAGGAGTTCATTTTTGTCCCCACAGACAAAGGCAGCAGTTAACTATTAAAAGCATATATTGGTCTGCAAATGACATCCAGTTCATAATGTAGCCAAAGGCAAAATACTGCATATTCAAAACAGAGATCCCCCAGGTACCTGCTTCTTTACCCTTTTTGCATATCGTTTGGATTTTTGTCAATTTTTTCCTAACATTAAACCCTACACTCACACAGAAAGATGTGTCAGGGTGTTCTTCAATTCATCATTTTCATAGACTCATAGAATGGTTTAAGTTGGAAAGGACCTTAAAACCCACCCAGTTCCAGCCCCCTGCCATGGGCAGCGACATCTCCCACTGGATCAGGAGCTCCAAGCCCCATCCAACCTGGCCTTCTCTTCTCCAGGCTGAATAATCCCAACTCCCTCAGCCTGTCCTCATATCAGCAGTGCTCCAGCCCTCTAGCTCTCTGACCATAGGAACGTTCTCACAGCAGCGCTAAGCCAATAGACCTCCAGACATTTAACTCGTCTTCTCCATCATATTTTTACTGTGCAATGCAAGGAGACTATCAACAATTGTTCTTCAACCTGTCTTGAAGTACTACATCCAGTCCAACACTTGTCGCCGTTCCCTAGCGTCTGTGTGGTTAGATGCACAGAAAACCATTTGAGATTTAGGGGATTTATTCTTAATATCTTCCCCCATCTCCCATATGATTAATGCTGGTTTACACTCCATTAAAAATAAGCCATAAACCTGCCTTAATGCCGATGATACGGTCTTCAGTTCTACAAGAAAGTAAGCAAAAGACCCAGCTAATTTTATTACCAAGATTGATTTCTTGTCACCATATTAGCTCTACACGTGTAAACCGCCGCATATTGGGGTTTACCCTGTCAACGAATAAGTGGAAACAGAAGTGTGTGGAGACAGCCTGGAAGAAAATAAAGGAAGAAAAATAAACCAGACAGGGGCTTTGGCAGGAGAGGGAGGGGACAGAAGAAGGGTGGCAGGGGAAGCAATATTTCTGACTCATCAAACAATCTGGTTTAAAAACAGCAACAAAACATAACAAGAGAAGGAGGAGGAACAGGCAGTGATCTCTTCTCTCTAGTCACCAATGACAGGACCCAAGGGAATGGCAGGAAGATGGGTCAGGGGAGGGTTAGGTTGGACATTAGGGAAAAGTTCTTCCCCAGAAGGTGGTGGAGCCCTGGAACAGCTCCCAGCGAAGCAGCCCCAAGCCTGACAATATTCCAGAAGCATTTGGCCACCACCAGCAGCCCCATGGTGTGAATGTTGGGGTTGTCCTTGCAGGGACGGGAGTTAGACTCAATAACCATTATTGCTCTCTTCCAACTCAGGACATTCTAGGATTCTATGTTTAGCAACAAAACCTCACGGCATACACAGAAAGTAAAAAACCTACAAGAAACCCCTGAACGTTCACATGAAATACCTCCAGCAAAGCACTAGAGACTAGGTTTTAAACAGAAGTCAGCACCTAGCAGAGAAGCAAGCCATGCTGGGCAATTCCTCATTTATGGAGCTCCTTCATAGTCTCATCAGAGGTGTGAATTATTTGAAACTCTGGCTCTATTTATTTTTGCATCCTACATTTTCATTTCAGTCATGCTCACATTTTTCCTCTCCCCACAAACTGACATGGACCAATACTACAATGAACCTACCAAGGGCAGGCAATTACCCACTTGCCAAAATGAAACTCTGGGATACCTGATGTACTGCAGGGACACTGCAGCACAAAATAGAATGAATCATGTGTGTCCACTGAAATTAAACCAAATACAATACAGTCTAAGTAGAGCCATTCATCACTCCGAGGGCCAAAGGGACTGTCATATTGTGCAATACATCGGCAGCATTCTGAAGAGAACATTTTCTCGTAACTCAGAATGGACAGGGAGACGTAATGCAGTGGTTACAGCAACGGAAGAGGTTGAAGCCATTGACCTACAGAAACAGATCAGACAGGCAGCTTTGGCATTATTTACAAATAATGTGAATAGTTTTGCAGCACTTGGCACATGACCACGTCTACTGCAACATCAGTTATAAGATGATCAAAGTACCTTCTGATAATCACAGAATGCTTTGGGTTGGAAGGGACCTTTACAGGTCATCCAGTCCAGCCACACTGTAGGAGCAGGGACACCTTTAACCAGGTGAGGTTGCTCAGAGTCCCATCCGACCTGACCTTGAATGTGTCCAGGGATGGGGCTTCCACTGCCTCCCTGGGCAACCCGTGCCAGTGTTTCTCCACCCTCATCACAAAAATTTTCTTCCTTATATCCAGTATAATTCTGCTCTCCTTTAGTTTAAACTGTTATTTTTTGACCTGTCTCAACAGGCTTTGCTAAAATGTCTGTCCCCAGCTTTCCCACAGCCCCTTTCAGCACTGGAAGCTTCTCTAAGGTCTAAAGTCTAAGCTTTCTCTTCTCCAGACTGAACAACTCCAATTCTCTCAGCCTGTCCTTGTAGGAGAGGTGCTCCAGTCCTCAGATCATCTTTATGGACTTAGAGTGCTTTGAGTTGGAAAGGACCTTAAAGATCATTAATTCCAGCTTCCCTGATGCGGGCAGAGACGCCTTCCACTGGATCAGGCTGCTCAAGGCCCCATCCAATCTGACCTTGAGCACTTCAGGAATGGCGCATCCACAAATTCCCTGGGAAACCCGCTGCAGTGGCTCACCACCCTCATTGTGAAGCATTTGCTCCTTATGTGTCATAAATCTGCCCCTCTCCAATTTACAGCCATTTCCCCTAGTCCTATCACTACATACCTTTGTAAAAAGTCCTTCCCCAGCTTTCTTTTATGCCCCTTTCAGGTACTGGTAGGTTGCTATAAGGTCTTCTCGGAGTCTTCTCTTCACCAGGCTGAACAAGCCCAACTCTCTCAGCCTGTCCTCGTATGGGAGGTACTCCAGGACTTGCTCTAACAGATCCATGTCTTTCTTATAGTGCACAAACACAAATGATGGTTCCTGACAAAGAGATTTTTTTTCAGGCTAATGATTAGACTGAAGAAGGCAGAGAGCCCTGGTGAGGCAGCAGCAGTCTGCACGATAATCTGTCAGCCCCAAGCGCTGCCCAAATGCCACTTCGGACTTTTTTTTGCAGCCAGCATGTTGAACGGCGTTTTGAAAGAGCAATCAGGGTTATTTTGCAAATTACCATGGAAAATCTGCAAGCAGGTGGGGAGAAGGCATAAAAGTGCTTGTAAATTTAACATAAAGAAACAAACACAATTATCCAAGGCAGAGTCATTCAAATTGCTGCAATACTTCTAAAATGCATAACAACGATCTTAATCACTTCAAGTCCAGTGCAGTCGGATAATGAACACCTCCTGCAATGTGCTGAGCACCCTCATCACTTCACGATAGCAACATGAATTGTTCCTAACCGCTGCCAATTTACAGGGTTGGTAGGAGGCGAGTTACCTGCTTTTGACTCTGTCCATGCTAACTGATCTATTGGAAGCATTCTTGTTCAACCTGTCCCTGGACAGACTCCAGCTATTCTGCTCACAGGTCTGTCCTACCACAAATGCCACCTTTTCTGGGTACAGTAAATCCCAAAGAGATATAAACACTGAAAACTACTATCCTCGCTACAAATTCTTCTTCAACAATCTCCACGATGCCATAATTACCTTTCCAGCTAATCTCCTTAAGGCGTGCTTTTATAGTATCTGAAATGAGGATCTGTTACACAATGCTCAATTGAATCTACGACACACAAAAGATGTCCCATTATTACCTCAGCAAGGGCTGATACTCTGCACAACATAGTTCATAGAATGATAGAATGGTTTGGGTTGGAAGGGACCTCAAAGCCCAGTCAGTCTCACCCCTGCCATGGGCAGGGACACCTCCCACTGGATCAGGAGCTCCAAGCCCCATCCAACCTGGCCTTGAACCCCTCCAGAGATGGGGTGGCCACCACTTCCCTGGGCAACCTGTTCCAGGGTCTCCCCACCCTCACAGGAAAATTTTATTCCTAAAATCTCATTTCTATCTCCCATCTTGCAGCTTAAAACCATTTCACCTCGTTCCGTCCCTGCCCCTCCCAAGAGACACTCCCCAGCTTTCCTGGAGCCCCTTTCAATCCTAGAAGGCTGCTAGGTTGCTCTGAGGTCTCCTCAGATGCTTCTCTTTTCCAGGGTGAACAACCCCAACTCTTTCAGCCTGTCCTCATAGCAGAGGTGCTCTAGCCCTTGAGGTTTCAGACCTATTACGGGTTTATCTCTTTGTAACGAGTCACCTCATTAATCGTCCTTCATAAAGGGGTTGGGAGTAACCACACACAACAAACCCAAACATCCTAAACCACAATGCCAGCAAGCTCCACAGGATGTTCTACTCATCTTAATTCTGTTTTCAATTTCTCTTAAAAGAAAAGAAACCACATTAAGTCTCTGATTTTAAAATGTGCATAAATAGCCTGAATCATTGATGAGTTTTGCACTTTATAACCTTTCTGCAATGAACATGGATTTTTTTTTTTAAGAATTTAACAGATAAAAACAATTGATACATCAACAACATTTTGGAGGATAAGAAACCTCCCTCTTCCAGTCCCCTCAATGAGATGGAGCCTGATGGTTATGGGAGGCATAAATGATAGGATCAGGCAGTTTCTTCTGTCTCATGAGAAAAAGGTAACTATGGAGATAGTCAGCAAAATCATCAGCATAACTGGGTTCATTAGTGCCTGGTACAGAGCATGCAGACCTTGGGCAGATTCAGTAACCTTTTTCCTTCTCTTAATTATTGAGAGAACACAGCTTTTATCTTGAACTGCTAAACTGAGGGTGGCAGTTTGGGTTTTACACTATGCACTTGAAAGAAAAAATATTAAAAATACCCCAGACTCTGAAAAGCCTTTGCTACTGAGCAAGGATGAGCATGCGTTTCAGAGAACAGTTTTATGTCAGAACATAGAATGTCATTAAAATTGAGAACATTTCATGGAAATACATCTGTACCAGCAGAGCGACCTCATAAGTCAAAAGGTTTTGTTTGAGGTTTCCTATTCCATTCTGAGAATATCTGGGCATTTGGATTTGTTGAGCTGAAATAATTTGGTTTTAGCATTTACAATCCATTCATTTCAGTATTTATATACTATGAAATCATCAGTTTGATTGGGTGGGATTTATCTTTTTTTTTTTTTTTCTCCCTAAAAGCCAAGACATATTTGGTTTGCATTCAGTTGAAAGGGATGAACTTATTTCACAGTCAAAGCAAACAAACCACTTAATTCTATCCTGTCCTTGCAACAAATGTGTGTAGCCTGCAGAGAATGCCAGCTATTGGGCTGCATGTTCATAGCTCTTGGGTCGGTCTGGTGTGCTAAGTACAGAATTAAAAGAGACTTGCATAAACTTGACGGGCTCTGGGAAGACCTTAGAACAGCTTCCAGTAAGGAACAGAACTCCAGGAAAGTTGAGATGGGGCTGCTGATCAGGGAGTGCAGGAATAGCATGAGAGGGAATGTTTTAGAGCTGAAAGGGGGGAGATTGAGATGAGATATTAGGAAGAAATGTTTTCCTGCGAGGGTGAAGAGGCCCTGGCCCAGGCTGCCCAGAGCAGGGGTGGCTGCCCCATCCCTGGAGGGGTTCAAGGCCAGGTTGGATGGAGCTTGGAGCCCCTGATCCAGTGGGAGGTGTCCCTGCCCCTGCCAGGGGTGGAACTGGATGGGCTTTGAGGTCCCTTCCAACCCAAAGCATTCTAAGACTCCCTGAAACAGAGCCAACATCTCTATCTCAGCCCATCCTGGCAGCAGAGACTGCCTTGGTTGCACCTTCTAATACACTGCTTATTGTGATGAAAATGGTACGAATAGTTGTTTTAGCCTGCTGCTAGAATGCAGGAGCAGCTGAGTCGCAATGGAATTTCCCATTATCAGGACATACCTCTCCCTGATGACTGCTGGGGATCTCACAGGGGGTTTATCAGTGCAGACCCCACAGATGCTGCTTACACAGTCACATTTTGTGCTTTCAGGTACAGCTTAAACAACTTGGAAGCCCTACAATTTATTCCTTTAAGACCTGCAATAATAAGAAGGGAATCAAACATGGAACATCTTCAAAATTAACATCCCTTCATGATTCCTTGTATCACTGTTGAGTTTGAGAAGGATGATTCTAGCCATGGCAATAAACCAATGAGAGGTAATACTGGCTTTATTGGAAAGGGAATTACGACAGGAATATTGCAGAAATACTTGTCAAATTTCTAAATGGCAGTTGCTTCATTCTGCAGCATGAACATGGCCAGAAAATTGGGTTTTTTCCCCCTGTGATGTGCTCTTAAACAGTAAGCAGTGATAACAAAAAATAGTACTTCTGAGCCAGAAAGGAAAGCAAGGTTAAGATAGCCTAAAAGAAACAAGATGGCACAGTAAAGGATAAACTTCAAAGATGCTGACAAGAATGTAAAAGAAATTTGTGCCTCTTGCTTTCACTTGCACTGTATTCCCTAGTTCAGAACATGTTTTGTCTTTTGGACTTGAAAACACAAGAACAGCAGAGAGCAGAAACCTTTTGTGGATTTTGGAGCTCTACTCCACCCACTCTCAGACTGAAACAAACAACTCCATCATCTTCAGTAATGCAATTCAATAAACCCTAACAGAAAAGAGTTTTCGTGACACTAACCTCACTAAAAAGTGCAAAAAAACCCAACGAGAAGGCTTTAGGGAGACCTTAGAGCATCTTCCAGTACTGAAAGGGGCTCCAGGAAAGATGGGGAGGGGCTGTTGATCAGGAAGTGCAGGGATAGGATGAGGGGGAATGGTTTCGAGCTGAAAGAGGAGAGATTGAGATGAGATCTTAGGAAGAAATGTTTTGCTGTGAGGTTGGGGAGGCCCTGGCCCAGGTTGCCCAGAGCAGGGGTGGCTGCCCCATTCCTGGAGGGGTTCAAGGCCAGGTTGGATGGGACTTGGAGCCCCTGATCCAGTGGGAGGTGTCCCTGCCCATGGCAGGGGGTGGAACTGGATGAGCTTTGAGGTCTCTTCCAACCCGAACCATTCTACGAGTCTATGATACCAAAAAGTGAAAAAACCCAAAGCCCAGCCCCTAGGTCAGCCAGGCACTGCTGTCACACTGACTCTGCCAGCGGAAAGACATCACTTGCTAAGCGACTATTTACATTGCCAGACAATTCAAAAACACCAGACGCACCTACTGCTGTGTTGCTCTTGCCTGAGACGCGTGCCACCATTAATCCTTAATGTCAAAACACTAGCTACTAATGAATATGAAAGGACACAGCTTCAACTACAAGAAGCCTTGTGCAGAAAGAGAGCGTTAAATCTCTGGATAATTAAGAACTCTGAGTATTTATCCCACACAAAAGGAATTAATTACAAACAGATAGTCACAAACAGCAAGTGTCCTTCAATTTATTAAGCCCATACCAAATTTTTAACAATTTTTTCTTTCCCCCCACTCCTCACAGAGATATTATTGTTGGGGGATGTCATCAGTGCTGTTTCAGATCTGTCAGATATAATCTTCTAATCTGCCAACTTTTCACAAGGAAAAGATGAGCTCATGTACTGACTGACAAGATGTGCTGAAAAGTCTGGGCTTTCTCGAAGCCTGTTAAAAGTTTAAGTTCCCCCATTGTGTGAATACTGTCAAACTTGGCCCTGCAATTTTCATAATGACAGCTGCTGTCAGTTTAAAAGGGTAAATTATTCAGTTCAACTGGGAATGCTGACAGTAACTGTAAAAAGGGCCTTAGCAGAGGAGAAAAGAAAAAGGTCCCAGGTATCTAAGAAAAGATGTAGTAAATTCACTAAGACCCCTTAGAAATACTCAAACTGAGCTATTTTGTAGTCTCCTTCCAAAAACCTGGGAAACTATTGACTTTGGCAAGAAAAGAACAACATAAAAGTAAGCCACATCAGTAATAAAGTTTGAGAGACCTACAGCCAAGTTTACAAAGATATTTTGATGTCTGTTACTACACATCCCTACACCATTTATATAGAAGACCTTATAGCAGTCTTCCAGTACTGAAAGGGGCTACAGGAAAGCTGGGAAGGGACTTTTTACAAGGGCATGGAGTGACAGGATAAGTGGGAATGGCTTTAAATGGGAAGGGGGAAAATTTAGATTAGACCTTAGGACGAAATTCATGATAAGAGTGGTGAGGGACTGGTAGAGGTTGCCCAAGGAAGTTGTTGATGACTTCTCCCTGGAGGTGTTCAAGGCCAGGTGGGATGGGGCTTTGAGCAGCTTGGTCTAGTGGGAGGTTTCCCTGCCCAAGGCAAGGGGTTTGAACTGGGTGATTTTTAAGGTACTTTCCAACTCAGACTGTTCTATGATTCTATGATTTACATGGACATAATGCAATTTAAATTGTCCAACTCCTATGTACTTTGACTGGGAGATCTGAAGTTATCTGACCTGGTTTTTAAAGTAATTTTAAAAGCTCCAGTAGATGCCTACTTGCATTTCTTGAAACCTGTTTCCACTATTTCCTATTACGAAGGGGTCTTACCATACCTACTTAGCAATGCCTTCTCATCTGCCCTACAGCAGAGCACGCAATCCACCTATGAAAGATACATTGTGAGATCGCTCCATTTTGGAGATGGATAGAGAAATAAACTGAAATCTCAGAACCACAGAATCTCTTGGTTGGAATAGACCTTCGAGACCATCGAGGTCAACCGTACCTGTCCACTACTAAATCAGATCTCTGAGCACTTCATCTACCCGTCTTTTAAACACCTGCAGGGATGGAGCCTCCGCCAACTCCCTGGGAAACTGCTCCAGTGCCTGAGAACTCTTTTGTGGAGAAATTTTTCCTGATGTCTAATCTGAACCTGCCTAGTGCAACTTGAGTCCATTCATCGTTCTACTCATTTCAATGACAATGAGGAAAAGAAACAGAAAAACATGACTTCTCAGCACTGTGAAGTGCATCATTTATGCTTTGCAAAAGCCTACTATTCCCTGTCAAGATTTTCCATCTGCTCCTTCTACAAATTGAACAAGTATAAAGGATGAAAAGAAGTGGCAACAAGTGGAGAACTTGCTCCCTAGCATCTACAATTCTATCTCCAGCTTCCCTCTGGAATAAGTGAACACAAAATCATCATCGTAGCATCATAGAATGGTTTGAGCCGGAAGGGACCTTAAAGATCATCTAGTTCCAGCAGGTAACAACTACCTTCTGCTCTTAGTAGGAGACCTAGAAGGACTCTAAGTCTGAAGCTTGCTAGGACATTTCAGCTGTGAGATGCCTGTCAGAATAGATGCAGAACATTTGTAATGTGATGTTAATATATTTTTTGTTCTAAGCTGTCAAAATAAAATAAAAAACATGTATAAACATAAATCCCAGAGGGGGATGTGGCTCTTTGAAAAACTGGGGTTCGTTTAAACTGAAATGCCCTAAGTCAGTCTGGAATAAGATAAATTAATATCATTACAATACACCAGCCTGAATAAAGCACTATCTAAATCCATTACAACTTGCACCATCTATTCTCAATTACCATAGACATAGTGATACTTGTTCATGAGCTAACAGAAACATTAAATTAACTATGAAGTGATACAATCTCCCTCAATAATAGTACTCACCATCTTTCTACTCTCTAAACAAACAAGCCTTGCTGGCTGTAATTGCATGAGAGTTCCGAGCATCTCTGCTCACCTGTGTTCCTGCTAATTCCTTGCTCCGTTATCCATGTCTCAGCAGATCCATCTACCTATTTGGAAATAGGATTTCAGATTCCATAAGAACATAAATTCTATGCTCTGCACATATTTGCAGAAGTAGGCACTCTACTTGTTTCCTAAGGGTACGAGAGGCTAATCGATGCTTCAGTTCTTGGGGTTAAGGAGAGGTTGAACACTTACAGACTTATATGGGGTCATCTTCATCTCTCCCTCCTACAACCATATTTTAATGCTCGATTGCTGCACCCGTAGATAGATCCAGAGTTATATGGGTTCAGCTCTGAAAGAAATGCATCTATGAAAGCAAAACGGTTAATGAATACCCTCAAGTTGTCTGTAGCCTTCTTCTACTCCTAGGTCAAATGAGCGCTCTCTGTAGAGAGATTTGTTACCAGCTATTAGCCATTCCCTTAAGATATCTGCAGCACATTCTCCTTCTGAAACTAGAACTCTCATAAATCTTCTAAAACCAATTCCAAGTTCAGAAAACTTTCAGAGAGGCTTGAATTTAAGTTTTCTTTCTCCTACATCTGGTACTGAGTGGGACCATAATTTACTGAGAAGACTTGCCAGCCCACACCAGGCTGTCCAGCACAGTCTGCAACTCAGAATGCTCCAGTGCTTTCTTCATCTTACCAAACACTGAAACCAGTTGCTCTTAGCGCCTAACTGTGCCATTAACATTAAACAGATGATGATGCTGGTGAGATTTTACTCCCAAATTCACTTTAAAGCTGATACTGATAAAGTTGCTCTTCATATATAAAATAATTTTTAGCAAGTAAAGCATCTCTCCTCTATATCTCTTGATAACATCCCTTCCTAACAGATACTTAACAGTTACATTTAAACTTACCGCAAATTCAGCTGTATAGAATCACAGAATCACCAGGTTGGAAAGGACCCACTGGATCATCAAGTCCAACCATTCCCATCAATCACTAACCCATGTCCCTCAGCACCTCGTCCACCCGTCCCTTAAACCCCTCCAGGGAAGGGGACTCAACCCCCTCCCTGGGCAGCCTCTGCCAGGGACCAATCACCCTTCCAGTGAAATATTTTTTCCTAATGTCCAGCCTGACCCTCCCCTGGTGGAGCTTGAGACCATTCCCTCTTGTCCCAACCCCTGTCCCTTGGGAGAAGAGCCCAGCTCCCTCCTCTCCACAACCTCCTTTCAGGTAGTTGGAGAGAGCAACGAGGTCTCCCCTCAGCCTCCTCTTCTCCAGCCTGAACACCCTCAGCTCTCTCAGCTGTTCCTCATAAGGCCTGTTCTCCAGCACCTTCACCAGCTTCATTGCTCTTCTCTGGACTCGCTCCAGGTCTTTATATATATAAACAGGTCTTTGCCATGTGAGGCAACAAAGCCAATCAAATAGTCCCTTAACAACAAACCAGAAAATAAAGCTTCTGCCATTAACCAGCTGTCTTAACACAATGGAAAGGCTGCATCCCTACTGCAAGCAGGGACTGGGTTCAGTACACCTAAACTATGGCAACAGGGTTGTAAAGATACAATTCATAGAATGGTTTGGGTTGGAAGGGACCTCAAAGCTCATCCAGTTCCACCCCTGCCAGGGGCAGGGACACCTCCCATGGGATCAGGGGCTACAAGCCCCATCCAACCTGGCCTGGAACCCCTCCAGGGATGGAGCAGCCACCACTGCTCTGGGCAACCTGGGCCAGTGCCCCCCAACTTTAACAGGAAAACATTTCTTCCTAAGATCTAATCTTCCCTCTTTCAGCTTAAAACCATTCTTCAGGACACATACCTGCAGTATCTCTATGCTACAGCTCAGATCAACGGCAGCTCTGCTAAGGAGACGAGGGTGGTTGGATAAAACCAATTCAAACTTCTCCTAAGAAATGGATTAAAAATGTTACAAGCAGGAAACTCTTTCCCTGATTGTAGAAGGAGCCTCTACCAGATCACAGACGAATGTTTCAGATTCCTACTTGTTATGCAAGGCCATCCAAGAAACAGACCTCAAAGATTCATGTGACCAAAAAGTCTTGAGTGATTTTTATCTCCCAAAAAGTTTTACAGCTGTTGCACTCATAATTAACACTTAGAATTAACATTTCTAATTCTAGGGGGAGAAATGATTAATTCTGGAAAAGGAGAAAGGGAAGGAGAAAGGGAAGGTTTTCTGGAAAAGTGAGAAAAAGCCAAACGAACAAACCCCTTCCAAATTAATGCCAGTTCTTCCTCTTGCCAGCGGTTCAGTGGCTTTAAATTTTGTTCAGGTAATTAGTCAGTTCCACTGTCAAAAAGATTAACAGACTGATCTTTGACTGGGATTAGAACAAGGCTTGTAGTATTTTTTTCTAAGCACGGTGCATGTTCTTAGTGGAGAGCTTCCCCTTCTCTTGTATCATTAGGAATAGTTCTGTTCCTTTTCTTCTTTCACAATCCTGCAGCCACTCCTCATAGGCATGAGCAGATGATGGTGCTATATAGACAGCAGTTGCTCGGGTAGTGGTATTAAAATTATCTAAGATAAATACAGTTCTATCTATGGAGTATTGATGCTGAAAATAAGGACGAGGAGCTGAGCTTAGGGGAACAGCTAGCTCTCAGTGAACCGTCGGTGACCTACAAAACACAATTTAGGAATCGCTGTATTGTAAAGAGTACAAAAAGGGTTGGTGCTTGTATTTAGTCCAGAATAACCGCAGTAACTTGGGGCTGTTACACAGCATTCTTCTACATTGCAGAGCTGGAGAATGCAAATCTCACCCGTGATGGATGCATTCCAAATAAACCCAGGCTTTCAAGATCTTTCAAGAAAGCATTATAGCTACTAATCATTTTGCAGTGTCATTATACATGAGAACAAGCAATTTAGGGTGGGGAAAACCAAATAAAACCCCCTCTGTACATATGCTGGTATTTCAGATGACTGAAAAGCTAAGGGAAATTGAAAACCTCCCCGCTGAGAAAACTAGAAGGGAATAACACAAAGTGCTAGCTTTGCAAACCAACCCCACTTCTCCAACACTGCTCGCTGTGTTTTATAGCAGATTTCAAGAGGTCACTGCCCTTGGCCTCAGTTCTTTTCTCTGAATCTACTGTTTCCCAAACACGAGTAGATCTGATCTCCGCTGA
This sequence comes from Clamator glandarius, assembly GCA_033459285.1. Taxonomy (NCBI): domain Eukaryota; kingdom Metazoa; phylum Chordata; class Aves; order Cuculiformes; family Cuculidae; genus Clamator; species Clamator glandarius. The sequence goes on from JAUNZM010001570.1 coordinate 27,146, forward strand.
GCGCCTAACTCCCTCCTGGTGCACGGTCAGCACGACAACGCGGAGCGGTTACACCTTAAATGAAGAAACCTGGCAGTGGGCATGGAGGACCAGTGATAAACATCAGACCTTTTCATTCCCAGGGCTGCCTTTTAATTTCCCCCACCTACAGCTTTGTCTCCCCTGCTCTATCTGTGTGTATTTATATCTTACTAAACAAGATCAGTTTGCCCTCAGTGCTGCTTTTTCCCTTTCGCAAGATCCTCTCTACAATGAGGTCATCGAGACCATCGCGTTCCAAACAGCCTCCTGGAGGAGTCCTGCACCCCAGGCTAGGGTACATTATCTACTCCAACGCAGATTTGATGCTTCAGTTCTTGGTTTTATTTTGGTATCATTTTCTTTATTGCTTTCAAGCACCGTAAAAAGACATTTAGAGTTTCATTCTCCATAATTTCAGCATTTCATCGCAAATAACTATTTCATCGCAAATAACTTCATTTAAGTGCAATTTTAAAAGTGTCTTCAGCATCATTTTAGTTATATTTCTATCTGATCAGAAGCACAAAACAAACAGTCTTACCTTAGTAAGTTTAGTAGGCACAGTGATGGCTGGACTAGAAGATCTTAGAGGTCTTTTAAAACCTTAATCATAGAATCACCAGGTTGGAAAAGACCCACTGGATCATCGTGTCCAACACTAATGATTCTATGAAATGAGCAGAAAAGACCAGGAAATATGCTACTTCTTTTTTTTTTTTTTAATTAATAAAGTAGCAATAACTGAATTTATACCAACGCATACCCACATGTGAGCTTCCAGCTTCTCTCTCAGAAAGCTTTTGACTAATTTTGCACCTGGAGAAGAGACAAGAAACTCTGGCACCTCTGCCACAAATGACTCCAGCACCTGAGCACACAGCTTCTTGCCAGATGTTTTGCAGTGTGTGCTAGAAAATTGTGGCACAGAGGAATACAGCCAGCTCGCTGCCGCCTGGTAGAGTTGCACAGTGAGTCTTTCCTGCTGACTCCACTCTTACCAAGGAAGATTCACCACCACGTACAAGACTTCAATGCAAGACTACAAGTTTTCTTGACTTACAAGGTCTCAAACATGCCCCATATGATCCAAGATGGAATGGATGAAATCCAACTTTCCTAAGCACTTACTGTAATTAAAAATTCTGATTAGGCCAAAAATCTAGCTGATTACTACACCGGCATCTTTAGAAAGAAATCAGAAAGGAGATGGCCTAAATGCAACCCTCACCCCAGCCCTCAGCGGTGAATAGAAAATTACAAAAATCACTTCCCTTTGCTTCCATCTGAAAGATTCATTTACTTTTGTAAATTTTGTAAATTTAGATGAGATTTTAGAAATAAATGTTTTGCTGTGAGGGTGGGGAGGCCCTGGAACAGGTTGCCCAGAGCAGGGGTGGCTGCCCCATCCCTGGAGGGGTTCAAGACCAGGTTGGATGGGGCTTGGAGGAACCTGATCCAGTGGGAGGTGTCCCTGCCCATGGCAGAGGTGGGACTGGGTGGGCTTTGAGATCTCTTCCAACCCAAACCATTCTATGATTCAATGAAGTCCCTAGCTCAAGGAAACACTCTCTGGCACAGAGGGGAAAATGGAACTGGGGAAAAGAACCCACTAGCAATAATATCCATCTTGGGAAAAGAACCCACTAGCAATAATATCCGTCTTATTAACTGAAAGGAAACGATGAACCTGATTATCACACCAGCACTGCTAAAGCAGCACATCTAATTCTTCATGAGGCCCTGTATAATTTTATGTGAGAGATTCAGGTGCTGCCCACACTCACCAACGGTAGAATCAGGAATGTTTCTGCTTCTGAGCTCCACAAGGACACTTGCGAAACAGGACTGAATTCTTGGCAAACATCTAACCTTTGGTATTTCACTCAAAGAAATTGAATAGAAATGGCTTGTCAAACAGCATTTACCAGTAAGAAAAATATTGCAGTTCCTACAGTTACAAAAACACTTAATTTGCAGTGTGGAATAAATTTATGCAGGTGCAGAAGGATTTGCAAAGTATGTGCTGAAGCACTTGGATGCTCTGAGTATCACAGTGATAAGTGTTACAGAAAGTAAATAAATGTTTAGCAAAAAGCTAGATAAGACAGACAGACCCTAAATCAACTGCTGAATTTGCAGAAAGCCTGCGGCTACTCTGCAATTCCTAAATCAGCAGGAAAGGAAACAGGGCTTAACTGCTCTTTAATCATATGCACAAAATGGTTTGGGTTGCAAGGGACCTGAAAGTCCATCCAGTTCCACTCCTGCCACGGGCAGGGACACCTCCCACTGGATCAGGGGCTCCAAGCCCCATCCAGCCTGGCCTTGAACCCCTCCAGGGATGGGGCAGCCACCCCTGCTTTGGGCAACCTGGGCCAGGGCCTCCCCCACCTCAGCGTGAAGAATTTCTTCCTGATGTCTAATCTAAAAAGCTGCCTGAAGGAGAGACCTCATTGCTCTCCAACTCCCTGCAAGGAGGTTGTGGAGAGGAGGGAGCTGGGCTCTTCTCCCCAGTGACAGGGGACAGGACAAGAGGGAATGGCCTCAAGCTCTTCCAGGGGAGATTTAGGCTGGACATTAGGAAAAAATATTTCACGGGAAGGGTCATTGGGCGCTGGGAGAGGCTGCCCAGGGAGGGGGTTGAGTCCCCTTCCCTGGAGGGGTTTAAGGGATGGGTGGACGAGGTGCTGAGGGACATGGTTTAGTGTTTGATAGGAATAGTTGGACTCGATGATTCGGTGGGTCTCTTCCAACCTGGTTATTCTATGATTCTATGATTCTAAATCTTCCCCCTTTCAATTTAAAGCCACGTCCCTTCATCCTATCACTGTGTCTTTGTAAAAAGTCCCTTCCCAGCTTTCTTGTAGACCTCCTTCAGGTACTGGAAAGCTGCTCTAGGGTCTCCTCCTCCTCCCTTCTCCATCCCTGCCAGTGCCCTCCCTTTTGATGCCCCCAGACATCACTCAGAAGCAGCAAGCTCCCGTTGTGCACTGCAGCTTTAGTCTTATTGCCTCCCTCGATCCAAATCCTTCAGACAGTGACTTTTAGAAAGAAGCACACAATGCTTTGGAGAGGCAGACACTTCAGTGCAAAGGCAACTCTTACCCTACTGAGGGCTGAAAAGTCTTAATACCAATACCACGCTGCACATTTTAATTTGTATATAAAGGATTCAAAGCCCAAGGTGTGGGGTTTTTTCTTGGTGATCATTTTTTTTTTTAAACAAAGTGCAGTGTCCCCCAAAATTGTCTCCACTTATCCTTTCGACAGTTTAAAAGCATAGATGCAAAATGCATTTAGGCTACACAGGCACACACTGGAAGTCTTGCTAGCATCCTCCTCTATTTGGTGAGAACAAAGCAACTGCTATTTAAGCTGGAACTTCAATGAAAAGAAAAAAAAAGGAAATGCTATTAAAGTTAGCAGGATAAAACCTTCTGTGAGGGCTTGACAGCTGAGAGGAATAATGTGCATTGGCTCAGGGTAATGGAAATAATTAAAGGGGGAAAACATTAGAAGGCGATACTGCTGTAAGTGAAACTCTGGATGCGTCAGAAAACTACCATATGTGTCAAAAACCACATTCAGTCCTAGCTCAGAGCTCTTGGAGGTGATGTAAGGAGCAAAGTGAAATATATTTAAAGTAATTTAAGAATTGTTAGAATGGTGTAAAAGTCTGAACTACATTAAGCATCATTATCCATGCCAGAAGCCCCCCAAAAAGTCATATTTGATATGTGACTGATGATGAAAGCAACTGGTCTATCAGTCACGGGAAGAAATAAAGGAACAACAGCCTCAGCTTGCGTTACCACATTCTGTGTGAAGAGATGCCGAGGCACGTTGAGTGGCACTGAAAGTGCAGTAAAAGGATTAGGAAGACTGAAATGAAAAGGAAAAAGCAAACAGAATGCTCTCCTCTGGCTCTTTTCTCATCGTCTCACCCCTCCCATCTCTGCTCATCACCAAGATATTACAAAGAGCCAAGACCCTGATAAACATGCAGAGAAAGGCAGTGGGAAGTGACATTCTCCTTTTCCTGAAGATGGGGAACAGGCACAAAAAGCTGGGTAGGTGCACAGCCCATAGCCACCCATGCCACACAGATACTTTCGTACCTAAACCGAAGTAGAACAGAAATCACCACTTGAACAACTATTTCTTCACTATTGTGAAGATACCATGGATGATGCACGTGATTTTCAACTCTTCGTTTTGTGGATCTCCTAGCCTAGAGTTTCTGGAGGACACCTGGAATAAAGCACATCTTGCCAGAGGGGCAAGGCTGCACTGTCTTGTATTTCTCTCCACATGTTGCTGTGCACGCAGGTTGTGTAGAACCAAGGCACCAAAGGCTGGAGTCAGATGAATGAAGCAGACAACTAAAGTATGTCTCGTCCTGGTTCTTGTTGCTCAGCCCAGCTACAACAACTCTACTTTGGGAAGTGAATCAGTGAAATCAGTGCCCACATACCCCCCAAATGAAGCAAGATTTTCAACTCTTCCCAATGCCAAAGCAGCAAAACACACACAGAAGAGACACTGCCAGGTTTCTTCCGGAGCGTGACAGCTCTTCCAGACTAGTTTATTATTTAATACTTTGACTCTTCATGCTTGAAAAGCATTTAGCCTTGGGACATCATCAAGGCAACAACAAGAATTAAAACTGGAAAACAAGGAGGAAAAATGACGATTATATTTATCAACAAATGCTGGAGGTTTGACAAAAGTTTCTGACCAGAGAACCAATATTAAGTGATATTTTTTCCTTTGAAAAACTGAATAGGGCATGTTGAAGTGACACTTAGGAGTGGGAATGGATTGCTGTTCAATACAATGTGACAGAGAGAACACCAAGGGTTGCTGGTTTAGTCAGTTACTGTGATTAACAATGGTGTCCACAAAGATTGAAACTTAATTAACATTTTTAAATTGTGCTTTGACATTTGTAGCTCTTCCTATAAAAGCACTTGTGCAGCTGTGTCATTAAAACAGAGAAGCTTCACAGCTTTAACTGTCTGAGCCGCTCACCCACTGGAGGCTGTTTGTGTTTTTAGACTTCTGACAAGAGGAAAACACTGAATCCAGACGAAACTTTCTGAACTTGAGCAACGTACGCCAGCATCTAAATAACTTGCTACAGCTGCTGAGGTAATTCCCTGACCAGTATTGGAGCCCTTCTTCTGAAACTGGATTAAATCACACAAATGGTTGGACTCGATGATCCGGTGGGTCTTTTCCAACCTGGTGGTGATTCTATCGTTCAATGATCAACTTTGGTAAAAGAGTTTTGTTCAACACCAGAGTACAGCAAGCTTGACCTTCATGAATTGAACAGAGACATGATGTGTTGAAAAGAAAAAAGGAATTGAAGCTTCTCCAAGAACTTTTTGCATGCTGTTCTCATGAAACTTCAAAAGTTAGTTTCCCAATTAAAGCAGAAGCACCAAAGATGATGGAAGAATGGGTCATTAAAGTTTTTTCTCCTTGTGTAAGGGCATGAAATCAACTCTTGTTCCTCTCCTCCCTGCTGCCAGTAACGCCCAGTTCAATGCACAGACTTTTCTAGGCAGGAGCCTTAGGAACAATCCCACAGGACAAGAAGAAACGTACAACTTTTTCCTTGCTGACTCAGGAATTCCCAAGTGAAACCCAAGACATTCACTCTTTGACCTAAATTTATGCATCTGCAGTGGAGTTTTTCGTAGTTTACTGTAGAAATTCATGGAATCACAGAATGGTTTGGTTTGGAAGGGACCTTAAAGCCCATCCAGTTCCAAGCCCCCTGCCATGGGCAGGGACACCTCCCACTGGATCAGGGGCTCCAAGCCCCATCCAACCTGGTGCATGGCAGCTGCAGTACAAAACTCAAAACTACATTTCACCTTGACTTGGTGGCGCTAAAGACAGAGCTCCTCAAGCATTCCCAGTCTCACTATTCACCCTCTTTTCCAAGCTGCTCCTTGACAGCTTCACAGTTTTTTTTTATTCCAAGGAGAGTCAATACTTCTCCTTGAAGATTTCCTTTCTTTGAGCACGAAGAAATGGAACAGAAAGACATAGACTCTAGAAAAGATGGAAATTTAATTTTCTGAAGAGAGAATTACAGTCCTGTTAAAACAGTAAAGATATAGCTGCTATCTATTACACATGGAAAAGCAGGGGAAAGAAAGAAAGGTTGTGAGGAAAAATATTTTTTTTTCTGAATTACAGTGGAAATTCATAGTCCCTGCAAGTCTCTGGCATGCCATAGAAAATGTCTCGTCTCTGTTGCAGTGGGAACTCAATGAAATTTCATAAAATTCACTGGGCAAAGGGATTCTAAATAGCTGGAGTTGCACAGGTACACAGTGCAGTGTGTGCATGCACCAACACAGTCATGCTGCAGTAAACAACTGACATTTGTTCCAGTGACTATTTAACAGCTTCATTTAGAAAGCAGAGCTATTCAACCTTTTATATGTGCACTAGGTGTCAAGCCACAATCATGTATTAACGTATTCAAATCAAACCTAAACCAGAGTCTCTTACATAAATACACAATGCAATTAGAAGGAAACGGTCATCTCAATATTGCCACGATAATGAGAGCTGCCTCTATGAAATGACTATATTCATTTAATTAAAAAGCCCATTATGGATCCTGTTCAAAATGCTGTTCAGTGAACTCTTTCATATAAATCCAATGTACTTTTGTAGAATGTTAGGGGTATTACGTTTGTACAAACAGGTTTGCAAGAATAAAGTCTTAGGAAAATACAGTCAACCCCTCATGAAAGGGTGTTAAAAGAGCAAGACACGAACAGGAACACTAAAGATTACTTTGTGAAATGCTCATGACTCATATTCATGAGTAATATGGACGTAGTAGTTTGCAACCTGTTCCATTCCTAGAGTCCCTGTGTCACCCCTGCGGCAGGGACAGCTCCACTGTGCATGCAGCATCACCACACGCTTCAGTCAGACTCTGCAGCCGAGGGAGGAACCTCAGAGGGATGAGCTGCAACCACTGCAGCAGCCATCCCCTGCAAGCCCACTCTGATCGTTAGTAAATTCAAATGCACAAAGAGGTATTTATCATACTGGGTTGCTCAAACGCAAACCAGAAATACTGCAAAATGCAGCAGGACAAAATTAAGGATGGATACAACAGGAAAGGACATTTTTCAACAGCTGTGTCCTCTGGTTTTGATCTTCACTGAAAAAATAGTAGGTGTTGAAGCTGAAAGGTACTAAAGAACATGAACCACTGCTCTGTGAAAGCATTGCGATTTTTATACAGTAAGTTAAAAAGCTACTATCAGCCAGATCCAAAACGTCTGCTTTGAAAAGGCACTGCAGGGGTAAGAAGCTGTTTGTTTTTTAACTCACTTACCTCAGAGGCATAAATATCAGGGAATAAGACCATCTTCAATACGCAGAATCACTACTTCACCAGCCAAGCAAGCAACAGAAAGGTAACTCCAGTAGAGGGGGTATCTGTAAGATATTTGCCCTTGCTAAAAGGAAGAACATCTTCACCTCAGCACCATAAAAGAGTTGACCTAGCCTTAAGGAACGCACTGCAACATGTAGATTTCACGGAATCATAGAATGGTTTGGGTTGGGAGGGACCTCAAAGCCCACCCAGTCCCACCCCTGCCACAGGCAGGGACACCTCCCACTGGATCAGGGGCTCCAAGCCCCATCCAACCTGGCCTTGAACCCCTCCAGGGATGGGGCAGCCACCCCTGCTCTGGGCAACATGGGCCAGGGCCTCCCCACCCTCACCATAAAGAATTTCTTCCTACTGTCTAATCCAAATTTTCCCCCTTCCCATTTAAAGCCACTCCCCCTCATCCTATCAACATGCTGGGACCCTCATTTTGGATACTGAATCTGAGTTTAACAGGAACATAGAAAAGTTAAAGAGGTAATCAGTTCCGCGGCTGAACTGTAGTCTCAAACATTAAATTTGGGTCCAGACATTGCAACACTTACATTATTTATGCGATTGCTAATGTTAAGACCCAGCATTTAAAACAAATGCCTTATGCCCTAGACTTTGGCACACACATTTACTGCTAATGAAGGCATGTAATGCCGATGACCTCCATTCCGGATTTCAGCTCCACTTAAAATTTAGTACACTGGAGACTGAAAATCATGGGCTGCCTGTATTTACATCCCATGCAATCCTCTTGAAATTAATAGAGCTTTGAGGCATACAGAGCAGGCAATTTGGCCCAGAGTAAGCAGAAGGCACACTTTCAGCTTTTAGTGCAGATTATGGCACATTTTAAGCTGTCAAGCATCTCTGGTAAAAGCAGGCTAAAAGAGAGACAAGCCAGCAACGCTGCCCTTTAGTACTTCACATTTTGCAGTGTTATGAGTTTCCACAGGCCCTCAGAAAATAGGATTTTAGGAGAGCTTTATCAGTCATAATGTTTCTTTCTTGTCACTGCAATTATGTTCTACCAGATGTTGCTAAGTGTTTTGGATAGTCTTCTCTAACCTACAAGTCTGTGTTGTTGGCCATCGCTACACCAGCTCAGGATCTCCTTGTATATGACACGGGCATCAATGAGGTTAATGTGAGGTCTTGTAGATCTTTCTGTTCAGGTGCTGCCACTGAACAAGGTTTGGCACTTTTCTGAAAGTAAAAAAACACACAGGGAACACAAAATAGCAATGTAAAGGGTCCTTCTGAACAGAACCCTTTGTCAGACAGGAATGTTTGACCATCATTAGCAAATGCTGCGCAAGTCTAGATATGTCCAGTTTGTTCTGGAAGCTCATTTTCTGACCTCTTGAATAGAAATACTTTGTTCTCTTTCTTATGTTACTAATGAAAACCTAGGAATAATAACGTAATTGTTTTAAAGAAATTAAGAGCTTAATTTTACTCTCATGCAGCCTTCACATTACCAACATTATATCCTGGATACATTAGGACTACACGTCTGTGGAGCTAATTTAATCCAGACAAGCATGAGTGGGAAAATTTCAGGCTACAATTGAATAAGTAGCTGCAGGTCTTAGTTTTCCTCAAGTGTCCAGCACACAAGTGATCTCCCCATTCACACAAGAACAGATGGGGAAGGGTAGCATTCTCTATTTGACCTGCCTAACCGTTTCTGCTCTGTAAAGAAGGGAACGGAGATTCATAACCGCAGCTTTTCTCTCTGCCTTGCGATGCAGCCAGAATGAAATCTTCCTGCCTAAGGAACAGAACAAGGAAAAGAACAGACCTACTGAATCAAGCCAAAAGCCAATTCAGTCAATATCCTGTCTCTGTTAGAAGAGCTACACGCTATCAAGGAGTGCAAGAACATGGTGAGCACGAGCTATTTTCTTGCACCAATGCGACTTTCCGATCCTCAGTCAGAACCCAGTCACGCGTCAGAGACTTGCTACACAGGAACCTTCACAATTTTACAATAACAAGTGTGTGGCACCCACGGGCATCTTTCTGTAAGCTAACAGACTAGGCAGAGGAGAAAGAGAGAAGAAAACCTGTTTTTAAGCCCCCCCCTTAAAAGATTATATTCTTACCAATAGTGAACCCTAGCAGACAGGTGTCAATGGGCCTCATCCCACTCACTCGTCGTGTCTGGGTACAGTGAAACTGGGTAACAAAAATATGCACTTCAGGTTATCATTAAGACTAAACAATTCCTGTAGTCTCGAGAGCTCAATTTAGGTAGCCTCTATCTGTTATTCTATAGCAGATGCTTAGGAAAGACAAGGCATTAAATATTGCCTCATCCTCTTATGACTTCCAGAGGAACCCGAGCGCCGAATCTGCCTTTCTGCACTTGGCAATCATTCTTTTTGGACCTGTTTGTGCTAGGATAAAAAACAAGTAGCTTAAAATTCTATCAAGTGTTTTAAGGGAGCTATTCAGAGGCAAAGAACTGTTGAATTCACAGCTGCACTTATGAGCTATCATAATGTGATTCCAAAATCAACCTTCACTCAAGCAGTTGTCAGTATCGGCACTAAATGGTCTCCACGCTCCATTCAATATGGCTTGGACATCAAATGTTTCAGAAAGAAGTAAACACTGAGAGTTACTTAACAAAGCTAGATGATAGGCAGCTCTGCACACCTTTTTGTCTAGAAATGGTAATCTGTCTGCAAGCAGTAAACAAATACAAAGAGAAATGAAAGATAATACTGACTAATTTTTTGTTTTCATAGAAACCTAGAATGTCCCGGGTTGTCAGGGTCCCCCAGGGATCATCGAGTCCAACTCCCTGCACAGGACACCCCAACATTCACACCGAGGGGCTGAGAGCATTGGCCAAATGCTTCTGGACTATTGTCAGGCTTGGGACTGTGACTGGTTCCCTGGGAGCTGTTCCAATGCTCCATCACCCTCTGGCCGTTTCCTAAAGTCCAACTGAACCCCTGGCACATCTTCCTGCCATTCCCTCCAGCCCTATTATTGGTCACCAAAGCAAAGAGCTCAGTGCTTGCTCCCTCTCTTCCCCTTGTGAGGAAGCTGCAGACCACAATGAGGACTCCCCTCAGTCTCCTCTTCTCCAGGCTGAACAGACCAAGTGACTTCAGCTGCTACTCATATGGCTTCCCCTCTAAAACCTTCACCAACTCCGTCCTCTGGACACTCTTCAGTAGCTTTAGATCATTTTTATCCTGTGGTGCCCAAAACTGTACTAAAATTTGGGCTGCACCAGTGTGGAGCAGAGAGGGAGAATCCTCTCCCTTACCTGCCTGGCAATGCCGTGCTGGATGCACTGGATGCATCCTAGGACACGGTTGGCCCTCTCGGTGGCCACAACATACTTTCTTTCTCATACAATAACAAAGCAACATTCAAACAGGAGTCGGACACAATCATCATTTTATCTGTCCGCACACCAGTGACACCATTGATGATGCCATGCAGACATTTCCAAATGAGCTCAAAGCCTCTAGTTTGATGCTGAATGACTTGTTCTGACTTATGGATTGTTTTCAAGGAGGTTCAAAGCCTTGAATTTAAAAAGTCAATCAGGAATTTCAACAAGATGCTAATAAGCCAAGATTAAGGTGTGTCAATTGGTTTTGACAGAAAAGTTATTATCTACATTATACAAACCACATAATTTCATATGACTACATCATTAAACTACATTGACATTTCCATTTAAACCATCTTGGATAGTGCTGTGACTATCCTTTAAACTACTTCTCATCTTAATAGGGGATATACAGTAACAGAGAAGGCAATGAGCTGCTAAAGAACCGGATCTGTCACATGCAATCCCATTCATCTGAGGATCACACAGTTCCCAGAAATTCAGGGAAGAATTTGCTTCCATAACAACGAAATGTCCTCCCCTCTGGAGACAGGAGGTGGCAGAAAAGAAGTGTAAGGAAGCAAGAGACTTCCCAGTCAGAGCCCACTGCCTGGGGTGAGGGATGCTGCGGTCACCAGCAGTGCTACAGCTCCTCCACGATGAGCACACATCCCTTAAGTGCTCCTGCCTTCCCTAAGCTCATCTACGGACAAGTCTACTTCTTCCAAGGACACACGCTAAATGCCTTCTTGATTAATACTTCGAGTTGGAAGGGACAGGTCACCTAATCCAACACCCCTGCAATGAGCAGGAACATCTCCAACTAGATCAGGTTGCTCAGAGACGCATCCAACCTGACCTTGATTGGTTCATACCCATTAACCCTCCTGTCAGCATGTGTCTGGCAGCTCTGATTAGCAGGTAAGAGCAGTCTGTCGGGAGGCAACAGACCTCCAGAGAACCAGCTGCCTTCCTCAGCTCATGGGTATCCCAAGGATGATGCCTTGGAGGGAAAGGTTAGTATGTGAATTAAATGGGAGAGACATTCTGCCTCTCTGATGAACTCAGAACCTCTCATATCCATTATTACACACACACACACACAAAACAAAGCTCAGACTTCACACCAGCTCCTGGATTACATTACAGCTCCTCCATCTCTGGAAAGAAAAGCATCACACCTGACCTCTAGCAGTCAAAGCCTATGTGGCACTGCCAGAGCCGATTTGCAAACTTCAGCTGATAAGTGTTGGTTATTTCTGCTCGGAACAGCTGAACAGCAGTGGCAATTATACTAAAGAACCTGTCACCTTAATCAATCCAAGAACAGGACAATTTCTTTTCAATGGAGCATTAATTTCAGACAAGCTAAACTAAAACCTTAATGCAAAAAAAGGGGGGAAAACTGCAGTTGACCCGCTAAACTCAAGCAGTTAAGGATGAAAAGTAAAATAATAGTTATAATGGGAAGCAGTGGAGGTGACATACATTCTAACTGTGAGGAAATAATTAGTGTGATACAGAATGCAGGAAAAATAAACAAACAAAAAAACAAATTAAAAGTGTTGTGGGGCTTGTCTTGTACATGGAATTAAATCCAGGTCATATAGATAACAACATGTACTCTTGTAGGGGTTCAGTTTCATAGAAAGCTTGGAATTGGAAGGGAATTCAAAGGTCATCCAGTTCCACCACTGCCATGGGCAGGGACACCTCCCACTGGATCAGGGGCTCCAAGCCCCATCCAACCTGGCCTTGAACCCCTCCAGGGATGGGGCAGCCACCCCTGCTCTGGGCAACCCGGGCCAGGGCCTCCCCACCCTCAGCATGAAGAATTTTTTCCCGACGTCTAATTCAAATCATCCCCCTTGCAATTTAAAGACATGCTACTCCCCTTCCTCAATCATGCAAGTCCTTTTAAAAAAAGAAACTTTACTTTCCTCTTTTCTATGTCAGACTATTTAGCAGTAGGGTCAGCTGTGTAACCACAGAGGATGGCAGGTAACCACTTGCCAAACTATTCCTGACCAGCTGTCTTGCTTTGCATCACCTACCTCTACCCAGCGGTACTGCAAGGACATAAATACAGCTCTGGATAATTTGCAGACTGACAGCGATGCTGACATGAAGAAAGCACATGCAAGATTTACACTTGTTGGCCCTTGGTTCGCTGCTGCTGAGTGACCTTGTCTGTGTTAACTTGGAAAAGAAGACAATCTGCTACCGATACAAACTATGCTTCGCTCCTTCTGAAATAAAAGAGAGATTCATGCTGCAGGGAAGAAATATTTATCCTGTGGGTAAGATGGTCTGCAGCCAGCACATGCTGTGCTCCGTGAGTACGTGGAGGTGCTAGTTTGTCTTTAGGGGACAGGCAGACAAATTTAGAGCAACCCCTAAGCAGCCCTTGAAGCGCAGAGCTAGCGTGGAGGTTGTTTCAGGCAGTTCCTGAGAGGAGATCTGCTTTCTGTTCTCTCCTTCAAAAATCTAAAGACTGAGAGAACAATATAATTATGCTTATGAATCAGAAACACTTAGTGCTTGAAAATATGATAGACTAATCAAAGCAGCTACTTTCTATGCAATTTCTGTACTTAATGATGTTTCTGTACTTAATGATGTTTTAGAGTTAATACTGAGACATTAAAATTGATATTAAAGGTTGCTGGTTTACCCTTTCTCTCTGTAGCCATTATAGTAGCCACCAGGTAATAAAAACTGCTTTCACTTAGCAGGCAAAAAGAAGAAATGACAACGTCTGGCGTTAAATTAACATATTGGAAGTCCCACTATCATCTTCTTAAAAGGTACTTTGGGTAAATTGTTATCAGCCTCTGAGGATATGGCTCAAAACCTCACCATTCACTGGAAAAAAAAGCAAGAGACGTCTGCAATGGATTCCTCCTCACCTGAAATCACAGAGGTTGGAAAAGACCTCTAAGATCATGCAATCCGACAGTGAGCCTAACCCCATCGTGCCAACTAAACCATGTCCCAAAGTGTCACATCTACACACTTTTTGAGCCCCTCCAGGGACGGAGACTCCACCACCTGCTCCAGTGCTTCACCACTCTTACGGCAAAGGAATTTTTTCTAATATCCAATCTGAACCACCCCGACATAACTTTGGGCCATTTCATCTTGTCCAAAATGTTCTGTTATTTAAATCCTGCAATATTTCACATTTGCATATAGAAGAAAAAGATACTCTTACTCGGTAGCTTCATGGATTCTGTCAATTCTTTATTCTGTCAATTCAGATATTGGTGATACATATCCCATGTCAAGGACATGAAATGCAGATGTGGAGAGCTGGAAAAAGTTGGAGCTTATATGAGTGGTCCCGCTGCAAATAGTTCCATTCACATGTGCTGGGCACAGAGAACTTAAGGAATGATGTGGGGCTCAAAAACTGCAATTCTAACCTTCCTGTACAACTGTAGACATAGGAAAGCAAGCTCTGTTTTTTTGCATAAACAATGTGATACTGGATTCTAACAGCAGATTTGCATCAGAATTTGAATAAGAGTGCATATATTTAGAGCGATGTTTACTAATAATAGTGGTTCTTAATTTGTCTTTTCTGTGCTTGATTGAGGTTGTTCCCTCCCCTCAAGATTCCAGGAGTTTAAGGCAAGAAGTAACTATTTAATCCACTTTATCTAATGTGGTATTTGCTATAAGAGAAATTAATCCTGAACAGGTAAAATCAGAAGTCAGTGAAGAGTTAACTCAAAAATCCCCAGCTCCTGGGAAAAATACATATAATTTTTTTCTGAGCTCTCCCAAAATTAAAGCAAAAGGCAAGACTGAAAATGTACCGAGCCTAAGCCTACATAAGTCAAACTGTTTTTACAAAGATACATAGAAGATTTAAATGTAGATCCAGCTAATAAATCCAACCCCGACCATACAAAACGTGTTGTTCAAAAAAAACCCTGTGCTGCTATACACCAGAACATAAATGCTTATTTCTAAAAACACATCAGCAGACTATACTCTCAGCCCACCATCCTGACAATAAACATCTCATTATCAGCCTTTTCCTTATGGCTCATTAACTTTTTAAAAAAGGGGGGAAGAAAACACTTCAGATGCCTCAGACGGGTTTGATGTATGTTACAGTAAACAAGGGGTCCTTCTGTCCAGTGTCTCCGGTTTGTCCTGCATACTCCAACCTTGCATTATTCCTACATTATTGAAGGGTTTCAGACTCATAAAACAAGACACAAGCAATAAACAATTTGACTATGCTGAATTCCTTTTTTAAAAGAAACAACTCAGACAATTTTGTGTTGAAACAAAGGACTAACAGTATTAAAAAACGGGGTATGAGAAGAGGAAAGAAATTTGCATTTGCAAAAGTGAGAACAACAGTTCAAAACTGAAGGGGGATTTAGATGAGAACTTAGGAAGAAATGTTCTCCTGTGAGGGTGGGGAGGCCCTGGCCCAGGTTGCCCAGGGAATCTGTGGCTGCCCCATCCCTGGAGGGGTTCAAGTCCAGGTTGGATGGGGCTTGGAGCCTCTGATCCAGTGGGAGGTGTCCTTGCCCAATGCAAGAGGTTGGAAGTGGATGAGCTTTAAGGTCCCTTCTAATCCAAATCACTCCATGATTCTATGATAATGCAGCTCTGATTTGCAGACACTTTGCTGAGGGTAGCTCCTTCAGGCTCCCCATCAGATACCTCTCGCATCTCCTGAGAAGAATCCATAACAGAACACTTCATAAAGATTTTCAAAGGATTTCAAACCCCTAAGTCACTTCCAATAACTAAAGAGTATTTCATTCCTTTACTTCCACGGGAATTAAGTCAATACAACAGCAGAGCTTCTGGAAATTTCATCATGGTCAGAATCTCAAAAGAAGTTTCTATGACTGGATGCATTTTCCAGTTGCAATGTCTCTATGGATCCCACCACTCATCCCTTGCCACAGATATTGGAGTTCCTCTTGGCTCCTGACAGCGGAGATGGTCAAGTATTTGCCTCCTGGGAACATGGGGCTGACACTGGTGAGCTCCTAGTGCTTCTGATGTTGCTGTACAATCCAAACGAGTGAAATATTTTTTTCACTTAGGCTTCACAGAAGTACTTCAAAGTGCATATAGTTACACAAACAACAGAAATAACACACTTTGCCTTCTGAAACCACATCACCCAGACCTCAAAGCCTCCCTAACAATCATCATCACTAGTACATCTGGGGTTTTGAAAACTGAGGCAAGCACAGAAAGCTCCAAGCAGATGAGCCAGGGGTGGGGGGGAAAAAAATTAGTAAGCTTTGTGTGTCCTGGCTACTCAAAACAGTATAATCCCTAAGGTTTCCAATGATGAAAGCATCTCCTCCATTCCCAGACTCTACCTTGGTGAAATGTATCTTAGTGGACAGCACAAGACACGTTAATGGACAACCAAGTGCGGTTCTATTCCTGTGCTCCATGTACACCGAGGCCCGAATGTGATCTGAAGGACTCCCTTGTGTTTGAATTTATATTCAAGCTGGGGACACTGGATATTGTATGTTGCTACACCGAGCTAAAACATTGCAATCTCAGTTTATAAATCTTGGAGAAAAATGCATTTTCCTGAGCTGCAGCTATGGCAACAAACAACCCAATATTGAGCTGGTTGAATAGTGTAATATACACACCACTTTTTTTTTGTTAACTTCTGAAATAATTTATTGGAAAATCTGGGGCAATTAGACTGCTGTCCATGTATTCACTCGATATGGATAGGTTTCATATTCTGCAATATTGTCTAGTAAGCACTGAACATTTTTTATCTCTGCTGTTTATTTTATTTTAAAAAAAACAAACAAATAAAAGTCCCAGCTGACACCTTCCCCCCACCAACTTCAAATTCTGAACTTTAGTGAAAATCTGTGATTTAACAGTAGGCCCTACAGGACTGAGCCCTTCCAGAAATGAAACACCCATTACCATTGAGATGAGATCTTGGGAAGAAATGTTTTGCTGTGAAGGTGGGGAGGCCCTGGCCCAGATTGCCCATAGCAGTGGTGACTGCTCCATCTCTGGAGGAGTTCAAGACGAGGTGGGGCTTGGAGCCCCTGATCCAGTGGGAGGAGTACATTGTTCTTACTGGGAAACTGCTTTGTGACATGGATGCAACTGTTCCTGAATTATCACAGAATCATTAGTGTTGGAAAAGTCCTCTAACAACATCAAATCCAACAAACCAAAGTAGCAAAGATGAGGAAAAAGGTCTAAGCCTTAAGCCTGTCTTTAATAACTACAGCTCTAAAATATGTCTGCTTCTGTTGCTAAGGATTTGAAATAGTAAACTTCTGTTCAACTTCCGTGGTATTGCCTGCTTACACATTCTTAGGATGTTGTCATCTGAAGTTATCCCTTTACAGGGGAAAACAGCCATTGAATGAGAATGGTTTGGGTTGGAAGGGACCTCAAAGCCCATCCAGTCCCACCCCTGCCATGGGCAGGGACACCTCCCACTGGATCAGGGGCTCCAAGCCCCATCCAACCTGGCCTTGAACCCCTCCAGGGATGGGGCAGCCACCCCTGCTCTGGGCAACCTGGGCCAGGGCCTCACCACCCTCAGCGTGAAAACATTTCTTCCTACAATATAATCTACAAATTAAAGTATCTCCACAAATTATTAGCGTGTAATTATTTGACCAAGGAGTGACATTCTTTGCTCATGACAACACACAGATAAAATCAGCCACCAGGCACATACAAGCCTCTGTACTTCAATTCCTCCTTTTGTAAAATGAGGATAACATTAATGGTCTCCTTTGTAAAATGCCTTGAGATCTATCAAAAAAGGTGGTGTTGGCAATATCCAGTTTGAATATGAAATCCCTAAGTGCGTCTCCTGCAGTTGCAGGCAGTCATAAAGCAATTGCAAAACCATCCGCATACAAATTACCAAATAATAGACTCCAAATGCTTATATTTTCTTTTATTTACTCCTAAGGCTGCTGCAAAAAGTGCAACCTTTCTTAACTGTTTCTGATGTCAAGTACTTAACATTCGCCTTTACCCTGGTGTTTACCCAGAATGTTATTTTCACAGCTGCCGAGAACATCATTATCAAAGACATAGCCAGTTTAAATTATTAAGAAAACAGAACAATTGATGTTTCTATAATACACAGTATTCCCCATCTGAGCCTTGAAATCAATTATGGAAAACATTAGGCTCCTCTGTCTTTCTTTGGACCTGTTTCAAGATCCAGTATTTCATCATCATTTGTTCCAACATTCTAATTGTCCATTGACTTTGATTAAGCTCTTTTTAGCCTAAGCTCTTGAGCATGAAGACTCTTTCTTGCCTTTGAATTCATAAAGCATCCTGTTTTGTAGGAGTTCCACCCTGTTCCCTATATTCTTTATTTTTCTTGCAGTTGAATTGGTTATTTTCTACAAACTTCTCTGTTGTAAACTCTTTATTCTCAGTCTTTTTAGAGAGGTAGGTGCTATTCTTTCTTAGGTTTATTTTCCTGGCTACAATGTCCTCTGAGTTGGAAGCACATCAAAACAAGGAGATGCTTAACTGCTGAACACCTGCTTTTGGGCAGGATTGAAATTCTCTGCAAAGTTACCACTTCTTTGTAATTCTGGGGTGTCCAATTTGGGTGGAAATTCGGTATTTTAAAAGAAGAGCACCCCAAAGTTCCAACTCACCACTAACAGCTCCAAGCACTCACTCCACCTGAATGTCAACACAGAAGCAGTTTGAGTCGAAAAACAGATTCCAAAACTCTGAGACCACCTGTGAAAATGTTGGTCTATCTTGGTTTCTTCTGCCACTGGGACATTATGTTTCAAAATCATCTCCCTTTGTAAAAATTTCACAGTTTCCATGACAAGACGGAGAAGAACTCATCAGGGATCAGGCAGCCACAAGTTCTTTGCTTAACTGCTAACTGCTGATAGAGAAGGTTGGCAGCTACTGAACACTGAGAAAAGAACCCCCGGTAAGGGCCTCCGCTGACTGTTGTCTTTGAAGTCTGTCCACAATAAAAGGAAATCACCTCCATCAGTATCCACTGGCTCTATCTAACCTTCATCTTCACTTCCCTGGCTGAAAAACTGGATCAGAGCATTCAAAAGTAGAATTAACATCCATCCTTAAGAAAACAATGAGGGAGGTGATTCTCCCCCTCTGCTCCACTCTCATGAGATCTTACAAGGAGTATTGTGTTCAGTTCTGGGGTTCTTAGCACAGGAAGGACATGAAGATGTTGGAGAGAGTCCAGAGGAGGCCATGAAGATGATTTGAGAGCTGGAGAACATACAAGAACAGGCTGAGAGAGTTGGGCTTGTTCACCCCGGAGAAGACAAGGTTCTGTGGAGACTTTAGAGCAGCTTCCAGCATGGAAAGGGGCTCCAGGAAAGCTGGGTAGGGGCTCTTGATCAGGGAGGGCAGGGACAGGATGAGGGAGATGATAGTTTTAAGCTGAAAGAGGGGAGATTGAGGTGAGATCTCGGGAAGAAACGTTTTGGTGTGAGGGTGAGGAGGCCCTGGCCCAGGTTGCCCAGAGCAGTGGTGGCTGCCCCATCCCTGGAGGGGTTCAAGGCCAGGTTGGATGGGGCTTGGAGCCCCTGATCCAGTGGGAGGTGTCCTTGCCCATGGCAGGGGAGTGAAACTGGATGATGATTAATGTCCTTTCTGACTCAAAACATTCTATGATTCTGAACTTCGGCAGGACCCTCATGGTTCCCCTGTTTCAATGCAGCCACTTGCCCTGTAAAACATTTCTTTTGGCCTGAACGAATAAAAGTAATCCAATAAAGGTGCAAGGTGCCTGTTTCCAGCATCGCTTGACCTATCTGCCTCATTTGGCAAGGTATTTAAGCATATATCTTACTCAAAGCAAACCCTTTGGGTACTATTTGTGCACACTAAGTAACTTATCCAGCAACCATCACTCTTATAACAGAGTAATTCTTCGTTCCAATCACATTAAGTCTATAAAGCTTCAGCTGGACAACTGAATTCCACCACAGAATGGAGAAGGAACAGAAGAGAGGAGGAAGGGAAGGTGAAGAGGATCTGTCGGGTCTGCAGGGAAAAGCATAGATTAAAGCCCAAAACTGGACTCATATGGTGCCGGCACCAAAGTGCTGCAGTTTGGAATGAATATGGTTTAGCCTCCTTGTGCAACTTTCCTTTTGCTGCCTGCTGCCGAGAATAAATTCCAACCACTTGGATCAGGGCTGGTTTAAAATTATCAAGCAAGCAGAAAGCCCATTATCGGTTCAGACAATTGGCCTCCTCTTTTTTCCGTTTTTCTTTTTCCCTTCTTAATGGTACTGCACATCAGATGATTTTATTGACTCACCCTCATACAAAAATAAACATTCTTGGATGTTGAGAGCATATTTGAAATCAATGTCTTTCTCTACAGACGGCTGCAAATATCCACAGCTTTGGCTCATTTGGGGTTCTTACTAAACTGAAAGGCAAAACTTATTATAGACACATCAGCTGTATAAGGAAAACAGATCTTGTAGGGTCCTGCAGAGGGAACTTCCTCAGCAAATGCTGGTCAAAGCACTGAACAAGAAAGGATAGCATAGGCTATTTCATCAGGAATCCACACGCTAGCTTTCTGACAAAGCAGGCAGGATGTGAAACGGCACGAGCAGGAACAGTGAATGGGTTATCTGAAGAGAAAGGGGTGTGTGAAACAAACCACAAGCAAAGATGCGCAACTCCAGGTGCAAATCCCCCACATTTTGATCCATTGAGCTGGCTAAACTCAGCTCTCACTGACTGGAGAACAGATTTCTTAGTAAGACATGATATATATATATATATATATATATATATCCCGTTCCTTATTCTGGGAACTCTCCTATTATGGGCCCTGGCCCAGGTTGCCCACAGCAGGGGTGGCTGCCCCATCCCTGGAGGGGTTCAAGGCCAGGTTGGATGGGACTTGGAGCCCCTGATCCAGTGGGGGGTGTCCCTGCCCATGGCAGGGGGGTGGAACCGGGTGATCTCTGAGTTCCCTTCCAACCAAACCATTTTTTTGATTCTCTGATTCGTTACTTTCTACCCTTACTTGAGTGCTTGGCCCACACACAAGGCATCAGTAGGATCCCAAAACATGAAGGAAAACCATGTACTGATTGGAGGAGAATTATGCGGCAGTGGTGTCCGGTTTGGTATTGCAATTTGCAGAGGATTTTGGAAATTTGGAAAAGTACAGCAAGACAGGGAAAAAAACGACTAGTAGGCTTGAGAAAACATCCTTCAGCAAGAGACCTTAAGACCTCAATCTATTTATCCCATTAAAAAAGAAGAGCAACTAGCTTATCACATATGCGTACCTTCGGAGAAAGCAAATAGGAAAGAGCAGACTTAAAAAATCTAGTGTAGAAAGATAGAAGGAGAATTAGTAGCTGTATGTGAAATGCCAGACTCATACAAACTAGAATCTAGGATTTATTCAGGTAGTTTTAAGGTGAAGGTGGTTACCCATAGGGACAAACTGCCAAGGGAAGTGGTGGCATCTCTTGGAATGTTCAAATCAAGACTGAATGATTGCCTGGCAGTATGTGTTAATCAAACAGAAGCTATGGTGCTCAATAACCCCAGGTGGAACATACAGCCTGCACATTCAGGAAGCGGGACGAGATGTTCTCATGGTCCCTTCTGGCTTCAGAATGTATTAATTGAGTGCAGAGTGTTAATCACTTTAACTATATATTGCATTTCTTCTCCTTTACCTTTGTGCATTTTAATGAACAACTGCAAATTCAGTTTAGCTGCTCCAACCTCTAAATGCAGGCTACAAACTGAAAAAAAAAAGCTCAATTATGATGCATTTGGTGAAATATAGATGTAAATCAATCACTTCCTTACAGAATAAACATACTTCTTCTATTGCAGCCGAACAAACACTTCTTTAAAAGATGTTTTGCTGTCCTGAATGGAATCAGAATATTCCTTTCATGGACTGCTAATGTGGGAAGCAATATTTGGAATACATGTCACACTGAAGCACCTTTTTCCTTTTGTTTTAAAAGAGAATCTCTCTCATTTATTAAAAGAGGTCCCAGTGGGAGTCGTAGATTCCTAGGGGCGGTGTTGTCACTTGTGTCTGTGCAGGTTTTAGCATATGATGTGCAGGCTTTTAAAGAAAATAATGTCTTGGAGAAAGTAAAAAGCAGATGCAGAATATTTTTCACACCTTAAAGGTGTCAAAGGGCATCTACCGGCTCCTGCATAATAAAATATCAGCTGGTTATAAGATCAGTCATTTTCCTCGTCAGGCAAATACAAGCAGAAATGAGAATGGGGAAAAAACATGTCTCAGCTGAAGAGTCCTGCTAGGAAATAAGAATTTAAGCTGTAAAATTAAAAAACAAAAACAAAAGCAAACAAACGAAGATATTTTCTAGATCATGTGGGCTAAACAAAAAGATATATTCCAAAAAATGGATTCTCTTTAAAATATTGCACTTTTCCTGCTTATCTTTTAATCTTTTCTTCATCCACTATCTGATTTTTCTCTACTTGGACATGTTCTGTCTCACGCGGCATCTTGCAAAAGGGTCAGCAACAGACACAGTAAAACCCAGTAACACAGATCGTACAAGATACACTTGCTATATACTTTGATGAGACTTGGAAGGCATTCAGTACCCTGTGAAACGAATCCAGATGTCTTCAGAGCAGTCTAAGGTAAATGTTTTATTTACAATACAGAATATATAGGGAGTCTACAGGAAAGATGGGGACACATGTAACAAGGTCTGTTGTGACAGGACAAGGAGTAACGGTTTAAACTAAGGGAGGGCAGATTTAGACTGGGCATATGGAAGAATTTTTTCGCACTGTGGGTGGTGAAACACTGATACAGTTTGCCCAGAGACATGGCAGAAGCCCAGTCCCTGGAAACACTCAAGGTCAGGTCGGATGGGGCTTTGAGCAACCTGATCTGGTTAAAGACACCCCTGTTCCTGCAGGGCAGTTGGACTGGATGACCTATAAGGGTTCCTTCCAACTCGAGGCACTCTATGATTCTCTGAGTGTACGACCACATCAGGCTTTATGCAGGTACCATTGCATCTACGCTGGAGAGTGAAAACAATTCAATCCAGGTAGCTCGCTATTTCTATCTATATCTACTTCTATTGAAATTAGGTGTCGGAAAAGAAAGAAAAAAACCCTGTTGTTGACCTATTTCTTCTGCTATCATAAACGTTACAAAACAGAATCTAACATGTGCTCAGAAGGTGGCAGGTAGGAACCAAAACTGGAAGAATTAGGTTGTTAATAGGTGCAAAAAATAGAGACGCTTCTAACCATGGCAAACCAGCACTGTTGACAGCGTGATGGAAAGCTGACAATACCTTGCCAAGCAAGGGGAAACTATCATAACCGAGCAGATGATTAGTTTTAAAACTTTTAATGGATCTCTGTCCACTGCAGGCTGATGGAGTGAACGGCACCAATGCCTCTGGGAAATGTGAAACTATTTTATATCTCATTTGCAGGAATGAACACCCAGGAGGTGCTTTCTTTTGACAGAATACATAAGACCTACCTGGATGCATTGCATTAGCTTTCTGTGCTGCTCTATACACCAGATGCTAATATTTTTTATCCCGGGCTGGCCTCATTAAGCTGCCTAGCATAGGAAAAATAAACCGAACAGAAATTGTTAGTTCTGTTTTCATACAAATGCACTGGCTGTGTAGGGGGAAAGCATTAGCAAATAGGAGCAAATAATAAGCTCTGTTTAAGATAAGGGACAAAGCAGGAGAGCTAAAAATGACCTTACCTAGAAATACATTAGGAATGGAGAAAAGTAGAGTCTGACTTAGTAATGACAGCATAAAAAGCCCATTTTGTCCCCCCGTAGGAGAGGGTTAATGTCTGTCAGACACATAAGGTGCATGGTTTGTAGGTAAGGCAGCTGAGAGAACAGCAGCTTATTATTAGTTGCTCGCTTGATGGTGGCACTTCTGTAGCTGAAGTGCCAGATGCCTGTCCAACAGTATTATACCTACAGGCAGCCCCTCCAGCTGAAGAAATAAAACACACAGAACATTGGATACCACAACAGAGGAACCAGAGAGGCTACAGAGCACGAGCTGAGCAGAGCCAAACTACAAGCAATAAATCAGGATGGACATAGCAAGAACGTTGTCCTTTGTTATTCAGCTGCTTGTACTCAGATCAGACTCCAAGATGGTTCTCATTTCTTTAGGAGTTTTGTAGGCTCTCACAGAGTTATTACATGACCTATCTCTAGGGCAACTGAGAGAGTGGCTCGGGTCTCTAAATCAGTCGCTTTTCTGCTGAAGCTCATAGAAACTGCACCTTCTGAATATCAAGACTGCACAGGGCATGCAGACATGAGGACAGACAAGAGAGAGTGGGGGTTGTTCATCCTGGAAAAGAGAAGGTTCCAGGGAGACCTTCCAGTGGCCTTCCAGTACTGAAAAGGGCTGCAGGAAAGCTGGGGAGGGGCTCTTGACCAGGGAGTGCAGGGAATGGCTTTAAATTGAAAGGGGGAAGATTTAAATTGGACATTAGGAAAAAATTCTTCATGATGAGAGTGAGGAGGCCCTGGTCCAGGTTGCCCAGAGCAGCAGTGGCTGCTCCATCCCTGGAGGGGTTCAAGGCCAGGTTGGATGGGGCTTGGAGCCCCTGATCCAGTGGGAGGTGTCCCTGCCCATGGCAGGGGTGGAACTGGAGGAGCTTCCAACCCAAACCATTCCATCATTCTATGATTGCACCTAACAGTAACCTAAGAGTTATGTTCTTCTCGCCGTCTACAAACCGTTCAACAATTGGCTATAGAGGCAGTGAACTGTTAATTCTGCTGTTTAGCCAAGCTCCACTGGTTCTGTTGTTACCTCCTCGTGTGTCTCATCTGTTGGCAGCAATCTATCCAGTAAGCAGACGGTCAGTTCTCTAAGGAAATGCCTCTCTGTTTGTGACAAAGCAAGGGCAATGCCAGGCACACAGGGGCCCAGATCCTTGTCTGGGGCTATAATGAAAATTTTATATTTGCCTTAACCTGAAATGACCCTACTTTGCATAGTCAATGAGCTTCTCAAAGCAAGCCCAGAGATTTCACAACAACATGTTCCCATAAAGAAAGATCCTTCACTGTACAGGACCTTGAGAGGATTGCACATAAATATTTTAGCAAACAGGATTAGAATTCCAGAACACACTTTCTCAGCCCAAAGGTATAATCCTTACCTAAATAACAAAAAAATACAACAACATTCAGAAACGCGAAAGTTGCATTAGTTTGCAAAGTGAGTGTCAAGCCACAATTATTCCAAGGAAAATGTAATATTGCAAAAATTACCAGAGCCATCCTTTTTATTAACATCAGTTGATAGACTGTGAGCAGGATCATGTTAAAACTATTACATTAATATTCCTCAGAGAGTTGTACTATAATTTTAGCTTCTCTTTCTCACTCTCTCTCGTTTTGCCCTGTGAGTCAACATAGGAGGATGGTTGGCAATCAGCTCCTGCAATTATCTTTCTCCCTAGATTTGAATTGTTAACTGTGGCTTCTACTAATAGAACTGCAAATGAATAGTATCCTTTTCACTTGTATTTACTGGATGAACATTATGCTCAATGACTCTTGTGCTCGAGGCATGATGCTAAACAGAGGGCAAAAAGGACAAGTTTTATTTCTATTAGCTTGCCTAATGGCTGCAGTGGAAATAAAGACAGAAGCAAAGACCACGGGGCCAGACAAAAACACCCAAGGTGACTGGATGGCTCAGACTATAAATGGATGACAGAGTTTTCCCCATCTGGGGAATTCTTGCACATCTGCGGGATAACATTCGCTTCTTCTTATGGCTGTGTAACCA
Organism: Clamator glandarius; assembly: GCA_033459285.1. Taxonomy (NCBI): domain Eukaryota; kingdom Metazoa; phylum Chordata; class Aves; order Cuculiformes; family Cuculidae; genus Clamator; species Clamator glandarius. Next base: position 52,800 of record JAUNZM010001570.1, read on the forward strand.
GGGAACTCCTGATGAGCCTCTGCCTCCTCTGGGCTGCATTCAACAGAGACTCCTCAATTACCACTCATTTCATTTGCAGGTTACAGGCATAAAATCTGGTGAAACAGGGTCCTTTGCATATAAGTCCTTCTGGAAAATGGAATTTACACTCCAAACTTGATTTAGAGACTTTTCTCTTAGTGACATTTCTCCATGAACAAACGTGACCATTCGCTGTTAGGGGGACTTCCCCAAAATGATTTCATGATCATTCTATTCTGCCAAAATTCTCATTTCAGAAGCAGAACAGAATAGAAAGAGCTATTAAAAAGCATCTCTGTGGTCTTTCTTGGACACTCCAGGGACAACATAAAGACCATCATCATAGAATCACCAGGTTGGAAAAGACCCACTGGATCATCGAGTCCAACCATTCCCATCAATCACTAACCCATGTCCCTCAGCACCTTGATATATGAACGTTATGCATATACAACTGAAGACATATAGACATAAAGTGTGCATTATATACCTTCTTTGCCAGGGTGCTAATAGATGCTTTAAATAATTGGACCTTCTCTTCTAGCTGACACAGTCCATGCCTTTCACTTCAAGCTGAGCTAAGTACTGTTTTGCCCCACTGCATACGGTCATTTTTCTAGGCAGGAAAATGGGACATGTCAGAGTCCTGAGAATGTCCTTGAGTATAAAAGCATGTACACTGACTAATCTGATAAATCTCTAGACCACACGGCACAAAACTCAAGAAATAACATAAACGTTTCACAAAACCAAGCTGACAATAACCGGCTTTTTCTGCCTGCCAAGTACTGGTCTACTGGACTGTCACCCACGAGTCACAAGCTACTGCCCAGAGCAGGGGTGGCTGCCCCATTCCTGGAGATGTTCAAGGCCAGGTTGGATGGGGCTGGGAGCCCCTGATCTAGTAGGAGGTGTCCTTGCCCATGGCAGGAGGTGGAACTGGATGGGCTTTGAGGTCCCTTCCCACTCAAACCATGATTCTGTAAGTCCATCAATTCTGCTGACCTGGGAGCTGATTACACGGATCAAGAAATCCCCATCAGAAATGAGCACTTGATGTTTCATGTCCATATATTATTATATATGAAGGCAATGATTAGACATTCATATGGTTGTAGGATAATTCTGTTCCTTGAACCCCAGGTAATTTCTTGTTAGCAACATTCTTTGCTGGCATTTGGAATTCTTTTACAACCCAATACAAACACTGCAGGGAAGCTATTCTAGGCTCACACAGGGGGAAAAAAAAAAAAAAAAGGAACTAGCTTTCAAACTAGAGATAGTTACAGTAAAAAGAATAAGGGGAAGGAGAACTTCAGGATGTATTTGGAGATGGCACATTGCTTTCAGAACTCAGGTAATTACCTAGCTGTGGAAAATGTTCCCCAGAGAAGAATTTGAGCCAATGGTACTATAAATCTCTGTGGATCTATAAATTGTGCTGCCCACGAAAATTCTATATCACAGCCCAGAGTTGCCCATCCCTTGTCATCGGGTGCTGGAGGGCAGGCTGAGAGATGACACAGAAATTAAAGATATGTTAATACTGTTTAAAGCTTGGCTCTCACATTGTTAATACAGACTCCTGAAGAAAAAATAGAGCTCAGATATTATACACTAAGTGAAATGTTGATCCTAAATCTAGGAATTTTAAGCTGAAAGAGGGGAGATTGAGATGAGATTTTAGGATTAAATGTTTTGCTGTGAGGGTGAGGAGGCCCTGGAACAGGTTGCCCAGAGCAGTGGTGGCTGCTCCATCCCTGGAGAGGTTCAAGGCCAGGTTGGATGGGGCTTGGAGCCCCTGATCCAGCGGGAGGTGTCCCTGCCCATGGCAAGGGTGGAACTGGATGAGCTTTAAAGTCCCTTCCAACCTAAAATTTCAGGGGCAATGTATTTCAGCATTTTTCTAAATGAAGAAAACTATTTGAAAAAGTCCTTGTGCAGCTCTGCGCTGCTTCGTGGCTAAGGTGCTCCAAGGTCAAACAATTGCACCATGTTCTTATCTAATCAACTAGGAAAGACAATCCAAGCTCTACTGGATATGATCAACTTTCTCTGCTTTTCAGAAAACATCCTAATGTCTGGTGGTTTTGATATTGCTTGTACATTATATTCCTTTTCCTAAAAAAATCTTGTTCCTTCCTGTGTTTCCTAAATTTTGAACAAATCAAATCTGAGAGCAAAATGTTTTTCATTTTCATGAAAACTTTCAGCGGAGGAAAATAATTTCCTTTTTTCCCCACCTCCTTTCAGTTTCTGATAGGCTTTAATCAACATTCCACAGACTGAAGTCTTTTGAAAATACAAAGTGGAATTTCAACATACTCAAGTCCCATTTGCTTTCAGTAGTTTTTATCCAGAAGATACGTTTCTCTTTGGCAAATCTGGTGCATAATGACTGAAAATGATCTTCCCTTTCTGCTGTTTGGCTCTTTAATACTCTTAGGTCTTTCTATCCTTCTCCCTGCTCTCTTTCAAGACTCCACAAAATTATATTTATTTTATACTATTCACCCCTAACTCTTTCAGTTCCCTCCTCCAGACTATACACGGACTTTTGTATTCACAGAGTGGAATAAGTATGTCCCAGATCTGCTCGTTACTCCTTAAAACAAGCTGCTAGTTCTACCAGCACAGAGCATTGGTTGTGAAGGCAACACCTCTTTGATCTATATAGCAAAGATCTAAGCCACAGGAGTGAATATTAACCTTCTGAATCAGTGCCAACATTGGCAGTGGCTTCAGCTGAAACAGAAACAAGACACACCAATTCTCATTGGGAACTTCTGTCATGACCTGAATGGAACAATCTCTACTGAAGCCTCAAAAAAAAATAGCATAAAATCATTCCGTTGTAATAAATGAGCTCCCTTCAAAAGGATGCACAGCAGAAACGGGGAATCCTTCAGTATTTTGATACTCATAGTAGCCACATTTGTCAAATCACATACAAGAAAAGAAGCTGGTACAATTTAATCTAGAAAAATTGTACGCATTGGGATCACATAATTCCTACCTAAAATGCATTATAAACAGCAGCATTTGCTGTTCGTTCAACTAAAAAAAAATTATATAGGCAGAGCAAGGGGAAGCATCATCACATCTTCAAGAAGATGGAGAGCAGAGCAAACCATGAGAGAAGGAGGTCGAGATTTACATTTTGAGAACACTGAGGTTAAAGCTGGTTCTAATATGGGGAATTTTGGTTTTCTTTTAAACAGAAAGTTTGCAGAATCTACAACACACACCACCGCTCGGAAGCCAGAAAATACATGGATGTGTTAGACTCAGGCTAGAGGAAATCTTAAATGAAATCAGCAAAGAAAGGACATCCACATGGTCCGGATGGTCTTAAAAATCTTTCCACTGAAGTATGTACTTGTAGTCTTTGGCACTTCCTTATGCGGAAGATGACAGGGTAATTACAAGAACGTTTCACTGTCAGGAAGCAATAGATTATGTCCTACAATCATAAAAGCATGGCAAAGCAGAGTCACTGCTAGAAATGTCTGGACGTCGGATGCTGTACTGAGACTGAACTGCTGAAATAATTCAATCTTCCATGCCAGATCATATACTGTGTCTAAAAAAAATAAATTAAAATATTTCTTCAATATAGAAGCCATGGCTCAGGTTTAGCAATCAAATGGCACCAACTACATTATATTGGTAAGAGATTTAATATAGTGTAAACTTCCTTTACATGTCCTACTTCCCAGTAAAGACCTCAATAAACAGAACTACAGGCACTTTTTTTTAAAGTAACCTTAGTCTTTATCTCTTTTTCAAGAGATTAAAATCTCACCACAGCATTAGTTTTGTCTACAGCTAGGGGAATGCTGAGTAGCATTTAAATCCTGATTGCATTTTTACAAGGCAAACTTTCAAAGTATCTGAAAGCTCTCTGAAAATCAACCCGATTTTACAGTCTCTAGTTTAGATGCTTGTGGTAAACTCAGCTCTTTCAAACTCCCTGTGTGCATTTGCTACCCAGAAACTCAGACATAACATGCTTTTGAGTATTTCTACCAACGTGTCTGCATGGAAATCCTTGAGTTTCTTCTCAAAATAAGGCTTGGTGTAAACAAATAAAGATGCCTGTCATACAACTAATATCCTCTTTCTGTAGCTATATATACTTGATACGCTTTTGCCTGTTTAGAATGTGCTTCAAGACTTCCACATAACTGAGGAACACCTAGAAACTCTGTTACTAAAAGCTCCATCTACTGGTTGTGAGTGAGTACAAAATAAACAGTAATGCCCACCTTCAGATTTTCCTCAATGTGTCCCCAGGTTCCTGTAAGCTCTCTCAGCACTAAAATGACTTGTGCATCGTTTGTAAATCGCCAAGGGAAAACTCAAGTGAGCTGCGAATTTCCCACGCGCACGCCTTCTGACAACATCGAGAAGGAAGAGTAAATTTTAAAGACTGTAAGATGACTCTCATAGCTGTCTCTCCATCAGGTTTCAAGCATGCACGCAATATAAACTCCTGATTAAATTCCAAACTACAGAGACAACCACCCAAGGACATAGATGGCTTGATACCACCAGTGACAGGAGCACATCACATGTAAAACCAATGTCTTGACTGGGTTTCAAATCTCTTACAGTCTTAAAGCAGAACATTTAAATTCAGTGTTTAATACTTTGTTTGTTATTTGCTACTCTAGCTTCAGACTGCCTTTTCATCATGGTAACTATTGTCTTGCTTTGCTTGTTTTCCTCCTATTACTTAGCCACTAAATATTTTAATGCACTAGAGCATTCATGGGGTGAAAAACATGAAAAGTGAGAGACACATGGGTACTGCTCACGGAGAGAAAATATTTTATGTGTGGTGAGACTACTTAAATACAGGTTTAGTTTTTATTCAGATATAATTTGATACAATACATTATCTCTATTTGAGCAGCACATGTCTGGTAACTGTCCCCTGGTTTCGACTTTGCTCATAATGATTGATTGAGGCATACAGGAAAGCTGAAGAGGGGCTTTTTATCAGGGAGCACAGTGATAGGAAAAGGGGAATGATTCCAAGCTGAAAGAGGGGAGATTGAGATGAGATCTTAGAAAGAAATTCTTCATGATGAGGGTGGAGAAGCACTGGCCCAGGTCACCAAGAGAAGTTGTGGCTGCCCCATCCCTGGAGGGGTTCAAGGCCAGGCTGGATGGGGCTTGGAGCCCCTGATCCAGTGGGAGGTGTCTCTGCCCATGGCCGGGGTGGGACTGGATGGGCTTTGAGGTCCCTTCCAACCCAAACTAGTCTATGATTCTATGAGTGGCTTTGAGCAGTGACCTCAGGTAGGGATTCAGGTTGAAAAATGGAATGTCCTGTGGAATTGGAGTTGTGGAAAATTCTTGAGTCTCTGAGATCTCTTGTACAGTTTTGTGAACCATTTTAACAGCCACTGAACACTTCCACAGTTTGATGGGCTCCACCTGGGCCTTGAGAACCCATGAACCACCTGTGCCACATGTGCAGAAGTCACCGAAAATCGCTACCATCACTACAGGACACAACCTCTGTCTCCTCTAAGATACCTTGGAGGACACTTCAGAACCACTTTCACCCTCTCACTTTGACTGATGGAACACACTGGATATTTCATGTTACTTCAGCGCCTTTCTCTGCAATACTACCATGCATTTTACTGGCAGTAATTAAACTGTCACTCCCTTTCTGACTTCTATTTACACTTTTACAGATGCAGCTACTGAGACTTGAACACACCAGATTATTTATTCAAGGTCACACAAGGAGGCAGAGATAAACTAAAAAACTAAATGTCCTGCCTGATCAATCCACACACTTCTTATTAGTCAACAATCTTCCTCTTACAACACTTTTGTGCTGGCTTTCAAAGCTCCATTAACACACCTCTTATCCATTTTTCTGCTTCCCAGTGAGTTTCACAAGGCTGTCAGAAATCCCCGGAATGATCAACGCTTTTCAAACTTCAATGGAAAAAAAGCCACAAAAGAAAATAACACCAGAAACCAATAAGGCATCTTGAAAATCAGCTGCATTTTAAGGAATAGTTAATAAAGAATGGAATTATTCATTTACAGTGTTGGGAAATCAAGGCTTTGCATATGATTGCTGGAGAGAGCTGTCAGATCTGTCTTTACACAGAAGCCGTATAAATCAGATATTACGATTTACTTGTTCTTGTAACACAAGGAGGAAAAGAAACATTCATTGAAACAAATCCAAACTGCAGAAAATAGAATTTTCATTTATCAATAATAATAATAACTAAAGAGCAAAAGGCTCATGTATATCACAAGAGCTACAAAGCAAATTTTTAGTAAGGGATAATATTTTTCTACAGAGAGTTTGTAATCTAAAAATAATCTAAAAAGAATCCGATGCACACATTCATGAAGGGCTTTTTCCAGGCACATACAGGTCAGCAGCAGAGCTGGCTACAAACCTCCCACTGTTCCATATGATCCACTAGATTTCCTTAGTTCTTGCATTTTTTATTTTTAGAGTCTGGAAATTTGTTTGATCAGCATAAAATACAACAGGTTTCCCATGTCTGTTTATAATCTCTGGATGTTCCCGCCACACAAATAGCACATAATAATCAAATTAAAACTATTTTGAAAGGCTGCAAAGACAACTTCTCAGTGTGCAACAAGGATCAGCTTTTATTCTGAAAGGGGTAATGAAAACTGGAAGAAGCAAAAAGTGGGTGAGCTCAGTGCTTGGTAGAATCAAAGTTAAATGAGAGGAGACTGAGGGAGAATCTTAATGGTCTCTTCAGCTCCCCGAAAGGAGGTTGTAGAAAGGTGGGTGCTGGTCTCTTCTCCAAAGTAATAAGGGGTAGGATGAGAGCAGACAGCCTCAAGGTACGCCAGGGGAACTTTAGATTGGATATTGGGAAAAATTTCTTTACTGAAAAAGTAGTGAAGCCCTGTGCCAGGCTGCCCAGGGCAGTGGTGGAGTCCCCATCCCTGCAGGGGTTAAAAAAACATGTAGTTGTGACACTTCAGGACATGGTTTAGCAGGCATGGTGGGGTTGGGCTGGTGGTTGGACTGGATGAGCTTAAAAGGTCTTTTTCAACCTAAGTGATTCTATGATTCTGTAAGTATTAAATCTGTACTTGTGTTATTGCAAGCGCTGATCTGAATGTGTGTGAATGATGCTTGCAGCCGTTATCTGTCTGAGTGAAGAGAGGCAGTTTATATAAAGCTGATAATGACTGCAATGCTGAATTCTAATCTCATTGATTATTTTCCCGAATTCTTTTTACCATTCTAGAACTTCTGTCTGTCAAACACCATAGCTCTCTCTCCCTCCTCCCCTTCCAGACAGCTAAAACCATGTCTATTTTCTCTCAGGGAGCACAGACTTACAGGATCTGTGGCAGATAATCTGTGGGTTGGTAGAGAAACAAAAAGGGCTGGCATTGAGGTCACAATTCAACGATACAGCAAATGCAGCTTTAGGGCTTCTAGAAGCAGATGAAAACCTCAGTGCCACATGACGCGAAGCAGTGAGTTGGTAAAAAACTCAGTCTTGTGAGTATAATGCGATTACCAAAAAAAAAAAAAAAAGATGTTTTAACCATGCAAGTCTTGGAGGCTTTATGCTACATCAGATGCTGTTTGTCTTTCCTGTCTGTGCTGCTCCAAATTTAGGCTAGACTGGTACTGCCTGTCCTTCCGTAGCCAGTGGTGTATATCAGCTGGCAAGGCTGGAGTAAGTTCATTATCTTTTCCCTAGTTTGAAAGGAATGCAATCCACATCTGATCCAGATTGAGTTGGTACTACTGGTAACACACAGACGGGGTACAAACGACTGCAGAACTACAGACTCGCTCCGTAGACTTGAGAGGTTGAAGAAACCCTCTAATTTACTGAAATTTATTCATGCGTTGCCCTGAAGTAGAATAAGGAAGTATTCAAAGTATTATCATTATAACACAACAGCGATCAAGATCTAGATAAAGCCACATTTTCAAAATTTCAGAACATCTGTCTGTCACTGTACAACCAGCCCAGACTTTCTTGATTCTACAGTTTGTTTTGTTAAAAAAAAAAAAAAAAAAAAAATCTGCTATGACTTCTCCAGTCTATTGAAACACGGAAAAACATGTTACAGTTTGAAGATGATCAAAGTTGCCCACGAAGACTACTTCGAATTCTCACAGGCTGTACTGCACATGAATACTGATGAGCAGGTTTACTGATGCTGTAAGGCAGGGATAATCAGAAATACTTTCCTGAATCAGGGCCAGAGACTATAACCCCAGTTCTTTGTTTTCCTTTTTATGGCAGGGATTGATGCCCTTGTTTCTCATCAGCTGAGCTGGAGTTAAGTGTTCATGAGACGAGAACGAGAGACAGACTTGTTTGTGCAAACTCAGATCTGGATTGAGAGGTCTAAGCAATGTAAAATATCCCTTTGTCTCTTTATCCAGGTCATATCACACAGTGAAACGGTGATTTTGAGATGTAACTTTACATCATGAAACAAGTAATTGTATACTCGATAACTGTTTGAACTGGATACGCTAGATGGGTGTTAAAAACCACTGGAAAAGGGGATGGCATCATTGTTATTTGCCCTGTCCTGGCTCAAAAGCCAAAATACATCCAATATTCAAACCTAGCTCTAGCCCCACAACTCAAAAAGCATTTAATGTCAAGATTGTTTATGTCCACCACAAGTGATCTACATTTACAATTCATTAAAAAAACCATTTAACAATTAAAAAGCCTAAGACAAAACAATTCTAAAATGGATTCTTATGAGATGCAAGAAGGCAAAGTCCTACATCTTCCACCAAATTATTTTCTAGTTTACATCAGAACTTGAAAGTCTGGCTGGCTGCATGGATTTCAGAATTTCAAAGCTTCAAAAACACCCTTTGTGAAACAAAAGAAACAAAGGAAAGGAAAATAAACTCTTTCAGACCCTAAAAGCACTTCAGAGCTTCCCACCAGCACCAAGTGATGCACTGGGCTGGCCATTTAATGGCAAATGAACTCTTTCCAGCTTAATGAAAATATCACACGTACCCAGAAAGTGAAGAAAATATTTCCTTTTTGATGTCCAAACTTATTAATGTGAATTTTATTTATCTTGCTCTTTTAGTAAATTGAGGAAAATACTAAAGACTTCATGATATTTACATCAGGAATTTTGTTAGAATTCAAATTACAACTTCTTTCTGTAAGTCCTTTCAGGAAGAAAGGTGCAGGCAGGTGACCAGAGACTCGCATGTTACCTAGAAAATAAAGAATAATAATGCCAGGTTTACATTTCAATTCCTCTGACCCTCCCAAAGTTGAACAAGGGAATGTAACATCATCGCCGTTTACTGCTGGGGAAACTGAGGCACTGCAGCCAGCTGATGCAGCTCACTCAGCCTAGGGACCAGCTGAAGACAGAAACCAAGTTTTGCAGGTCCTCGTGTCAGATCTGCTTCATTTAATTCCCAGTCCAGTCAGACACGCATCCTCAGAGCAAATCAAATTACTTTCTCTGTAAAATGCGTTATTATTTTCCTATCATCTATAAGGTGCTCGAACACTACAATTTTCAGTGTTCTATAGAGATCTGCATTTCATACCAATTCTGCCTGGCTGCAATTTTCCACAGCTGTATTGCCTGTGCAGAAAATGTACATATCTACACAGAAACATCAGTCAGGAGATAATGAAAATGACTTTCCAGCCTCCCTGAGCTACAATATTCCAGTCAGGAGCTAATGTGTGTTGCCTGAAGAAACCATATGCTACGAGTTATGAAAGTCTCACAAAGTGCAAAAATACTTGTGTAAATTTGAGACTGTCTATTGTTACACATTACAGCCACATCTGTAACTGTAGGCACAAGTGTGGCTTCAGAAAATTGTGGGTTTCTGTTATGTCCTCTACTGCACACCATAGATCCAGCTTGACTTGCACTACTAAAACAATGTTAATAAGACATTCTTTATTTGAGTCTCATCAACCTTCCTCAAGATAAACTTTTTTTTGCTCCCTGAATTAGTATTTTTACTATTTTTTGTGACTATTTCTTCCCTTGAGCTGATTGTTTCTCTTATAGCTCTGAGTTTCAGTAAGGATGTCTCTTCTCGCTCAAGTGTTAAACCAAAACCCCCATCAAAGTGGACTTTCCTGCCCAAATGCTTTCTGCTGTTAGGCTGGACATTAGGAAAAAAAAATTCACAGAAAGGGTCACTGGGCACTGGCAGAGGCTGCCCAGGGAGGGGTTTGAGTCCCCTTCCCTGGAGGGGTTTAAGGGACGGGTGGATGAGGTGCTGAGGGACATGGGTTAGTGATTGATGGGAATGGTTGGACTCGAAGATCCAAGAGGTCTTTTCCAACCTGGTGATTCTATGATTCTACAATCTGTGGTCTAGTGGAAGATGTCCCTGCCATGTCATGAGGATGGGGTTTAAGGACCCTTCTAATTGAAACCATTCTATGATTATATGATCTGATTATATGACCTGAAGGTGTCCTGTGCTATTTATCTGCTCTGTTAAAGAGCTACTGCTCCATCGCAGAAGGAGATATGAGGAAGCGTTGGCTGTGGAAGCCCCTTCTGAAGTCTCATAATATGATTCAATAATATTGTGTCCTATTTGCCAGATGGATACCGCCAGCAGTGGTTATGACATTACTCACTGTTACACGCCACTGATGTGGAACATTAATTTTACCCCTGTTTCTCAAGATGACCACCTGATACCCTTTAGCAGGGGGTGCAGGGACAGGATGAATGGTTTTCAGCTGAAAGAGAGGAGATTGAGATGAGATTTTAGGCAGAAATGTTTTGCTGTGAGGGTGGGGAGGACCTGGACCAGGTTGCCCAGAGCAGGGGTGGCTGCCCCATCCCTGGAGGGGTTCAAGGCCAGGTTGGATGAGGCTTGGAGCCCCTGATCCAGTGGGAGGTGTCCCTGCCCATGGCAGGGGTGGAACTGGATGGAGTCTGAGGTCCTTCCCAACCTACACCGTTCTATGATGTGACTGATTCTATGATATTCTATTAAACCCCCACCACAGGGAAGCACCCAGTTAAACACTGCAGCAAAAACCAAATTGACTTCTACTGGCCTGCAGGAGAAGCTTAAAATTTAGCATAACTTTAAAGGCCATTTTGCAGATGAAGACTTCCCTCAGCTGATACCTCCAAGCCCGAGAGTCTCCAAAGAAATCTTTTTATTTCAGAAGATTTCAGAAAACTTTTTGTGTGAAAGGCACTTTGAACTTCCTAGAAGAAAGGTCCTAGGAGTATTATTATATTCACGTCTCCTTGGAGAAGCTGATTATATGACACCAATCTCTTGCAAAGAATCTTCAACCCCCCAAAATGCTTTCTTCCTCCCGCTGCTAGCAAAAACTGCAAACTTAAAGCATGTCATTTTTACATTAATAACACAGCTTAAAAAAAAGCCATCCCAATCTGTTTAGCACTTTCTGAATTTCAATCCTCCCATCATTCTTCCAGTTCTAATTTGTGAAGAAGAAAAGAAAAAAAAATTATGTGGAGTCACCTTGAGAACATATTTGAGATATATGGGAGTGCAAATTAAAATGACTGATGACAGGGCTAAGGTGCTGTGAATGTGTCACATTTTTAGTGACGTCCATTGAATCAGGCAGCAATCAAAGAAGATTAAATTATTGCTAGGTAAAAGATCTTTGTTCTGTTTATCTTTCCCCAGATTGGACCTGGTGTCCTTTTGATACTGTACGTAACCTTCCCTTGAGACTCAAACCTGCCTGAAGCTATTTGTTTAGGCCCCATCATAGAGGATTGAATAATAATTAGAGTTTCATGATGGAGAACCATGTTATTGGCTGGATTTATAGCATGCTAGATGGCTGGGGGATGCCAGATAGATTCCAATATTTGACTGCAATGAGAAGTAAATTTAAGATTTCCCTCAATGACCTAACACAGAGGGGAGAGATTACTGTGGCAATTACTGTATGATCCCCATCACCCCTGACGCATTTTGCAAAACCACTGGAAATGCAATTAGTTTTCTGCATGACCTGCCTTATTTACAACATATGCTGTTGTGCGAAATTATTTGTCTAAGGACAGTGATTTCCAAAGCAACAGCAGTTCCAGGTGTTTGTATTTAATGGAGATAGAACAAGATACGGTAGGCACAGAGCAGAGGTCACAACTTCGAAAGTCCACTGAAGTGGCTTGGAGGAGTGAGGTTAGGACAACTTGTGTCCTCCTTGCCCCTTTCAAGGCTGACACTGCAGCCTGAGCTCATAATCATATCTCATTACATCGACATGTTATTGCATTTATCAAACTTGTAATCTTATTAAAACAATAAACTGGTTTAATAAGACCTATAGCTGTGGTTCAGGCTCCAAGGGAAGGAGCAGATGGTCCTGTGAATCATTCTCCCGTATGCTCATTCATGATTATGGGCGATGAGGTTTTAAGACCCCACTGCTCCTTTCAGCTCTATGGATCCCATGAGTTCTGAGGCAGTGTGTCCAGTCACTAGACCAAGATTTCAAAGGTCTGTTCTTGTTTAGCGCTAATCACCTTTGAAATTTGGAAAATTCACCTCTCCTTTTCTTTGTTGCTCCCCCAATTAGAAGATGGGGTGGTTGTTATTGTTAATGTCATAATAATTGCATAATAACAATAATAGTAACAATATTAATGATGATGATATAAGTAAGCTTCTTGCTACATGGATTCTCATCTAGAATCATAGAAGCATTAAGGTTGGAAAAATCCTCTAAGATCATTCAGTCCAACCATCAACCCAACACAACCTTGCCTACCAAACTACAGACTTGTAGAGTTCACAACAGTAAACACCCTTTGAAGCACTATAATATAAATAAGAGGTAATAGATACTGGGTTCATTTCCATTGATAAAAGCAAGTTAAGTCTTCATTTCAACTGCTGTGTCAGTATTCTCATTTCAGTTCACAGATGTTTGCTTTATCCAACTGGTTCAAATATAAAACGTCTCGAAGCAATAGAAACAACATATAACCTATTAATAAAACATTCAAAGGTCATTCATTTGTTAAGAAAAGAGATTTCTAATGGACAGTTCATCTACCCGGCTCTCAGGTTGCCAATTCAGTGGCTTCCAGGCAGAATTGCCAGCGTTCTCCTACAAGATAAGATATTCTCGACATAAGGAAACATTGTTCACTGAAAGGGTCATTAGGCAATGGAACGATCTGCCCAGGGAGGAGATTGACTCGCCTTCCCTGGAGGGGTTTAAGGTGTGGGTGGATGAAGTACTAAGGGGCATGGTTTAGAGATTGGTGGGAACGGTTGGACTCAATGATCTGGTGGGTCTCTTCCAACCTGGTGATTCTATGATTCTCAATTCTAAATTGGTGTCACTTTTCTCTCTTCCAGGACAACTTCTACTTCAATGAGACAAACAAAAAGGAAGTCAAGAGGAACATGCATCTCCACAGAAACATCTTTATATCAGAGACAGAGAAAATATTCCTTCCTTAAACGTGCGTGAACACAGGAACAACCCCATTCAGATGGTAATCGTTAATCTGTCCCATATGGACAACATTAGCTGGAGTGATACAATCACAAACTGTGAACTAGAAAATAGCTTCTAATTTTGCATCTCAAATCAGCTCTTTGCTAGCTGAGCTTTCTCATTTCACCAATCTATACAATGCAGATACCTTAATAGAAACCTATTTCATGGCTGTGGAGGTTGCTGTTCTATTGCAACACCAGTGAACGTAGTAGTGTTTTTAGTCAAGCACTAAGTCAGAGGCTCTTTCATTAGAACACTTCAAGATGAAAAAGTATTTTCATTATTAGATATCAAGTTATCTTTTAAAGTAACAACTAAACCAGAATCTGCACTTTAAAACAGGCAAATTAACAATGGGCTATAAAAATTATGAAGTTGTTTGAAGTTATAAGTTGTTATAAGTGATGAACGCCGCGGGATGCATATAAAATGCTCAGGCGTTTTGAAAATACTCTGTGGTACTTTTCTTTTCGGTGTGAGTCAGCTGATTTATCAAACCACCTGATGTCAACATACAGAAATCTAGAGGGTATTAGGGTTTGCTTTTAACAAAGTTTAGTGAAGCAAAGGGAAAGTTTTTCTAGAACGCTTCCCCTGCCCTGACAGCTCCCAAAACAAAGGAAGGAAGATATCACTTTCTACAAATCCCCAGTGAAGTTACAGGCCATTCCAGCAAGCTACGACACATAGAACAGAGCAGTCCACAGCAATTCATTTCCTTTAGTAGGCACTCCGGAAAGATCTATTCCATCTGTCCCACCAGAGTAACTTGGAGGGCTGAGCTCATTACTCAGCACTTCGAATTGCCTGAACAATATTTTAATGCATTGTAACACAGGTGTTGAAAGACTCTTCACTTTCCAACTCAGTTGTTGTCTATTTGGATAAAAATCTGTTAAGTCTGTCATCCTCCACTGTTGTCCAAAGTCACCATAATTCTCTGTACTGCCTGTTGCATAACACGGGGACACTGAGAACACAAGGGGCTCCCTCAACTGTGATGCCTCCTCTCCCTCCCTTTTGGAACCTGCTAGAGAAATGATTGGAAAACCCTCCATGAGCTGTTTCTACATCTGTCTGAGACGGCCACCAGTTTATCCCTAGATAGTTTCTCTGTAAATGTGCTTGTTCGTACTCATCTTGGATGGGAATGCATGGGAACTAGACAGAATAACTTGACTCAATAGGTACTTGTGCAAAGATACACAAAGTATGTGCATTATGAGCTCCTCAGGCAAGGGCCAACTCTTTAATCTCTGTAGAGTGGGCTTATGATCAGACCTTACCTTTGAGTGCCGCCATAATAATAACAGCAAATGAACAATATACCAGTGCATTTCCAAACAATAAGCCAGGAGTTGGTGTCAAAGACAGTGGGTTTGATCAGCAACAGCCTATTTCTTCCATATTCTCAATCTCTAATGGACCTTTCTAATTTACTCCATCACCATGGTAACTGAATATGTCAGTCTTCACTGTACTTATCCTCTCAACACAACTGTGAGATATGGAAACACAATAGTTCTGTGGGTAGATACTCAGATTACTGGTTTACACTCCAAACCCTGTCACTATGAACTCGCTACCATTGCCCTCCATGCTGACTACATCAAAACCTGGCACTGGGAAATACATTTTTCCCATTTACTATGAAGTCAGTGATTGGGGTAAATGCCCAGAGACCCAGCAAGCGCATCCAATCTAGACCCAAGTCCAGTGCAGGAGAATCCCCTTAAAACTGCAATCCACAGCGACCTAGATGAAAGATGAATGCATGTATGACCACCTGCATTCCACTCATACATCAATTTACTGTGCAGAAATATCCACAGCAGTGTGAAATCAGCTTTCATTTCCTCTTCCAAACCAACAAACCTATCTGCCTCGTGTCCCAACGTATCCCAAGATGTTCTGAGGCTGAAGCACAACAGTGTGCATCTATGCCAAGCCAGCCATTCCAGCTTAACTCTGAGCTGTGACAAGAATAGGAAATGACTAATGAACCCTTCTCCAAAACACTGTCTCATTAGGAGTGTGTTCTCATTAAAAGGGGCAAATTTACCATAAACAATTGCGTCCCTTATGCACAGACCTCGGCAGCAGCCAAGGATAACGTACAACATCTACCCCCTGCTAGCCAGCAGCCAGGAACACGGAATGCTAGGGAATTTTATCTAAACATAGTACATGGACAGCTCTCCACCCAGGACAGTCAAAGCTTCAGGGAAGGAGAACCACATACAACAGACTCTGTTTCTCCTTGGTTTGGCATACATAGCATATCATCCTATCCATCTGTTCTGATGTGTATGAACCCCTCTGCCTTTATCAGGGTGCAGGGATAGTTCAAGGGAGAATGGTTTTAAACTGGAGATTAAGATGAGATCTTAGAAAGAAACATTTAGCTGTGAGGGTGAGGAGGTCCTGGCCTGGGTTGCCCAGAGCAGGGGTGGCTGCCCCATCCCTGGAGGGGTTCAAGGCCAGGTTGGATGGGGCTTGGAGCCCCTGATCCAGTGGGAGGTGTCCCTGCCCATGGCAGAGGTGGAACTGGATGGGCTTTGAGGTCCCTTCCAACCCAAACGATCTGATGTTTCTATGATACAATTGGGATACTCAGGTACCTTTAAAAACTCCATCAAGCAATTGATCTAAATATCTTAGAGCGTCTCATACCATCTCACCATTAGGCTTCCAAGTAAAATTTTAAGGTAAGTCTTAAACACTGAAGCCCCTTGCCTTGAGTGCCTGAAGTCTGCACTCACCCTACAAGAAGTCCTCTTCCCTTCTAGTGAAAGGTATCACTGCCCATGGCAGGAGGGCTGGAACTAGGTGATATTTAAGGTCCCTTCCAACTCAAGCCAATTGATGATTCTATGATTCTGTATGAAATCACAGCAAGCTCTACAAAAGGCGTCTGACGTGCGAGTCAATGCAACTATGCCAAATTGAGATTATCAGAATACTAACAGTACTTTAAGAGGCAGTTGCCTTTTGGAAGAAATTGATTTGTTGTATATTAATATCACAAGGCTTTCAATTATCTTCAGTCTTTAAAGAAAAACTAGATTTAAGAGCCAAGCTCACACGAATTATTAAAAGATGGACCAGTGTATAAAACTCCCTTAAATGGAGATTCTGTTAAATTAATGGTCTCTCCACATGATGGGACTTTAACAAACCACACTGAATCAGAGGGGCTTTTCTATAAACAAGAATTGGGGTCAAAGATTTTTCATCCCTGTTAAACACATATTTGCAAATAACTCATTTGCTGGACAATGAGTATATAATGAGAACGTTACAAACCAGATGATTGGAGGGGACCTTCATCTGCTCAGAAGCCACCGAAGTTTCAAAAGCTAATCTACAGCATAATGTTTCAAATCAAACTAGTAACAGTCAGCTCTGCACATAGAACGTGTGTAGAAGACAGTCTTGTAATTCAATTCTAGAATTAAAGTGCAGTGTTTGTTTTTGTAGTTGAGAATCCAGCTGCTGGCCCTTGGGAAAGAGGACCTAATGACCTCACATTTTCCCATCTCTAGGCTCTTACTTATCAAAAATCTGCTCTGAAACACCATCTCCTAAAAGTTTCTGGGGGCCATAATCTTAGTGACACTTGGTTCTATGTCAAAAAAGACATAGACACAAAAGAAGTCAATTAATAAAATCACAAAATCTTTTAATTAAAACCATAAATCACTCAACCATTTCGTTCTAGCTGCCTGTATATACAACTCTCCAAACACAGTCTTGGTTTTTCACACTTCTGCTGACCTGGAAGCTGCAAAATCATGCTCAAATCTTTTAATCGTTTCTACCAAGCATCACTTAATTGCTTTTATATAGTGAGCAGTAATGCTCGCGAATGTAATGCTGTGCTTCTGTCAGATCTCTGCTTGCCTTCTTCTAAACCAAGCACCTGGAGAGGGCTATGCCAAATGGCTATGTCCTCCTAGGTTTCTGCTGGTTAGTCTGAGCAAAACATTTGCCTGTTGTCCTTTTTACCCTTCCTTTCTCTTCACAGTTCTCTCTCTCCAGCTTCATTTCCCACCAGGGCTGTGGGTGCCTAAGCAAGGAGAGCTTCGTACTCGCCCTAGGTCACAGTTTTGGTCTCCACATTCCTCTGAGACCCAGCAGCTTCCCAGCAGCTCATGAAAACTCTGAGCAATGGCAGCAAACAACAGAGTTATTGACATAATTTTCCTGTTTGCCACCAGTTCCCCACCACAAAGCCTCAGATACAGGCATTTGCTAAAGCACTTCATGGCCTCTCTGTTCACTGATCTTAAACACAGAATCCTCCTTCCCAAGAATATTGAATCCTTTGGAAGGGGAGTTAAATTCCCATTTGGGTTCATTAGGGCCTGATACTACTGATACCCATGTGCTTAACTTCAAGCATAAACTACCCTTAATGTTGATTTACGAGCTTGTGCCTAAACATAGGGAAGATGATTATAGAATCAGAGAATGGTTTGGGTTAGAAGAAACCTCAAAGCCCATCCAATTCCACCCTCTGCTTTGGGCAGGGACACCTCCCACTGGATCAGGGGCTCCAAGCCCCATCCAACCTGGCCTGGAACCCCTCCAGGGCTGGGGCAGCCACCCCTGCTCTGGGCAACCTGGGCCAGGGCCTCCCCAGCCTCACAGGAGAATATTTCTGCCCAACATCTCATCCCAATCTCCCCTCTTTCAGCTGAAAACCTTTCTCCTCATCCTACCCCTGCCCTCCCTTATCAAGAGCCCCTCCCCAGCTTTCCTGGAGCCCCTTTCCACACTAGGAGCTTGTTCTAAGGTTTCCCAGGAGACTTCTCTTCTCTAGCCTAAACAAGCCCAACTCTCTCAGCCTGATCATCTCCAATCACTAATAAAACTCGAGTCTTTATTTCCTCCAAAGTGCTTTAGCTTAAAAACAAATAAAACCAACATCCCCACCCATGCAAAAGTCCCCCCAAAACATACACAAAAAAAAATCAACAGAACTTTAATAACAATATTTTAAATTTTGGTGGCAGTGAAAGGAGCTCACTAAAAAAATAACAGAACAATTAACTTTGCCTTGCACTAGAAAAATATATCAGGAATTGTTTGGTTCGTTGTTGTTTTTTTTTCTCCTTTTCATAACAAAGACTTTTTAAATTTTAGAGGATTAGGAATATAAGTGCAGGGTGGGCGAAAAAAGAGTAGATATCAGAAAATTCTACCCTGCTTTTTCTTAGAGAAAGAAAACAACACCATGACTGGCTGCAATTCCAAACCCTCACAAACAAGGACTCCTTTTCTTTGTGTACAGGACAGACTTGCTGGAGTTCTTGTTCTCTGGCTGGAGATTTAAAGTGGCCTACTCATAACAACAACAGCAGACGAAGGTGAAAATTTTACACCAAAAGCAGCCTGAAATCATGCAGCAGCTGCTGAGGTGGATGACACCATTCTCACAGCTGCCAATAAGTATGTGAAACTAAGAGACATGCTCAGTTTAATCCCAATTTCCTTGCAATAATCTATCCAGAAATGAAAACAACACTTCAAGACAAACAATAAAATGAAAAAAGCTTGAAGAAATCAAATGTGCTGCCTGATCTGATGTTATCCAGGAGACCCCTGGACAAGAAAGTTCTGTAGTCTTTTGATTTGATCTCAGATGTTAAACAAAAATTTATTCTTTTTCTTCCCTACTTTTTCTTTTACTTTAAATGCACATCTTCAGATGCTCCAGCTCAAAGCTGGTTCATTTCCAGACTCCCCTTTCTGTACATTATCTGGTTTCTTTTTCTGCAGTTGCCATAAAAATTACGTGACTCAGAAAAAAATAAAAATGGATATATATTATATCACCCTACAGTACAAAATAATTATAGCATTCCCAACTGAGTGATGGGCTCGGATGAAAGCGTCACAGCCTGTATATTTAATTACAGCCATTTCTATCGGCTTGCGAACAACAGGTGCTGCTGTGTCCAACTTCAACCCAGCACAGAACTCTGTACCCACATAGCTTTCTCATGGCCTGGCAGGATGATTTGTATCATCAGACAGGGACAGAATCACAGAATCATCAAATTATTAAGGTTGGAAAAGACCTCTAAGACCTTCCAGTCCAACCACCATCTCAACACTACCATGCCTGCTAAACCATATCCCTAAGTGCCACATGTACACATTTCATAACCCCCATAGGGATGGGGACTTCACTGCTGCCCTAGGCAGCCTCTTCCAGTGCTTCAACACCCTTCCAGTGAAGAAATCTTTCTTAATATCCAATCTAAACCTTCCCTGGAACAACTTGAGGTCATTTCCTTGTGTCCTATCACTTATTACATGTGAGAAGAGACCAGCATTCATCTCACTACAACCTTCTTTCAGGTAGTTGTAGAGAGCCATGAGGTCTGCCCTCAGTCTCCTTTTCCGCAGGGTAAACAATATCAGCTTGCTCAGCTGCTCCTCACAAAATTTATCCTCCAGATCATTCCCCAACTTCATTCCCCAGAGCAGTGGTGGCTGCTCCATCCCTGGAGGGGTTCAAGGCCAGGTTGGATTGGGCTTGGAGCCCCTGATCCAGTGGGAGGTGTCCCTGCCCGTGGCAGAGGGTTGGAATCAGTCGGGCTTTGAGGTGCCTTCTGAACTAATCCACTCTCTGATTCTATTACTTAACCTTTGTGAAGTGGTCCAGCTTTTTAGGACCTTCTCCCACTTGTCATAATCGTGTTCGTTCTGCAAATGTCTGATGGATTTTCAAAGAGACGAATAAAACTAGGTTTTATGCAAGTTTTATGCGTATTTGAATTTTCTGCCCCAAAAAGCCTTCATTCTTCTCCTGAAAGCTCTGCCAAACTTAGGTGCTATTTCTGGTTGGCAATTAGCAAAAGAATCAGTCCCAAAAATACTGCCGTTACCAAGCAGCAGGGTTTAGGGAAGAGGGGAAAAAATGGAAAGGGGGGGGGGGGGAAGAAGCACATGCTCTAGCCTACTGGCATATGATATTCCTTTAGAGTAGGAACAGGATTTCACATCACATGCTGTGCTTTACTTTGAGAATCCACTTCTAATTGCGTGCCCTTTTTCCTCTGCACCACAATTATATCTTATCGCGTCCTCAGATCTGTCTGATTTCCTGATCCCTGGCACATCCAGCTAATTGACCGCCTGCATCTGCCACCGTCTGACACGTGGGGCGACGAAATGTCTCTTTCCTTAAAGTTCAGCTGCCGCTATGCTCGTGCTCTGCCTGCTGCAGAGTAACCCACATGCTGCCCTTGATGAGATGGGTGGGGATTTTCTTCAGGCTCCGAGTCGCGAGGACAACACATCACTGTCAGATGGAGTCTGCATTAGCAGGTCTCAAGCTCTTCATGGTGAAAACCATTATTATTATTCCCACTTTACGAGAGGGGAGACAGATACATGAAGAAATACAATTACTCACTCAAGGCCAGTGGACCAATGACAGAGACAGGCACGAAACCCAAGATTCCTGAATTCCAGTCATACATTCATCAGACTTCCTGACAATGCAACAT
>JAUNZM010001571.1:0-13503 GCA_033459285.1 Clamator glandarius
GGGTTGGGGAACAAAAACGGGGTTTAGGGCACAAAAAAGGGGGGTTGGGGTACGAAAAGGGGCGTTTAGGGCACAAAACCAGGAGTTTGGGGTGCAAAAAGGGGGTTTGGGGCGCAAAAAGGGTCTCTCATCCCAAAATTAAGGCCCCCAAACCCAAAATTAAGACCCCTACCACCAAATTAAGACCCTTCATCCACCAATTAAGGCCCCCCCCCCCCGCTCCCAAATTAAGGGTCTACGCCCCCAAATTAAAGCCTCCGCCCCCAAATTAAGGCCCCCAACTCCAAATTAAGGCCCTAAATCCCCACATTAAGACCCTAAAACCCCAATTAAGGCCCCTCATCCCCCAATTAAGGCCCCTCATCCCCCAATTAAGGGCCTAAGCCCCCAAATTAACTCCATCCCCAAATTAAGGCCCTAAATTCTCACATTAAGACCCTAAATCCCCAATTAAGACCCTTCATTCCCAAATTAAGGCCCCCGACTCCAAATTAAGGCCCTAAATTCTCACATTAAGACCCTAAATCCCCAATTAAGACCCTTCATTCCCAAATTAAGGCCCCCGACTCCAAATTAAGGCCCTAAATTCTCACATTAAGACCCTAAATCCCCAATTAAGACCCTTCATTCCCAAATTAAGGCCCCCAACTCCAAATTAAGGCCCTAAATTCTCACATTAAGACCCTAAATCCCCAATTAAGACCCTTCATTCCCAAATTAAGGCCCCCGACTCCAAATTAAGGCCCTAAATTCTCACATTAAGACCCTAAATCCCCAATTAAGACCCTTCATCCACCAATTAAGGCCCCCTACGCCCAAATTAAGGGCCTCCGCCCCAAATCAAAGCCTCCACCCCCAAATTAAGGCCCCCGACTCCAAATTAAGGCCCTAAATTCTCACATTAAGACCCTAAATCCCCAATTAAGACCTTTCATTCCCAAATTAAGGCCCCCTACCCCCAAATTACGGGCCTAAATCCCCTCATTAAGGCCCTAAATCCTCACATTAAGACTCTTAAACCCCAATTAAGGCCCCTCATCCCCCAATTAAGACCCCTCATCCCCAAATTAAGGGCCTAAGCCCCCAAATTAAAGCCTCCATCCCCAAATTAAGGCCCCCAACTCCAAATTAAGACCCTAAATCCCCAATTAAGGCCCCCTACCCCCAAATTAAGGCCCCCTACCTCCAAATTAAGGGCTTAAGCCCCCAAATTAATGCCCTGGACTCCAAATCAAGACCCTAAATCCCCAAATTAAGACCCTAAATCCCCAATTAAGACCCTCATCCCCAAATTAAGGCCCCCTACCCCCAAATTAAGGGCCTAAGCCCCCAAAATAAAGCCTCCGTCTCCAAATTAAGGCCCTAAATCCTCACATTAAGACCCTAAATCCCCAATTAAGACCCCTCATCCACCAATTAAGGCCCCCTGCCCCCAAATTAAGGGCCTCCACCCCCAAATTAAAGCCCTGGACTCCAAATCAAGACCCTAAATCCCCCCATTAAGACCCTAAATCCCCAATTAAGACCCTCATCCCCAAATTAAGGCCCCCTACCCCCAAATTAAGGGCCTCCACCCCCAAATCAAAGCCTCCGTCCCCAAATTAAGGCCCCCGACTGCAAATTAAGACCCTAAATCCCCCCATTAAGACCCTAAATCCCCAATTAAGACCTTTCATTCCCAAATTAAGGCCCCTACCCCCCAATTAAGGCCCCCTACCCCCAAATTAAGGCCCCCTACCTCCAAATTAAGGGCCTCCATCCCCAAATTAAAGCCTCCGTCCCCAAATTAAGGCCCCCGACTCCAAATTAAGGCCGCATATCCTCACATTAAGACTCTAAATCCCCAATTAAGGCCCCCTGCCCCCAAATTAAGGCCCCCTACCCCCAAATTAAGGGCCTCCGCCCCCAAACCAAAGCCTCCGTCCCCAAATTAAGGCCCCAAATCCCCACATTAAGGCCCTAAACCCCCAAATCGTGGCCTCCCCGCTCACCGAGAGGGTCCGAGGAGCGTCGGCGCCGCATGGCGGGCAGGTAATCGGGCGAGAGCAGCACCTTGAAGAGGCGCTCGAAGGGCTGGCACTGGACGAAGGCCTGGAGGCCGCGGGCGTTGAGGCAGAGAGCGCTGAAGACGTTGGGCAGGGAGCCCAGCACCTCCCGCGTGGCGGGGACCTGGCAAACGAGGGTGAAAAATCATCGAAAAAGGCACGAGGTGGGGCGCGGGGGTGGAAAACGGAGGCGTCACTCACGTCTTTGATGAGCAGCGCGTGCAGCATGACGTCGGTGAGGCCGTTGTCCTGCAGGGAGGAGAGCAGGGAAGGCTCCTGGAACACGAAGACGGTCACCACCTCGGTCGCTGCGGCGGGAGCAGAGAGAAAAGAGACAGAGGGGGGGGGTTCTGAGGAGGAGGAGGAGGGGGGGAGCGGATTTTTTGCGGAGGCGAGGGGTTCGGGGGGTTGGAAAGGTGGGGGGGGGGATCCCCTCAAATCCAGCCCCCAAAGAGGGTTGCGAGCGATTGAGGGCGCGGAGCTCACCCAGGAGGAAAAGGGAAGGGCCGTAGTACTCGGCGTTGCTGATGATGTGTTTGAGGGAGGTGGGGAGCGAGCCGTCCATCACTGAGGGTTGGGGGGAGAAAAGAAGAAAACGGGGGCGAGGGGAGGGGTTGGCGCCCCAAAAAGGCCTCTCGGTGCCCCAAAATGGCCTCTTGTCGCCTCAAAAAGGCCTCTCGGCGCCCCGAAAGGGCCTCTCGGTGCCCCAAAAGGCCTCTCGGTGCCCCAAAAGGCCTCTCGGTGCCCCAAAATGGCCTCTTGTGGCCCCAAAAAGGCTTCTCGGTGCCCCGAAAGGGCCTCCTGGTGCCCCAAAAGGCCTCTCGGTGCCCCAAAATGGCCTCTTGTCGCCTCAAAAAGGCGTCTTGGCGCCCCGAAAGGGCCTCTCGGTGCCCCAAAATGGCCTCTTGTGGCCTCAAAAAGGCCTCTCGGTGCCCCAAAATGGCCTCTTGTCGCCTCAAAAAGGCTTCTCGGTGCCCCGAAAGGCCTCTCGGTGCCCCAAAAGGGCCTTCTGGTGACTCAAAAGGCCTCTCGGTGCCCCAAAAGGGCCTTCTGGTGACTCAAAAGGCCTCTCGGTGCCCCGAAAGGGCCTTCTGGTGACTCAAAAGGGCCTCTCGGTGCCCCAAAATGGCCTCTTGTCACCTCAAAAAGGCCTCTCGGTGCCCCAAAAGGGCCTCTTGTCACCTCAAAAAGGCCTCTCGGTGCCCCAAAAGGGCCTTCTGGTGACTCAAAAAGGCCTCTTGGTGCCCCAAAAAGGCCTCTCGGTGCCCCAAAAGGGCCTCTCGTCGCCCCGAAAAGGCCTCCTGGTGCCCCGAAAAGGCCTCCTGGTGCCCCGAAATGCTACAATTGCCCCTCGGTGCCCCCAAAAAGGCCTCTCGGTGCCCCCAAAACTGCCCCTCAGCACCCCAAAATGCCACAATTGGCCCTTGGTACCTCAAAAAGGCCTCTCGGTGCACCAAAAAGGCCTCTCGGTGCACCAAAAAGGCCTCTCGGTGCACCAAAACACCACATTTGCCCCTCGGTGCCCCCAAAAAGGCCTCTCGGTGCCCCCAAAACTGCCCCTCAGCACCCCAGAATGCCACAATTGGCCCTCGGTGCCCCAACAAGGCCTCTCGGTGCCCCAACAAGGCCTCTCGGTGCCCCAACAAGGCCTCTCGGTGCCCCAACAAGGCTTCTCGGTGCCCCAACAAGGCTTCTCGGTGCCCCAACAAGGCCTCTCGGTGCCCCAACAAGGCCTCTCGGTGCCCCAACAAGGCCTCTCGGTGCCCCAAAACACCACAATTGCCCCTCGGTGCCCCCAAAAAGGCCTCTCGGTGCCCCCAAAACTGCCCCTCAGCACCCCAGAATGCCACAATTGGCCCTCAGTGTCCCAAAAAGGCCTCTTGGTGCCCCAAAATTGGCCTTTGGTGCTCCAAAAAGGCCCCTCGGAGGCCCAAAAAGACCTCTTGGTGCCCCAAAATTGCCCCTCAGTGCCTCAAAAAGGCCTCTTGGTGCCCCCAAAAAGCCTCTGGGTGCCCCAAAACTGCCCCCCAGCACCCCAAAATGCCACAATTGCCCCTCAGTTCCCTCAAAAAGGCCTCTTGGTGCCCCCAAAAGGCCTCCGGGTTTCCCAGAAAGGCCTCTGGGTGCCCCAAAACTGCCTCCCAGCACCCCAAAATGCCCCAACCGCCCCCCCCCGGCGCGGTCCCCTCGGGGTTGAGGACAGCGGTGGCCACCGAGGGCCCCTCACCGTGGCGGATGCCGTCGGAGAAAGCGGGATCCTGGATGGCTTTCTTGAGGAAGTTGAGCATGGATTTGAGGAGGGCGGCGCGCTGCGGGATGCACTGAACGCCTGGAAAAGGAGAAAAGGGGGACACGGCCGACGTGACCCCCAGCCCCTCCCCGGCTCTGCGGTGTCACCGGGGTCCCCCACGATGTCCCCAAGGACTTACCGCCGCGCGGGGACGGGGTGGTGGCAGCAGAGCTGGTGCTGGGCCCGGCGGGGGCCGAGGGAGCAGGATCCGAACGGGCTTCGGAGGAAGGGCCGGGGCTGCTTTCCATGGCCACGTCTGAGACTTGGGGACGAGGACACGGCATGAGGGGACAGCGAGAGAGGCTCTGGGGACATCGGGGGGGCTCTGGGGGCTGTGAAGGGGCTCTGGGGACATCGAGGAGGCTCTGGGGACATCGAGGGGGCTGTGAAGGGGCTCTGGGGACACCGAGCGGGCTATGAAAGGGCTCTGGGGACATCGAGGGGGCTCTGGGGACATCGAGGGAGCTGTGAAGGGGCTCTGGGGACATCGAGGGGGCTGTGAAGGGGCTCTGGGGACATCGAGGGGGCTGTGAAGGGGCTCTGGGGACGCTAAGGGGGCTGTGAAGGGGCTCTGGGGACATCGAGGGGGCTGTGAAGGGGCTCTGGGGACACTAAGGGGGCTGTGAAGGGGCTCTGGGGACATCAGGGGGCTATGAAAGGGCTCTGGGGACATCGAGGGGGCTGTGAAGGGGCTCTGGGGACATCGGGGAGGCTATGAAAGGGCTCTGGGGACATTGAGGGGGCTCTGGGGACATCGAGGGGGCTGTGAGGGGGCTCTGGGGACACTGAGGGGGCTTTGGGGACATTGGGGGTGCTGTGAAGGGGTTCTGGGGACACTGAGGGGGCTCTGGGGACATCAAGGGGGCTGTGAAGGGGCTCTGGGGACATCGAAGGGGGCTGTGAAGGGGCTCTGGGGACATCAGTGGGGCTGTGAAGGGGTTCTGGGGACACTGAGGGGGCTCTGGGGACATCAAGGGGGCTGTGAAGGGGCTCTGGGGACATCAAGGGGGCTCTGGGGACATCAGTGGGGCTGTGAAGGGGCTCTGGGGACACTAAGGGGGCTGTGAAGGGGCTCTGGGGACATCGGGGGGGCTGTGAAAGGGCTCTAGGGACATCGGTGGGGCTGTGAAGGGGCTCTGGGGACATCCGAGGGGGCTCTGGGGACATCAAGGGGGCTGTGAGGGGGCTCTAGGGACATCGAGGGGGCTGTGAGGGGGCTCTAGGAACATTGGGGGGGCTTAGGGGACATTGGGGGGGCTGTGAAGGGGCTCTGGGGACATCGAAGGGGCTTTGGGGACATCGAGGGGGCTGTGAAGGGGCTCTGGGGACATCGAAGGGGCTTTGGGGACATCGAGGGGGCTGTGAAGGGGCTCTGGGGACACTGAGGGGGCTTTGGGGACATCGAAGGGGCTGTGAAGGGGCTCTGGGGACACTGAGGGGGCTTTGGGGACATCGAGGGGGCTGTGAAGGGGCTCTGGGGACATCGGGAGGGCTGTGAGGGGTCTCTGGGGACACTGAGGGGGCTCTGGGGACATTGAGGGGGCTGTGAAGGGGCTCTGGGGACATCGGGGGGGCTGTGAGGGGTCTCTGGGGACATCCAGGGGTCCCCTCACCCTCCATGTCGGTCTCCATGTCCTCGCCCTCGGGCTGCGCGCTGGCCGGCGGGCGCTGCACCCGCGCCTTGATGACAAAGGGACACTCGCGGCGGCACAGATCCACCTCGTGCTGCGGACACCCCACAAACAGGGCCTCAGCACCCCAAAAAACCGCACAGAACCCAAAAAACAGAGCCCCGGCGCCTCAAAAAACCTCAAAAAAACCCCAAAAAACCACACAGAATCCCCCAAAACAAGCCTTAGTGCCTCAAAAAACCTCACAGAACTCCTAAAACAGGCCTTGGCGCCTCAAAAAACCTCACAGAACCCGAAAAACAGGCCTCGGCGCCTCAAAAAACCTCACAGGACCCAAAAAACAGGCCTCGGCGCCTCAAAAAACCTCACAGGACCCCAAAAAACAGGCCTCGGCGCCTCAAAAAACCTCACAGAACCCAAAAAACAGGCCTCGGCGCCTCAAAAAACCTCACAGGACCCAAAAAACAGGCCTCGGCGCCTCAAAAAACCTCACAGAACCCAAAAAACAGGCCTCGGCGCCTCAAAACACCTCACAGAACCCAAAAAACAGGCCTCGGCGCCTCAAAAAACCTCACAGAACCCAAAAAACAGGCCTCGGCGCCTCAAAAAACCTCACAGAACCCAAAAAACAGGCCTTAGTGCCTCAAAAAAACTCACAGGACCCCAAAAACAGGCCTCGGCGCCTCAAAACACCATACAGGACCCCAAAAAACAGGCCTCAGTGCCTCAAAAAAACTCACAGAACCCAAAAAACAGGCCTCGGCACCGCAAAAAACCTCACAGAACCCAAAAAACAGGCCTCGGTGCCTCAAAACACCATACAGGACCCCAAAAAAAAAGGCCTCAGTGCCTCAAAAAAACTCACAGAACCCAAAAAACAGGCCTCAGTGCCTCAAAACACCTCACAGAATCCAAAAAACAGGCCTCGGCACCTCAAAACACCACACAGGACCCCAAAAAACAGGCCTCAGTGCCTCAAAAAATCTCACAGAACCCAAAAAACAGGCCTCGGTGCCTCAAAACACCACACAGGCCAAAAAACAGGCCTCAGTGCCTCAAAAAAACTCACAGAACCCGAAAAAACAGGCCTCGGTGCCGCAAAAAACCTCACAGAACCCAAAAAACAGGCCTCGGCGCCTCAAAACACCATACAGGACCCCAAAAAAAAGGCCTCAGTGCCTCAAAAAAACTCACAGAACCCAAAAAAACAGGCCTCAGTGCCTCAAAACACCTCACAGAATCCAAAAAACAGGCCTCGGCGCCTCAAAACACCATACAGGACCCCCAAAAAACAGGCCTCGGCGCCTCAAAAAACCTCACAGAACCCAAAAAACAGGCCCTCGGCGCCTCAAAAAAACCTCACAGAACCCAAAAAAACAGGCCTCGGCGCCTCAAAAAACCTCACAGAACCAAAAAAACAGGCCTCGGCGCCTCAAAAAACCTCACAGAACCCAAAAAACAGGCCTCGGCGCCTCAAAACACCATACAGGACCCCAAAAAACAGGCCTCAGTGCCTCAAAAAAACTCACAGAACCCAAAAAACAGGCCTCGGCGCCGCAAAAAACCTCACAGAACCCAAAAAACAGGCCTCGGCGCCTCAAAACACCATACAGGACCCCAAAAAACAGGCCTCGGTGCCTCAAAAAACCTCACAGAACCCGAAAAACAGGCCTCGGTGCCGCAAAAAACCTCACAGAACCCAAAAAACAGGCCTCGGCGCCTCAAAACACCACACAGGACCCCAAAAAAAAGGCCTCAGTGCCTCAAAAAAACTCACAGAACCCAAAAAACAGGCCTCAGTGCCTCAAAACACCTCACAGAATCCAAAAAACAGGCCTCGGCGCCTCAAAACACCATACAGGACCCCAAAAAACAGGCCTCGGCGCCTCAAAAAACCTCACAGAACCCAAAAAACAGGCCTCGGCGCCTCAAAAAACCTCACAGAACCCAAAAAAACAGGCCTCGGCGCCTCAAAAAACCTCACAGAACCCAAAAAACAGGCCTCGGCGCCTCAAAAAACCTCACAGAACCCAAAAAACAGGCCTCGGCGCCTCAAAACACCATACAGGACCCCAAAAAACAGGCCTCAGTGCCTCAAAAAAACTCACAGAACCCAAAAAACAGGCCTCGGCGCCGCAAAAAACCTCACAGAACCCAAAAAACAGGCCTCGGTGCCGCAAAAAACCTCACAGAACCCAAAAAAACAGGCCTCGGTGCCTCAAAAAACCTCACAGAACCCAAAAAACAGGCCTCGGCGCCGCAAAAAACCTCACAGAACCCCAAAAACAGGCCTCGGCGCCTCAAAACACCACACAGGACCCCAAAAAAAAGGCCTCAGTGCCTCAAAAAACCTCACAGAACCCAAAAACAGGCCTTGGCGCCTCAAAACACCACACAGGACCCCAAAAAAAAGGCCTCAGTGCCTCAAAAAACCTCACAGAACCCAAAAACAGGCCTCGGTGCCTCAAAACACCACACAGGACCCCAAAAACAGGCCTTAGTGCCTCAAAAAACCTCACAGAACCCAAAAACAGGCCTTGGCGCCTCAAAACACCTCAGAGAACCCCAAAAACAGGCCTCGGCGCCTCAAAACACCACACAGGACCCCAAAAAACAGGCCTTAGTGCCTCAAAAAAACTCACAGGACCCCAAAAACAGGCCTTGGCGCCTCAAAACACCTCACAGAACCCCAAAAACAGGCCTCGGTGCCTCAAAAAACCTCACAGAACCCAAAAAACCCACACAGAACCCCCCAAAACAGGCCTCGGCGCCTGAAAAAATCTCACAGAACCCCAAAAACCCACACAGAACCCCCCAAAACAGGCCTCGGCGCCTCAAAAAATCTCACAGAACCCCAAAAACCCACACAGAACCCCCAAAACAGGCCTCGGCGCCTGAAAAAACCTCACAAAAACCCCAAAAAGACCTCTGGGTGGCCCAAAATTGCCCCTCGGCCCCCCAAAACGCCACCGTCGCCCCTCGGTGCCTCAAAAAGGCTTTTGGGTGCCCTGAAAAGGCCCTTCAGCACCCCAAAAAAGCCTCTCGGCGCCCTAAACCAGCCCCTCAGCACCCCAAAATGCTACAACAGGCCCCTTCAGCACCCCAAAAAGGCCTCTCGGCGCCCTAAACCAGCCCCTCAGCACCCCAAAATGCCACAATAGGCCCCTTCAGCACCCCAAAAAGGCCTCTCGGCGCCCTAAACCAGCCCCTCAGCACCCCAAAATGCCACAACAGGCCCCTTCAGCACCCCAAAAAGGCCTCTCGGCGCCCTAAACCAGCCCCTCAGCACCCCAAAATGCCACAACAGGCCCCTTCAGCACCCCAAAAAGGCCTCTCGGCGCCCTAAACCAGCCCCTCAGCACCCCAAAATGCCACAACAGGCCCCTTCAGCACCCCAAAAAGGCCTCTCGGCGCCCTAAACCAGCCCCTCAGCACCCCAAAATGCCACAACAGGCCCCTTCAGCACCCCAAAAAGGCCTCTCGGCGCCCTAAACCAGCCCCTCAGCACCCCAAAATGCCACAACAGGCCCCTTCAGCACCCCAAAAAGGCCTCTCGGCGCCCTAAACCAGCCCCTCAGCACCCCAAAATACCACAACAGGCCCCTTCAGCACCCCAAAAAGGCCTCTCGGCGCCCTAAACCAGCCCCTCAGCACCCCAAAATGCCACAACAGGCCCCTTCAGCACCCCAAAAAGGCCTCTCAGCACCCTAAACCAGCCCCTCAGCACCCCAAAATGCCACAATAGGCCCCTTCAGCACCCCAAAAAGGCCTCTCGGCGCCCTAAACCAGCCCCTCAGCACCCCAAAATGCCACAACAGGCCCCTTCAGCACCCCAAAAAGGCCTCTCGGCGCCCTAAACCAGCCCCTCAGCACCCCAAAATGCCACAATAGGCCCCTTCAGCACCCCAAAAAGGCCTCTCGGCGCCCTAAACCAGCCCCTCAGCACCCCAAAATGCCACAACAGTCTCCTTCAGCACCCCAAAAAGGCCTCTCGGCGCCCTAAACCAGCCCCTTCAGCACCCCAAAATGCCACAACAGGCCCCTTCAGCACCCCAAAAAGGCCTCTCGGCGCCCTAAACCAGCCCCTCAGCACCCCAAAATGCCACAACAGGCCCCTTCAGCACCCCAAAAAGGCCTCTCGGCGCCCTAAACCAGCCCCTCAGCACCCCAAAATGCCACAATAGGCCCCTTCAGCACCCCAAAAAGGCCTCTCAGCGCCCTAAACCAGCCCCTCAGCACCCCAAAATGCCACAATAGGCCCCTTCAGCACCCCAAAAAGGCCTCTCGGCGCCTTAAACCAGCCCCTTCAGCACCCCAAAAAGGCCTCTTGGCGCCCTAAACCAGCCCCTCAGCACCCCAAAATGCCACAATAGGCCCCTTCAGCACCCCAAAAAGGCCTCTCGGCACCCTAAACCAGCCCCTCAGCACCCCAAAATGCCACAATAGGCCCCTTCAGCACCCCAAAAAGGCCTCTTGGCACCCTAAACCAGCCCCTCAGCACCCCAAAATGCCACAACAGGCCCCTTCAGCACCCCAAAAAGGCCTCTCGGCGCCCTAAACCAGCCCCTCAGCACCCCAAAATGCCACAATTACCCGCCCTGGGCACCCCGCAAAGTCCCCAAAGCCCCCCGAAAGCCCGACGTCGGGGGTTCGGGAAAGGGGGGTACCTCGAGGCGGTAGATGAAGATGGAGAGCCCGCCGTGCGACTGGAAGGCGGCCATGTCGAGGTTGGTGATGAGATCGACCACCCTCACGGCTCGCGTGACGAAGGTGATCTGGTCCTGCTCGTCGCCCAGGAACTTGATCACCTTGGCATCCAAATTAACAAAAAAAAAAAAAAAAAAAAAAAAAGGGGGGGGGGGGGTGAGGAGGAGGAAAAGAGAGAGGGGGGCGTGGAATGTTTCCTAGGAGGTTTCCGGAGCGCGAGGCCTACTTTGAGCAACGCTTCCATCATGCCGCACGAAACGAGAGCTTCGCCGCCGGCGTCGTAGCTGGCGAGGTGGTAGAGGAAGGAGAAGAGCGCGGTGGCGAATTGGTGGGGATAAGGCTCCATCGAAGGATCTGGGGGCGCAGGGGAATCGAAAAGGGGGGGGTTTAAAAACGGAGACGCCTCGGAATTCGAACTCGGGGAGGGTTCTCGTTTACGAACGCACCGATCATGGCCTGGATGCAATTGCGAACGAGAACGGGGAGGAAACCGTGGTAGGAAGCGGTGCCGGTGCAATCGATGATGCTGCTGAGTTTCGGGGTGCGTTCCAGGTGGACGATGGAGGTGAGGGTGCGCAAAGAAGCCGCCTTGATATCCTACAACGAGATTTTTACGGGGTCGGGACGAGAGAAAGGGATTTTGGGGGGGGTACGGGGTGGATTTTAGGGAGGGGGGGGACGACACGCGCCGCTCACCATCAGCTGCTTGTCGGTGATCTGGAGGACGTCGACGAGCTCTTCGATGAGGCCGTTGTATAAAATGCTGTTGGCCGATTCCTGCAAGGCGTTCGAATACACTACGAGACACAAAAAAGAAAAAGAAAAAGGGGCGTCACCTCAAAAAAAAATAAAAAGCCCCGGCGCCCCCCCCCCCCAAAAAAAAAAATCACGCTCCCGCTTCCTTATCTCGTTAAAAAAGCGTTAATTAAGGAATTAAACTCCCTACCCAGGATGGAGATGGCGTGGAGCCGGGCCTGAACCGCTTGGAGCCGCTTCTTGTGGTTGGAGAAACCGTGAGCCAAGCGGATGTGGGTGAAGAGCAGCATCTGGGGGGGGGGGGGGAGCAAGGAATATGGGGGTCAGGGGGGATTTGGGGGGCTCGGGGGGGATTTAAGGGGTGTTAGGAAGCACGCGGAGGGATTTTGGGGGGGCTCAGGGAGGATTTGAAGGGTCAGAAAGGGATTGGGGGGGCTCAGGGAAGATTTGGGGGGTCAGAAAGGGTTTGGGGGGGTCTTAGGAAGGATTGGGGAGGTTTTAGGGGGGCTCAGGGAAGATTTGGGGGGGTCAGAAAGGGTTGGGGGGGCTTAGTAAGGATGTGGAAGGTTTTTGGGGGGCTCAGGGAAGACTTGGAGGGATTTGGGGGGACTCAGGGAAGATTTGGGGGGGTCAGAAAGGGTTTGAGGGGGTCTTAGGAAGGATTGGGGAGGTTTTAGGGGGGCTCAGGGAAGATTTGGGGGGTCAGAAAGGGTTGGGGAGGGCTTAGTAAGGATGTGGAAGGTTTTGGGGGGGCTCAGGGAAGACTTGGAGGGATTGGGGGGGCTCAGGGAAGTTTGGGGGGGGTCAGAAAGGGGGGGGGTCAGAAAAGATTTAGGGGGATCAGAAAGGATGTGGGAGGTTTTAGGGGGGGCTCAGGGAGGACTTGGAAGGATTTGGGGGGGGTCAGAAAGGGTTTGGGGGGGTCATAAAGGGTTTTGGGGGGGCTCAGGGAAGATTTGGGGGGTCAGAAAGGGTTGGGGGGGGTCTTAGGAAGGATTGGGGAGGTTTTAGGGGGGCTCAGGGAAGATTTGGGGGGGTCAGAAAGGGTTGGGGGGGCTTAGTAAGGATGTGGAAGGTTTTGGGGGGGCTCAGGGAAGACTTGGAGGGATTGGGGGGGCTCAGGGAAGATTTGGGGGGGTCAGAAAGGGGGGGGGGTCAGAAAAGATTTAGGGGGATCAGAAGGGATGTGGGAGGTTTTAGGGGGGGCTCAGGGAGGACTTGGAAGGATTCGGGGGGGTCAGAAAGGATTTGGGGGGGTCAGAAAGGGGGGGTTGTCAGAAAACATTTAGGGGGATCAGAAGGGATGTGGGAGGTTTCAGGGGGGGCTCAGGGAGGACTTGGAAGGATTTGGGGGGGTCAGAAAGGGTTTGGGGGGGACTTAGGAAGGATGTGGGAGGGATTCAGAGGGTCTCAGGGGGTATTTGAGGGCTCAGGGAAGATTTGGGGGGGTCAGAAAGGGTTTGGGGGGGTCTTAGGAAGGATGTGGGAGGTTTTGGGGGGGCTCAGGGAAGATTTGGGGGGGTCAGAAAAGATTTAGGGGGGTCAGAAAGGATGTGGGAGGTTTTAGGGGGGGCTCAGGGAGGACTTGGAAGGATTTGGGGTTCAGAAAGGGTTTGGGGGGGGGTCAGAAAGGGTTTGGGGGGGTCCTAGGAAGGATGTGGGAGGTTTGGGGGGGGCTCAGGGAAGATTTAGGGGGGTCAGAATGGATTTGGGGGGGATTAGGAAGGATGTGGGAGGGATTCGGAGGGTCTCGGGGGTATTTGAGGGCTCAGGGAAGATTTGGGGGGGTCAGAAAGGGTTGGGGGGGGCTTAGGATGGATTGGGGAGGTTTTGGGGGGGCTCAGGGAAGACTTGGAGGGATTTGGGGGGACTCAGGGAAGATTTGGGGGGTCAGAATGGGTGTGGGGGGGTCAGAAAAGATTTAGGGGGGTCAGAAGGGATGTGGGAGGTTTTAGGGGGGGGCGCAGGGAGGACTTGGAAGGATTTGGGGTTCAGAAAGGGTTTGGGGGGGTCATAAAGGGTTTGGGAGGGTCCTAGGAAGGATGTGGGAGGTTTGGGGGGGGCTCAGGGAAGA
>JAUNZM010001572.1:0-222436 GCA_033459285.1 Clamator glandarius
CTTCTAAAAGACCCCAGACCATTCTAGAGCCTTCCAGGACCCATCTAAAAGCCCCCAGACAATTCTAGAGCTACCCAGGACCCTTCTAAAATCTCCCAGACCCATCTAGAGGACCCCAGTGCCCCTCTAATGGTCCCCAGACCCTTATATAGCCCCCAAGGACCCTTCTAAAAGCTCCCAGACCCTTCTAGACCCTCCCAGGATCATTCTAATAGCCCCCAGACCCTTCTAGAGCCCCCCAGGACCCTTCTAAAAGCACCCAGACCATTCTAGAGCCTCCACGGACCCTTCTGAAAGCCCCCGGACCCTTCCAGAGCCCCCCAGGACCCATCTAAAGCCCCCAGACCCTTCTACTGCCCCACAGGACCATTCCAAAAGCCCCCAGACCCTTCTAGAGCCACCCAAGACCCTTCTAAAAGCACCTAGACCCTTCTAGAGGCCCCCAGGACCCTTCTAAAATCACTCACACCTTTCTAGAGGCCCCCTGGACCCTTCAAAAAGCCCCCAGACCCTTCTAGATCCTCCCAGGACCATTCTAAAAGCACCCAGACACTTCTAGAGCCTCCCAGGACTCTTCTAAAAGCACCCAGACCCTTCTAGAGCCCCCCAGGACCATTCTAAAAGCCCCCAGACCCTTCTAGAGCCTCGCACGACCCTTCTAAAAGCACCCAGACCCTTCTATAGACCCTACAGGACCCTTCTAAAAGCCCTCAGACCCTTCTAGCGTCTCCCAGGACCCTTCTAAAAGCTCCCAGACCCTTCTAGAGCAACCCAGGACCCTTCTAAAAACACCCAGACCCTTCTATAGCCCCCTAGGACCCTTCTCAAAGACCCCAGAGCCTTCTAGAGTCCTCCAGGGCCCTTCTAAAAGCCCCCAGACCCTTCTAGAGACACGCAGGACCCTTCTAAAAGCCCCCAGACCCTTCTAGATTCCCCCCGGACCCTTCTAAAAGCACCCAGACCCTTCTAGAGCTCCTCAGGACCCTTCTAAAATCCCCCAGACCCTTCTAGAGGACCCCAGGGCTCCTCTAATGGTCCCCAGACCCTTCTAGAGCCACCAAGGACCCTTCTAAATGCCCCCAGAGCCTTCTAGACCCTCCCCGGATCCTTCTAATAGCACCCAGACCCTTCTAGAGCCCCCCAGGACCCTTCTAAAAGGACCCAGACCCTTCTAGAGCCTCCACGGACCATTCTAAAAGCCCCCGGACCCTTCTAGAGCCCCCCAGGACCCATCTAAAAGCCCCCAGACCCTTCTACAGCCCCACAGGACCCTTCTAAAAGCCCCCAGACCCTTCTAGAGCCACCCAGGACCTTTCTGAAAGCACCCAGACCCTTCTAGAGGCCCCCAGGACCCTTCTGAAAGCACCCAGACCCTTCTAGAGCTCCCAAGGACCCTTCTAAAAGCCGCCAGACACTTCTAGAGCCTCCCCGGATCCTTCTAAAATCCTCCAGACATTTGTAGAGCCCCCCAGGACCCTTCTAAAAGCACCCAGACCCTTCTAGACCATCCCCGGATCCTTCTAAAACCACCCAGACCCATCTGGATCCTCCCAGGACCTTTCTAAAAGCCCCCAGACCATTCTAGATGACCCAGGACCCTTCTAAAAGCCCCCAGACCCTTCTAGAGCCCCCCAGGACACTTCTGAAAGCCCCCAGACCCTTCTAGAGCCCCCCAGGACCCTTCTAAATGACCCCAGACCCATCTAGAGCCCCCCAGGACTCTTCTAATAGACTCCAGACCCTTCTAGAGGCTCCCAGGACCCTTCTGAATGCCCCCAGACCCTTCTAGAGCCCCCCAGAACTCTTCTAAAAGCCTCAGACCCTTCTAGAGGCCCCCAGGACCCTTCTAAAAGCCACCAGACCCTTCTAGAGACACCCAGGACCCTTCTAAAAGCACCCAGACACTTCTAGCGCCCTCAGGACCACTCTAAAAGCCCCAAGACCCGTCTAGAGCTCCCCAGGACCCTTCTAAAAGCCCCCAGACCCTTCTAGAGGCCCCCAGGACCCTTCTAAAAGCCCCCAGACCCTTCTAGAGCCCCACAGGACCCTTCTAAAAGCCCCCAGACCCTTCTAGACCCTCCCCGAATCCTTCTAAAAGCAACCAGACCCTTCTAGAGCCTCCCAGGACCCTTTTAAAATCCCTCAGACACTTCTAGAGGCCCCCAGGACCCTTCTAAAAGCCATCAGAGTCTTCGAGATGCCCCCAGGACCCTTCTAAAAGAACTCACACCCTTCTAGAGCCCCCCACGACCATTCTAAAAGAACCCAGACCCTTCTAGAGACACGAAGGACCCTTCTAAAAGCACTCAGACCCTTCTAGAGTCTCCCAGGACCCTTCTAAAAGCACCCAGACCCTTCTAGAGCTCCCCAGGACCTATCTAAACTCCCCCAGACCCTTCTAGAGCCCCCCAGGACCATTCTAAATGTCCCCAGACCCATCTAGACCCCCCCAGGACTCTTCTAAAAGCATCCAGACCCTTCTAGAGGCCCCCATGACCCTTCTGAATGCCCCCAGACCCTTCTAGAGCCCCCCAGAACTCTTCTAAAAGCCTCCAGACCCTTCTAGAGCTCCCCAGGACCCTTCTAAATGCACCCAGACACTTTTAGCGCCACCCAGGACCCTTCTAAAAGACCCCAGACCCTTCTAGAGCCCCACAGGACCCTTCTAAAAGCCCCCAGACCCTTCTAGACCCTCCCCGAATCCTTCTAAAAGCAACCAGACCCTTCTAGAGCCCCCCAGGACCATTCTAAATGTCCCCAGACCCATCTAGACCCCCCCAGGACTCTTCTAAAAGCATCCAGACCCTTC
This sequence comes from Clamator glandarius, assembly GCA_033459285.1. Lineage (NCBI taxonomy): Eukaryota > Metazoa > Chordata > Aves > Cuculiformes > Cuculidae > Clamator > Clamator glandarius. Next base: position 2,810 of record JAUNZM010001572.1, read on the forward strand.
TAGAGGCCCCCAGGACCCTTCTGAATGCCCCCAGACCCTTCTAGAGCCCCCCAGAACTCTTCTAAAAGCCTCCAGACCCTTCTAGAGGCCCCCAGGACCCTTCTGAAAGCCCCCAGACCCTTCTAGAGCTCCCCAGGACCCTTCTAAATGCACCCAGACACTTTTAGCGCCACCCAGGACCCTTCTAAAAGACCCCAGACCCTTCTAGAGCTCCCCAGGACCCTTCTAAAAGCACCCAGACCCTTCTAGAGCCCCCCGGGACCCTTCTAAAAGCACCCAGACCCTTCTAGAGCCCCACAGGATCCTTCTAAATGCCCCCAGACTCTTCTAGACCCTCCCCGAATCCTTCTAAAAGCACCCAGACCATTCCAGAGCCTCCCAGGACCCTTCTAAAATCCCTCAGACACTTCTAGAGGCCTACAGGACACTTCTAAAAGCCCCCAGAGCCTTCTAGATGCCCCCAGGACCATTCTAAAAGCACTCACACCCTTCTAGAGCACCCCAGGACCCTTCTAAAAGCCCCCAGACCCTTCTAGAGCCCCCCAGGACCCTTCTAAAAGCCCCCAGACCCTTCTAGAGACCCGCAGGACCCTTCTAAATGCCCCCAGACCCTTCTAGAGTCTCCCAGGACCCTTCTAAAAGCCCCCAGACCCTTCTAGAGCTCCCCAGGACCCTTCTAAAATACCCCAGACCCCTCTAGAGGCCCCCAGGGCTCCTCTAGTGGTCCCCACACCCTTCTAGAGCAACCATGGACCCTTCTAAAAGCCCCCAGACCCTTCTAGAGACACGCAGGACTCTTCTAAAAGCCCCCAGACCCTTCTAGAGCCTCCCAGGACCTTTCTAAAACACCCCAGACAATTCTAGACCTCCCGAGGACCCTTCTAAAATCACCCAGACCATTCTAGAGGCTCCCAGTGCCCCTCTAATGGTCCCCAGACCCTTCTAGAGCCCCCAAGGACCCTTCTAAAAGCCACCAGACCCTTCTATAGCCACCTAGGACCATTCTAAAAGCACCCAGACCCTTCTAGAGCCCCCCAGGACCCGTCTAAAATCCCCCAGACCCTTCTAGAGCCCCCCAGGACCCTTCTAAATGCCCCCAGACCCTTGTAGAGTCCCCCAGGACCCTTCTAAAAGCATCCAGACTATTCTAGAGGACCGCAGGACCCTTCTAAAATCCCCCAGACCCTTCTAGAACACCCCAGGACACTTCTAAGAGAGCCCAGACGATTCTAGAGCCCCCCAGGACTCTTCTAAATGCCCCCAGACACTTCTAGAGAGCTTAGGGCCCGTCTAAAAGCACCCAGACCCTTCTAGAGAACCCCAGGACCCTTCTAAAACCTCCCAGACCCTTCTAGACCCTCCCCGGATCTTTCTAAAAGACCCCAGACCCTTCTAGAGCCCCCCAGGACCATTCTCAAAGACTCCAGACCCTTCTAGAGCCCCCAGGACCCTTCTAAAAGCCCCCAGAGCCTTCTAGACCCTCCCCGGATCCTTCTAATAGCACCCAGACCCTTCTAGAGCCCCCCAGGACCCTTCTAAAAGGCCCCAGACCCTTCTAGAGCCTCCACGGACACTTCTAAAAGCAACCAGACCCTTCTAGAGCCTCCCAGGACCCTTTTAAAATCCCTCAGACACTTCTAGAGGCCCCCAGGACCCTTCTAAAAGCCATCAGAGTCTTCGAGATGCCCCCAGGACCCTTCTAAAAGACCTCACACCGTTCTAGAGCCCCCCAGGACCCTTCTAAAAGAACCCAGACCCTTCTAGAGACACGAAGGACCCTTCTAAAAGCACTCAGACCCTTCTAGAGTCTCCCAGGACCCTTCTAAAAGCACCCAGACCCTTCTATAGCTCCCCAGGACCTACCTAAACTCCCCCAGACCCTTCTAGAGCCCCCCAGGACCATTCTAAATGTCCCCAGACCCATCTAGACCCCCCCAGGACTCTTCTAAAAGCATCCAGACCCTTCTAGAGGCCCCCAGGACCATTCTGAATGCCCCCAGACCCTTCTAGAGCCCCCCAGAACTCTTCTAAAAGCCTCCAGACCCTTCTAGAGGCCCCCAGGACCCTTCTGAAAGCCCCCAGACCCTTCTAGAGCTCCCCAGGACCCTTCTAAATGCACCCAGACACTTTTAGCGCCACCCAGGACCCTTCTAAAAGAACCCAGACCCTTCTAGAGCTCCCCAGGACCCTTCTAAAAGCACCCAGACCCTTCTAGAGCCCCCCGGGACCCTTCTAAAAGCACCCAGACCCTTCTAGAGCCCCACAGGATCCTTCTAAATGCCCCCAGACTCTTCTAGACCCTCCCCGAATCCTTCTAAAAGCACCCAGACCATTCCAGAGCCTCCCAGGACCCTTCTAAAATCCCTCAGACATTTCTAGAGGCCTACAGGACACTTCTAAAAGCCCCCAGAGCCTTCTAGATGCCCCCAGGACCATTCTAAAAGCACTCACACCCTTCTAGAGCACCCCAGGACCCTTCTAAAAGCCCCCAGACCCTTCTAGAGCCAACCAGGACCCTTCTAAAAGCCCCCAGACCCTTCTAGAGCCCCCCAGGACCATTCTAAATGTCCCCAGACCCATCTAGACCCCCCCAGGACTCTTCTAAAAGCATCCAGACCCTTCTAGAGGCCCCCAGGACCCTTCTGAATGCCCCCAGACCCTTCTAGAGCCCCCCAGAACTCTTCTAAAAGCCTCCAGACCCTTCTAGAGGCCCCCAGGACCCTTCTGAAAGCCCCCAGACCCTTCTAGAGCTCCCCAGGACCCTTCTAAATGCACCCAGACACTTTTAGCGCCACCCAGGACCCTTCTAAAAGACCCCAGACCCTTCTAGAGCTCCCCAGGACCCTTCTAAAAGCACCCAGACCCTTCTAGAGCCCCCCGGGACCCTTCTAAAAGCACCCAGACCCTTCTAGAGCCCCACAGGATCCTTCTAAATGCCCCCAGACTCTTCTAGACCCTCCCCGAATCCTTCTAAAAGCACCCAGACCATTCCAGAGCCTCCCAGGACCCTTCTAAAATCCCTCAGACACTTCTAGAGGCCTACAGGACACTTCTAAAAGCCCCCAGAGCCTTCTAGATGCCCCCAGGACCATTCTAAAAGCACTCACACCCTTCTAGAGCACCCCAGGACCCTTCTAAAAGCCCCCAGACCCTTCTAGAGCCCCCCAGGACCCTTCTAAAAGCCCCCAGACCCTTCTAGAGACCCGCAGGACCCTTCTAAATGCCCCCAGACCCTTCTAGAGTCTCCCAGGACCCTTCTAAAAGCCCCCAGACCCTTCTAGAGCTCCCCAGGACCCTTCTAAAATACCCCAGACCCCTCTAGAGGCCCCCAGGGCTCCTCTAGTGGTCCCCACACCCTTCTAGAGCAACCATGGACCCTTCTAAAAGCCCCCAGACCCTTCTAGAGACACGCAGGACTCTTCTAAAAGCCCCCAGACCCTTCTAGAGCCTCCCAGGACCTTTCTAAAACACCCCAGACAATTCTAGACCTCCCGAGGACCCTTCTAAAATCACCCAGACCATTCTAGAGGCTCCCAGTGCCCCTCTAATGGTCCCCAGACCCTTCTAGAGCCCCCAAGGACCCTTCTAAAAGCCACCAGACCCTTCTATAGCCACCTAGGACCATTCTAAAAGCACCCAGACCCTTCTAGAGCCCCCCAGGACCCGTCTAAAATCCCCCAGACCCTTCTAGAGCCCCCCAGGACCCTTCTAAATGCCCCCAGACCCTTGTAGAGCCCCCCAGGACCCTTCTAAAAGCATCCAGACTATTCTAGAGGACCGCAGGACCCTTCTAAAATCCCCCAGACCCTTCTAGAACACCCCAGGACACTTCTAAAAGAGCCCAGACGATTCTAGAGCCCCCCAGGACTCTTCTAAATGCCCCCAGACACTTCTAGAGAGCCCAGGGCCCGTCTAAAAGCACCCAGACCCTTCTAGAGAACCCCAGGACCCTTCTAAAACCTCCCAGACCCTTCTAGACCCTCCCCGGATCTTTCTAAAAGACCCCAGACCCTTCTAGAGCCCCCCAGGACCATTCTCAAAGACTCCAGACCCTTCTAGAGCCCCCAGGACCCTTCTAAAAGCCCCCAGAGCCTTCTAGACCCTCCCCGGATCCTTCTAATAGCACCCAGACCCTTCTAGAGCCCCCCAGGACCCTTCTAAAAGGCCCCAGACCCTTCTAGAGCCTCCACGGACACTTCTAAAAGCAACCAGACCCTTCTAGAGCCTCCCAGGACCCTTTTAAAATCCCTCAGACACTTCTAGAGGCCCCCAGGACCCTTCTAAAAGCCATCAGAGTCTTCGAGATGCCCCCAGGACCCTTCTAAAAGACCTCACACCGTTCTAGAGCCCCCCAGGACCCTTCTAAAAGAACCCAGACCCTTCTAGAGACACGAAGGACCCTTCTAAAAGCACTCAGACCCTTCTAGAGTCTCCCAGGACCCTTCTAAAAGCACCCAGACCCTTCTAGAGCTCCCCAGGACCTATCTAAACTCCCCCAGACCCTTCTAGAGCCCCCCAGGACCATTCTAAATGTTCCCAGACCCATCTAGACCCCCCCAGGACTCTTCTAAAAGCATCCAGACCCTTCTAGAGGCCCCCAGGACCCTTCTGAATGCCCCCAGACCCTTCTAGAGCCCCCCAGAACTCTTCTAAAAGCCTCCAGACCCTTCTAGAGGCCCCCAGGACCCTTCTAAAAGACCCCAGACCCTTCTAGAGCTCCCCAGGACCCTTCTAAAAGCACCCAGACCCTTCTAGAGCCCCCCAGGACCCTTCTAAAAGCACCCAGACCCTTCTAGAGCCCCACAGGATCCTTCTAAATGCCCCCAGACTCTTCTAGACCCTCCCCGAATCCTTCTAAAAGCACCCAGACCATTCCAGAGCCTCCCAGGACCCTTCTAAAATCCCTCAGACACTTCTAGAGGCCCACAGGACACGTCTAAAAGCCCCCAGAGCCTTCTAGATGCCCCCAGGACCATTCTAAAAGACCTCACACCCTTCTAGAGCACCCCAGGACCCTTCTAAAAGCCCCCAGACCCTTCTAGAGCCCCCCAGGACCCTTCTAAAAGCCCCCAGACCCTTCTAGAGACCCGCAGGACCCTTCTAAATGCACCCAGACCCTTCTAGAGTCTCCCAGGACCCTTCTAAAAGTCCCCAGACCCTTCTAGAGCTCCCCAGGACCCTTCTAAAATACCCCAGATCCCTCTAGAGGCCCCCAGGGCTCCTCTAGTGGTCCCCACACCCTTCTAGAGCCCCCAAGGACCCTTCTAAAAGCCCCCAGACCCTTCTAGAGACACGCAGGACTCTTCTAAAAGCCCCCAGACCCTTCTAGAGCCTCCCAGGACCTTTCTAAAAGCCCCCAGACAATTCTAGACCTCCCGAGGACCCTTCTCAAAGACCCCAGAGCCTTCTGGAGTCCTCCAGGACCCTTCTAAAAGCCCCCAGACCATTCTAGAGGACCCCAGGGCTCCTCTAATGGTCCCCAGACCCTTCTAGAGCCACCAAGGACCCTTCTAAATGCCCCCAGAGCCTTCTAGACCCTCCCCGGATCCTTCTAATAGCCCCCAGACCCTTCTAGAGCCCCCCAGGACCCATCTAAAAGCCCCCAGACCCTTCTACAGCCCAACAGGACCCTTCTAAAAGCCCCCAGACCCCTCTAGAGCCACCCAGGACCTTTCTGAAAGCACCCAGACCCTTCTAGAGGCCCCCAGGACCCTTCTGAAAGCACCCAGACCCTTCTAGAGCTCCCAAGGGCCCTTCTAAAAGCCGCCAGACACTTCTAGAGCCTCCCCGAATCCTTCTAAAATCCTCCAGACATTTGTAGAGCCCCCCAGGACCCTTCTAAAAGCACCCAGACCCTTCTAGACCATCCCCGGATCCTTCTAAAACCACCCAGACCCATCTGGATCCTCCCAGGACCTTTCTAAAAGCCCCCAGACCATTCTAGATGACCCAGGACCCTTCTAAAAGCCCCCAGACCCTTCTAGAGCCCCCCAGGACACTTCTGAAAGCCCCCAGACCCTTCTAGAGCCCCCCAGGACCCTTCTAAATGACCCCAGACCCATCTAGAGCCCCCCAGGACTCTTCTAATAGAATCCAGACCCTTCTAGAGGCCCCCAGGACCCTTCTGAATGCCCCCAGACCCTTCTAGAGCCCCCCAGAACTCTTCTAAAAGCCTCCAGACCCTTCTAGAGGCCCCCAGGACCCTTCTAAAAGCCCCCAGACCCTTCTAGAGCCCCCCAGGACCCTTCTAAAAGCACCCAGACCATTCTAGAGTCTCCCAGGACCCTTCTAAAAGCCCCCAGACCCTTCTAGAGCTCCCCAGGACCCTTCTAAAATACCCCAGACCCCTCTAGAGGCCCCCAGGGCTCCTCTAGTGGTCCCCACACCCTTCTAGAGCCCCCAAGGACCCTTCTAAAAGCCCCCAGACCCTTCTAGAGACACGCAGGACTCTTCTAAAAGCCCCCAGACCCTTCTAGAGCCTCCCAGGACCTTTCTAAAAGACCCCAGACAATTCTAGACCTCCCGAGGACCCTTCTAAAATCACCCAGACCATTCTAGAGGCTCCCAGTGCCCCTCTAATGGTCCCCAGACCCTTCTAGAGCCCCCAAGGACCCTTCTAAAAGCCACCAGACCCTTCTATAGCCACCTAGGACCATTCTAAAAGCACCCAGACCCTTCTAGAGCCCCCCAGGACCCGTCTAAAATCCCCCAGACCCTTCTAGAGCCCCCCAGGACCCTTCTAAATGCCCCCAGACCCTTGTAGAGCCCCCCACGACCCTTCTAAAAGCATCCAGACTATTCTAGAGGACCGCAGGACCCTTCTAAAATCCCCCAGACCCTTCTAGAACACCCCAGGACCCTTCTAAAAGAGCCCAGACGATTCTAGAGCCCCCCAGGACTCTTATAAATGCCCCCAGACACTTCTAGAGAGCCCAGGGCCCGTCTAAAAGCACCCAGACCCTTCTAGAGAACCCCAGGACCCTTCTAAAACCTCCCAGACCCTTCTAGACCCTCCCCGGATCTTTCTAAAAGCCCCCAGACCCTTCTAGAGCCCCCCAGGACCATTCTCAAAGACTCCAGACCCTTCTAGAGCCCCCAGGACCCTTCTAAAAGCCCCCAGACCCTTCTAGATCCTCCCCGTATCATTCTAAATGCCCCCAGACCCTTCTAGTGGACCCCAGGACCATTCTAAAAGCCGCCAGATCCTTCTAGAGCCTCCCCGGATCATTCTAAAAGCACATAGACGCTTCTAGATGCCCCCAGGACCATTCTAAAACCCTCCAGACATTTGTAGAGCCTCCCAGGACCCTTCTAAACGCCCCCAGACCCTTCTAGAACCTCCCCGGATCCTTCTAAAAGTACCCAGACCCATCTGGATCCTCCCAGGACCCTTCTAAAAGACCCCAGACCCTTCTAGAGGCCCCAAGAACCCTTCTAATAGCCCACCAGACCCTTCTAGAGCCCCTCAGGACCCTTCTGAAAGCCCCCAGACGATTCTAGAGACCCGCAGGACCCTTCTAAATGCACCCAGACCCTTCTAGATTCTCCAGGACCCTTCTAAAAGCCCCCAGACCCTTCTAGAGCTCCCCAGGACCCGTCTAAAATACCCCAGACCCTTCCAGAGGTCCCCAGGGCCCCTCTAGTGGTCCCCAGACCCTTCTAGAGCCCCCAAGGACCATTCTAAAAGCCCCCAGACCCATCAAGAGCTCCCCAGAACCCTTCTAAAATCCCCCAGACCCTTCTAGAGGCCCCTAGGGCCCCTCTAATGGTCCCCAGACCCTTCTAGAGCCCCCAAGGACCCTTCTAAAAGCCCCCAGAACATTCTAGAGCTCCCCAGGACCCTTCCAAAATCCCTCAGACCTTTCTAGAGCCCCCCAGGACCCTTCTAAAATCCCCCAGACCCTTCTAGAGCCCCCCAGGACCCTTCTAAAAGTCCCCAGACCCTTATAGACCCTCCCCGGATCCTTCTAAAAGCACCCAGACCCTTCTAGAGCCTCCCAGGACCCTTATAAAATTCCTCAGACCATTCTAGAGCCCCACAGGACCCTTATAAAAGCCCCCAGAGACTTCTAGATGCCCCCAGGACCATTCTAAAAGCCCTCACACCCTTCTAGAGCCCACCAGGACCCTTCTAAAAGCTCCCAGACCCTTCTAGAGACCCGCAGGACCCATCTAAATGCCCCCAGACCCTTCTAGAGTTTCCCAGGACCCTTCTAAAAGCCCCCAGACACTTCTAGAGCTCCCCAGGACCCTTCTAAAATACCCCAGACCCTTCTAGAGGTCTCCAGGTCCCCTCTAGTGGTCCCCAGACCCTTCTAGAGCCCCCAAGGACCATTCTAAAAGCCCCAGACCCTTCTATAGGCCCCTAGGGCCCCTCTAATGGTCCCCAGACCCTTCTAGAGCCCCAAGGACCCTTCTAAAAGCCCCCAGACCCTTCTAGAGACCCGCAGGACCCTTCTAAATGCCCCAGACCTTTCTAGAGGCCCCAGGATCCTTCTAAAATCCCCAGACCCTTCTAGAGCCCCCAGGACCCTTCTAAAAGCCCCCAGACCCTTCTAGAGCTCCCCAGGACCCGTCTAAAATACCCAAGACCCTTCTAGAGGTCCCCAGGGCCCCTCTAGTGGTCCCCAGACCCTTCTAGAGCCCCCAAGGACCATTCTAAAAGCCCCCAGACCCTTCAAGAGCTCCCCAGAACTTTTCTAAAATCCCCCAGACCCTTCTAGAGGCCCCTAGGGTCCCTCTAATTGTCCCCAGACCCTTCTAGACCCCCAAATACCCTTCTAAATGCCCCCAGACCCTTCTAGAGACCCGCAGGACCCTTCTAAAAGACCCAGACCCTTGTAGACGATCCCTGGATCCTTCTAATAGCCCCCAGACCCTTCTAGAGCCCCCAGGACCCTTCTAAAAGTCCCCAGACCCTTCTAGACCCTCCCTGGATCCTTCTAAAAGCACCCAGACCCTTCTAAAGCCTCCCAGGACCCTTATAAAATACCTCAGACCATTCTAGAGTCCCCCAGGACCCTTCTAAAAGCTCCCAGACCCTTCTAGAGACCCGCAGGACCCATCTAAATGCCCCCAGACCCTTCTAGAGTTTCCCAGGACCCTTCTAAAATCCTACAGACCCTTCTAGAGACCCGCAGGACCCTTCTAAAAGCCCCCAGACCTATCTAGAGGCCCCCAGGATCCTTCTAAAATCCCCCAGACCCTTCTAGAGCCCCCCAGGACACTTCTAAATGCCCCCAGACCCTTCTAGAGCCCCCCAAGACCATTCTAAAAGCCCTCAGACCCTTCTAGAGCCTCCCAGGACACTTCTGAAAGCCCCCAGACCCTTCTAGATGCGCCCAGGACCCTTCTAAAAGACCCCAGACCATTCTAGAGCCCCCCAGGACTCTTCTAAAAGCCCCCAGACCCTTCTAGAGAAGTCCAGGGCCCTTCTAAAAGCACCCAGACCCTTCTAGAGCTCCCCAGGACCCTTCTAAAATCCCTCAGACCCTTCTAGAGCTCCCCAGGATCCTTCTAAAATCCCCCAGACCCTTCTAGAACCCCCAGGACCATTCTAAAACCACCCAGACCGTTCGAGACCCTCCCCGGATCCTTCTAAAAGCACCCAGACCCTTCTAAAACCTCCCAGGACCCTACTAAAATCCATCAGACCATTCTAGAGCCTCCCAGGACCCTTCTAAAAGCCCCCAGATCCTTCTAGAGACCCGCAGGACCCTTCTAAAAGCCTCCAGACCCTTCTAGAGCAACCCAGGACCCTTCTAAAAGCCCCCAGACCCTTCTAGAAATTCCACGTATCCTTCTAAAAGCCCCCAGACCCATCTAGATCCCCCCAGGACCCTTCTAAATGCACCCAGACCCATCTAGAGCCCCCCAGGACCCTTCTAAAAGCCTCCAGACCCTTCTACATGCCCCCAAGACCCTTCTGAAAGCCCCCAGACACTTCTAGAGCTCCCCAGGACCCTTCTAAAATACCCCAGACCCTTCTAGAGGTCTCCAGGTCCCCTCTAGTGGTCCCCAGACCCTTCTAGAGCCCCCAAGGACCATTCTAAAAGCCCCAGACCCTTCTATAGGCCCCTAGGGCCCCTCTAATGGTCCCCAGACCCTTCTAGAGCCCCAAGGACCCTTCTAAAAGCCCCCAGACCCTTCTAGAGACCCGCAGGACCCTTCTAAATGCCCCCAGACCTTTCTAGAGGCCCCCAGGATCCTTCTAAAATCCCCCAGACCCTTCTAGAGCCCCACAGGACCCTTCTAAAAGCCCCCAGACCCTTCTAGAGCTCCCCAGGACCCGTCTAAAATACCCAAGACCCTTCTAGAGGTCCCCAGGGCCCCTCTAGTGGTCCCCAGACCCTTCTAGAGCCCCCAAGGACCATTCTAAAAGCCCCCAGACCCTTCAAGAGCTCCCCAGAACCCTTCTAAAATCCCCCAGACCCTTCTAGAGGCCCCTAGGGCCCCTCTAATTGTCCCCAGACCCTTCTAGACCCCCAAATACCCTTCTAAAAGCCCCCAGACCCTTCTAGAGACACGCAGGACCCTTCTAAAAGACCCCAGACCCTTGTAGACGATCCCTGGATCCTTCTAATAGCCCCCAGACCCTTCTAGAGCCCCCCAGGACCCTTCTAAAAGTCCCCAGACCCTTCTAGACCCTCCCTGGATCCTTCTAAAAGCACCCAGACCCTTCTAAAGCCTCCCAGGACCCTTATAAAATACCTCAGACCATTCTAGAGTCCCCCAGGACCCTTCTAAAAGCTCCCAGACCCTTCTAGAGACCCGCAGGACCCATCTAAATGCCCCCAGACCCTTCTAGAGTTTCCCAGGACCCTTCTAAAATCCTACAGACCCTTCTAGAGACCCGCAGGACCCTTCTAAAAGCCCCCAGACCTATCTAGAGGCCCCCAGGATCCTTCTAAAATCCCCCAGACCCTTCTAGAGCCCCCCAGGACACTTCTAAATGCCCCCAGACCCTTCTAGAGCCCCCCAAGACCATTCTAAAAGCCCTCAGACCCTTCTAGAGCCTCCCAGGACACTTCTGAAAGCCCCCAGACCCTTCTAGATGCGCCCAGGACCCTTCTAAAAGACCCCAGACCATTCTAGAGCCCCCCAGGACTCTTCTAAAAGCCCCCAGACCCTTCTAGAGAAGTCCAGGGCCCTTCTAAAAGCACCCAGACCCTTCTAGAGCTCCCCAGGACCCTTCTAAAATCCCTCAGACCCTTCTAGAGCTCCCCAGGATCCTTCTAAAATCCCCCAGACCCTTCTAGAACCCCCCAGGACCATTCTAAAACCACCCAGACCGTTCGAGACCCTCCCCGGATCCTTCTAAAAGCACCCAGACCCTTCTAAAACCTCCCAGGACCCTACTAAAATCCATCAGACCATTCTAGAGCCTCCCAGGACCCTTCTAAAAGCCCCCAGATCCTTCTAGAGACCCGCAGGACCCTTCTAAAAGCCTCCAGACCCTTCTAGAGCAACCCAGGACCCTTCTAAAAGCCCCCAGACCCTTCTAGAAATTCCACGTATCCTTCTAAAAGCCCCCAGACCCATCTAGATCCCCCCAGGACCCTTCTAAATGCACCCAGACCCATCTAGAGCCCCCCAGGACCCTTCTAAAAGCCTCCAGACCCTTCTACATGCCCCCAAGACCCTTCTGAAAGCCCCCAGACCCTTCTAGAGCTTCCCAAGACCCTTCCAAATACACCCAGACACTTCTAGCGACCCCCAGGATCATTCTGAAAGCCCCAGACCCTTCTAGAGCTCCCCAGGACTCTTCTAAAAGGCCCCAGAGCCTTCTAGAGCCCCACAGGAATCGTCTAAAATACCCCAGACCCTTCTAGAGCTCCACAGGACCCTTCTAAAAGCCCCAGACCCTTCTAGACCCTAACCGGATCCTTCTAAAAGCACCCAGACTCTACTAGAGCCTCCCCGGACCCTTCTACAACTCCTCAGACACTTCTAGAGGCCCCCAGGACCCCTCTAAAAGCACCCAGATATTTCTAGATGCACCCAGGACCATTCTAAAAGCTCTCACACCCTTCTAGAGCCCCCCAGGACCCTTCTAAAAGCCGCCAGACCCTTCTAGAGCCCCCCAGGACCCTTCTAAAAGCCCTCAGACCCTTCTAGAGACACGCAGGACCTTCTAAATGCCCCCAGACCCTTCTAGAGTCTCCCAGGACCCTTCTAAAAGCCCCCAGACCCTTCTAGATCTCCCCAGGACCCTTCTAAAATACCCCAGACCTTTCTAGAGGCACCCAGGGCCCCTCTAGTGGTCCCCAGACCCTTCTAGAGCCACCAAGGACCATTCTAAAAGCCCCCAGACCCTTCTAGAGGCCCCTAGGGCCCCTCTAATGGTCCCCAGACCCTTCTAGAGCCCCCAAGGACCCTTCTAAAAGCCCCCAGACCCTTCTAGAGACCCGCAGGACTCTTCTAAAACAACCCAGACCCTTGTTAGACCATCCCAGGACCCTTCTAATATCCCCCAGACCCTTCTAGAGCCCCCCAGGACCCTTCTAAAAGCCTCCAGACCCTTCTAGACCCTCCCCGGATCCTTCTAAAAGCACCCAGACCCTTCTAGAGCCCCCCAGGACCCTTATAAAAGCACCCAGAGCCTTCTAGATGCCCCCAGGACCCTTCTAAAAGCCCCCACACCATTCTAAAGCCACACCGGAACCTTCTAAAAGCCTCCAGACCCTTCTAGAGCCCCCCAGGACCCTTCTAAAAGCCCCCAGACCCTTCTAGAGGCCCCAGGACTCTTCTAAAAGCCGCCAGACCCTTCTAGAGGCCCCCAGGACTCTTCTAAAAGCCCCCAGACCCTTCTAGAGGCCCCCTGGACTCTTCTAAAAGCCTCCAGACATTTGTAGAGCCCCCCAGGACCCTTCTAAATGCACCCAGACCAATCTAGACCCTCTCCGGATCCTTCTAAAAGCACCCAGACCCATCTGGATCCTCCCAGGACACTTCTAAAAGACTCCAGACCCTTCTAGATGCGCCCAGGACCCTTCTAAAAGCTTCCAGACCCTTCTAGAGGCCCCCAGGACCCTTCTGAAAACCCCCAGACCCTTCTAGAGCCCACCAGGACCCTTCTAAATGCCCCCAGACCCTTCTAGAGCCGCCCAGGGCCCTTCTAAAAGCTTCCAGACCCTTCTAGAGGCCCCCAAGACCCTTCTGAATGCCCCCAGACCCTTCTAGAGCCCCCCAGGACCCTTCTAAAAGACTCCAGACCCTTCTACAGCCCCCCAGGACCCTTCTGAAAGCCCCCAGACCCTTCTAGAGCTACCCAGGACAATCTAAAATCCCCCAGACGCTTCTAGAGCCCCTTAGAACCCTTCTAAAAGCACCCAGACCCTTCTAGAGCCCCCTAGGCCCCTTCTAAAAGCACCCTGACCCTTCTAGAGCCCCACAGGACCCTTCTAAAAGCCCCCAGACCCTTCTAGAGCCTCCCAGGACCCTTCTAAAATCCCTCAGACAATTCTAGAGGCCCCCAGGACCCTTCTAAAAGCCCCCAGAGCCTTCTTGATGCCCCCAGGAACCTTCTAAAAGCCCTCACACCCTTCTAGAGCCCACCAGGACTATCCTAAAACTCCCCCGACCCTTCTAGAGCCCCCCAGGACACTTCTAAAAGCACCCAGACCCTTCTAGAGAACCCCCCAGGACCCTTCTAAAAGACTCCAGACCCTTCTACAGCCCCCCAGGACCCTTCTGAAAGCCCCCAGACCCTTCTAGAGCTACCCAGAACCCTTCTAAAATACCCCAGACCCTTCTAGAGCTCTCCAGGACCCTTCTAATATCCCCCAGACCCTTCTAGATGCCCCCAAGGCCCCTCTAATGATACTCAGACCCTTCTAGAGCCCCCAAGGACCCTTCTAACAGGACCCAGACCCTTCTAGAGACCCGCAGGACAATTCTAAAAGCCCCCAGACCCTTCTACAGCCTCCCGGGACCCTTCTAAAAGACCCCAGACCCTTCTAGAGCTACCCAGGACCCTTCTAAAAGCCCCCAGACCCTTCTAGAGCCCCCCAGGACCCTATAAAAGCCCCCAGACCCTTCTTGAGGCACCCAGGACCCTTCCAAAAGCCTCCAGACCCTTCTAGAGCCACCCAAAGACCCTTCTCAAAGAACCCAGACCCTTCGAGAGCCCGCCAGGACACTTCTATAAGCCCCCAGACCCTTCTAGAGGACCCCAAGGCCCCTCTTAAGGACCCCCGTCTCTCCTAGAAGGGTCTCGGGGCTTTTAGAAGGGCCCTGGTGGGCTCTAGAATGGTCTGGGGGCTTTTAGAAGTGTCCTGGGGTTCTCTAGAAGGGTCTGGGGGCTTTTGAAAGTATCCTGGTGGCCTCTAGAATGGTGTGGGATATATTAGAGGGGTCCGGGGATGATCTAGAAGGGTCTGGGGACATTTAGAAGGGTCCGGGGGGCCTCTAGAAGGGTCTGGAGGCTTTTAGAAGGGTCCTGCGAGGCTCTAGAATGGTCCGGGGGCTTTTAGAGGGGTCCTGCGAGGCTCTACAAGGGTCTGGGGGCTTTTAGAATGATCCGGGGAGGGTCTAGAAGGGTCTGGGGGCCTTTAGAAGGGTCCTGGGGGTCTCTAGAAGGGTCTGAGGGCTTTTAGAATGATCCGGGGAGGGTCTAGAAGAGTCTGGGGGCCTTTAGAATGGTCCTGGGGCACTCTAGAAGGGTCTGGGTGCTTTAGAAGGGTCCTGGGAGGCTCTAGAAGGGTTTGGGGGCTTTTAGAATGGTCCTGGGTGGATCTAGAAGGTTCTGGTTGCTTTTCGAAGGGTCCTGGCTTATCTAGAAGGGTCTGGGGGCATTTAGAAGGGTCCTGGGTGTCTCTAGAAGGGTCTGGGTGCTTTTAGAATGGTCCTGGGGGGCTCTAGAAGGGTCTGGTGGCTTTTAGAAGGGTCCTGGGTGGATCTAGAAGGTTCTGGAGGCTTTCAGAAGGGTCATGGGTGTCTCTAGAATGGTCTGGGGGCTTTTAGAAGGGTCCTGGGGAGCCCTAGAAGGGTCTGGGTTCTTTTAGAAGGGTCCTGGGATGCTCTAGAATGTTCTTGGGGGCTTTCAGAAGGGTCCTGGGGGCCTCTATAAGGGTCTGGGTTCTTTTAGAAGGGTCCTGTGGGGCTCTAGAAGGGTCTTGGGGCTTTTAGAAGGGTCCTGGGGTGCTCTAGAAGGGTCTGGGGACTTTTAGAAGGGTCCTGGGGTGCTCTAGAATGGACGGGGTGCCTTAAGATGGCCCTGGGGACCTCTAGATTGGTCTGAGGGCTTTTAGAAGAGTCCTGGGGGGCTCTAGAAGGGTCTGTAGGCTTTTAGAAGGGTCCTGGGGGGCTCTAGAAGTGTCTGGGGGCTTTTAGAAGGGTCCTGGTGTCCTCTAGAAGGGTCTGAGGGCTTTAGAATTGTCCCGGGAGGCTCTAGAATGGTCTGGGGTTTTTTAGAAGGATCCGGGGAGGGTCTAGAAGGGTCTGGGGGCTTTTAGAAGGGTCCTGGGGGCCTCTAGAAGGGTCTGGGGGCATTTAGATGGGTCATAGGGGGCTCTAGAAGGGTCATGGGGCTTTTAGAAGGGTCCTGGGGGGCTCTAGAAGTTTCTGGGGGCTTTTAGAATGATCCGGGGACGGTCTAGAAGGGTCTGGGTGCTTTTTGAAGGATCCTAGGGGGCTCTAGAAGGGTCTGAGGGCGTTTAGAAGGATCCGGGGAGTGTCTAGAAGGGTCTGGGGGCTTTTAGAAGGGTCCTGGGGGTCTCTAGAAGGGTCTGGTGGCTTTTAGAAGGGTCCTGGGAGGCTCTAGAAGGGTCTGGGTGCTTTTATAAGGGTCCGGGGAGCCTCTAGAAGGGTCTGGGTGCTTTTAGAAAGGTCCTGGGGGGCTCTAGAAGGGTCTAGAGGCTTTTAGACGAGTCCTGGGGGCCTCTAGAAGGGTCTGGGGGCTTTTAGAAGGGTCCTGGGTGGATCTAGATTGGTCTGGGGGCTTGTAGAAGGGTCCTGGGTGGCTCTAGAAGGGTCTAGGGGCTTGTAGAATGGTCCTGGGGGGGCTCTAGAAGGGTCTGGTGGCTTTTAGAAGGGTCCTGGGGGCCTCTAGAAGGGTCTGGGGGCTTTTTAGAAGGGTCCTTGGGGGCTCTAGAAGGGTCTGGGTGCTTGTAGAAAGGTCCTGGTAGGCTCTAGAAGGGTCTTGGGGCTTTTAGAAGGGTCCTGGGGTGCTCTAGAATGGTCTGGGGGGCTTTTAGAAGGGTCCTGGGAGGCTCTAGAAGGGTCTGGGGGCTTTTAGAAGGGTCCTGGGTGGCTCTAGAATGGTCTGGGGGCTTTTAGAAGGGTCCTGGGAGGATCTAGAAGAGTCTGGGGGCTTTTAGAAGGATCCTGGGAGGCTCTAGAAGGGTCTGGGGGTTTTAGAATGGTACTGGGATGCTCTAGAAGGGTCTTGGTGCTTTTAGAAGGGTCCTGGAGGGGCACTAGAAGGTTCTGGGTGCTTTCAGAAATGTCCAGGGGGCCTCTAGAAGGGTCTGGAGGCATTTAGAATGGTACGGGGGGGCTCTAGAATGGTCTGGGGGCTTTTAGACGGGTCCTGGCGTGCTCTAGAAAGGTCTGGGGACTTTTAGAAGGGTCCTGGGGTGCTCTAGAAGGGACGGGGTGCCTTAAGAGGAGGCCTGGGGGGCTCTAGAAGTGTCTGGGGGCTTTTAGAAGGGTCCTGGGGTGCTCTAGAAGGGTCTGGGGTCTTTTAGAAGGATCCGGGGAGTGTCTAGAAGTGTCTGCGGCCTTTCAGAAGGGTCCTGGGGGGCTCTAGAAGGGTCTGGGGGCTTTTAGAAGGGTCCTGGGGGGGTCTAGAAAGGTCTGGGGTCTTTTAGAATGGTCCTGGTAGGCTCTAGAATGGTCTGGGTGCTTTTAGAAGGGTTCTGGGTGCCTCTTGAAGGGGTCTGGGGGCATTTAGAAGGGTCCTGTGGGGGCTCTAGAAGGGTCTAGGGGCTTTTAGAAGGGTACTGCGGGGCTCTAGAAGGGTCTGGGGGCTTTTAGAATGATCCTGGGGGGCTCTAGAAGGGTCTGGGGTCTTTTCGAAGGATCCGGGGAGGGTCTAGAAGGGTCTGTGAGCTTTTAGAAGTGTCCTAGGGGACTCTAGAAGGGTCTGGGGGCTTTTAGATGGGTCCTAGGGGGCTCTAGAAGGGTCTAGGGGCTTTTGGAATGATCCTGGGGGGCTCTAGAAGGGTCTGGGGGCTTTTAGAATGATCCGGGGACGGTCTAGAAAGGTCTGGGTGCTTTTTGAAGGATCCTAGGTGGCTCTAGAAGGGTCTGGGGGCTTTTAGAAGGATCCGGGGAGGGTCTAGAAGGGTCGGGGTGCTTTTATAAGGGTCCGGGGAGCCTCTAGAAGGGTCTGGGTGCTTTTAGAAGGGTCCTGGGAGGCTCTAGATGGGTCTGGGTGCATTTATAAGGGTCCGGGGAGCCTCTAGAAGGGTCTGGGTGCTTTTAGAAAGGTCCTGGGGGGCTCTAGAAGGGTCTAGAGGCTTTTAGACGGGTCCTGGGGGCCTCTAGAAGGGTCTGGGTGCTTTTAGAAGAGTCCTGGGTGTCTCTAGAATGGTCTGGGGGCTTGTAGAAGGGTCCTGGGGGGCTCTAGAAGGGTCTGGTGGCTTTTAGAAGGGTCCTGGGGGCATCTAGAAAGCTCTGGGAGCTTTTAGAAGGGTTCTGGGGGGCTCTAGAAGGGTCTGGGGGCTTGTAGAAGGGTCCTGGGTGCCGCTAGAAGGGTTTGGGGGGCTTTTAGAAGGGTCCTGGGGTGCTCTAGAAGGGTCTGGGGGCTTTTAGAAGGGTCCTGGGGGGCTCTAGAAGGGTCTGGGGGCTTTTAGAAGCGTCCTGGGTGGCTCTAGAAGGGTCTGGGGGCTTTTAGAAGGGTCCTGGGGGTCTCTAGAAGGGTCTGGGAGCTTTTAGAAGCGTCCTGGGAGGCTCTAGAAGGGTCTGGGTGCTTTTTGATCTGTCCTGGGATGCTCTAGAAGGGTCTGGGGGCTTTTAGAACTGTCCTGGGATGCTCTAGAAGGTTCTGGGGGCTTTCAGAAGGGTCCAGGGGTCCTCTAGAAGGGTCTGGAGGCTTTTAGAATGGTCCGGGGTGGCTCTAGAAGGGTCTGGGGGCTTTTAGAATGGTTCCGGGGTGCTCTAGAAGGGTCTGGGGACTTTAAGAAGGGTCCTGGGGTGTCCTAGAAGGGACGGGGTGCCTTAAGAGGGGCCCTGGGGGGCTCTAGAAGGGTCTGGGGGCTTTTAGAATGGTCCTGGAGTGCTCTAGAAGGGTCTGGGGGCTTTTAGAATGCTCCTGGGGATCTCTAGAAGTGTCTGGGTTCTTTTAGAAAGATCCGGGGAGTGTCTAGATGTGTCGCGGCCTTTCAGAAGGGTCCTGGGGGGCTCTAGAAGGGTCTGGGGTCTTTTAGAAGGGTCCTGGGGGCGTCTAGAAGGATCTGGGGGCTTTTAGATTGGTCCTGGGAGGCTCTAGAAGGGTCTGGGTGCTTTTAGAAGGGTCCTGGGGCCCTCTAGAAGGGTCTGGGGGCTTTTAGAATGATCCGGGGAGGGTCTAGAAGGTTCTGGGGGCTTTTAGAAGGGTCCTGGGGGGCTCTAGAGGGGTCTGGGGGCTTTTAGAAGGGACCCGGGGTTCTCTAGAAGGGTCTGGGGACTTATAGAAGGGTCCTGGGGGCCTCTAGAAAGGTCTGAGAACTATTAGAGTGGTTCGGGGGGGATCTAGAAGGGTCTGGTGGCTTTTAGAAGGGTCTTGGGGGGCTCTAGAAGGGTCTGGGGTCTTTTAGAATAATCCGGGGTGGGTCTAGAAGGGTCTGGGTTCTTTTAGAATGATCAGGGGAGGGTCTAGAAGGGTCTGGGCGCTTTTAGACGGGTCCTGGGGGGCTCTACAAGGGTCTGGAGGCTTTTAGAGGGGTTCTGGGGGGCCCTAGAAAGGTCTGGGTTCATTTAGAAGGATCCGGGGAGGGTCTAGAAAGGTCGGGGGGCTATTAGAAGGGTCCTGGGAGGCTCTAGAAGAATCTGGGGGCTTTTAGAATGATCCGGGGAGGGTCTAGAAGGGTCTGGGGGCCTTTAGAAGGGTCCTGGGGGGCTCTAGAAGGGTCTGGGGGCTTTTAGAAGGGTCCTGGGGGCCTCTAGAAGGGTCTGGGGGCATTTAGAATGATCCTGGGGGGCTCTAGAAGGGTCTGGGGTCTTTTCGAAGGATCCGGGGAGGGTCTAGAAGGGTCTGGGGTCTTTTAGAAGGGTCCTAGGGGCCTCTAGAAGGGTCTGGGGGCTTTTAGATGGGTCCTAGGGGGCTCTAGAAGGGTCTGGGGGCTTTTAGAGGGGTTCTGCGAGGCTCTAGAAGGGTCTGGGGGCTTTTAGAATGATCCGGGGAGGGTCTAGAAGGGTCTGGGTGCATTTAGAAGGGTCCTGGGGGTCTCTAGAAGGGTCTGAGTGCTTTTAGAATGATCCGGGGAGGGTCTAGAAGAGTCTGGGGGCCTTTAGAATGGTCCTGGGGCTCTCTAGAAGGGTCTGGGTGCTTTTAGAAGGGTCCTGGGAGGCTCTAGAAGGGTTTGGGGGCTTTTAGAATGGTCCTGGGTGGCTCTAGAAGGTTCTGGTTGCTTTTCGAAGGGTCCTGGCTTATCTAGAAGTGTCTGGGGGCATTTAGAAGGGTCCTGGGTGTCTCTAGAAGGGTCTGGGTGCTTTTAGAATGGTCCTGGGGGGCTCTAGAAGGGTCTGGTGGCATTTAGAAGGGTCCTGGGTGGATCTAGAAGGTTCTGGAGGCTTTCAGAAGGGTCATGGGTGTCTCTAGAATGGTCTGGGGGCTTTTAGAAGGGTCCTGGGGAGCCCTAGAAGGGTCTGGGTTCTTTTAGAAGGGTCCTGGGATGCTCTAGAAGGTTCTTGGGGCTTTCAGAAGGGTCCTGGGGGCCTCTATAACAGTCTGGGTTCTTTTAGAAGGGTCCTGGGGGGCTCTAGAAGGGTCTTGGGGCTTTTAGAAAAGTCCTGGGGTGTTCTAGAAGGGTCTGGGGACTTTTAGAAGGGTCCTGGGGTACTCTAGAATGGACGGGGTGCCTTAAGAGGGCCCTGGGGACCTCTAGATTGGTCTGGGGTCTTTTAGAAGGGTCCTGGGGGGCTCTAGAAGGGTCTGTAGGCTTTTAGAAGGGTCCTGGGGGGCTCTAGAAGTGTCTGGGGGCTTTTAGAAGGGTCCTGGTGTCCTCTAGAAGGGTCTGAGGGCTTTAGAATGGTCCTGGGAGGCTCTAGAATGGTCAGGGGTTTTTTAGAAGGATCCGGGGAGGGTCTAGAAGCGTCTGGGGGCTTTTAGAAGGGGCCTTGGGGCCTCTAGAAGGGTCTGAGCGCATTTAGATGGGTCATAGGGGGCTCTAGAAGGGTCAGGGGGCTTTTAGAAGGGTCCTGGGGGGCTCTAGAAGTTTCTGGGGGCTTTTAGAATGATCCGGGGACGGTCCAGAAGGGTCTGGGTGCTTTTTGAAGGATCCTAGGGGGCTCTAGAAGGGTCTGAGGGCGTTTAGAAGGATCTGGGGAGTGTCTAGAAGGGTCTGGGGGCTTTTAGAAGGGTCCTGGGGGTCTCTAGAAGGGTCTGGTGGCTTTTAGAAGGGTCCTGGGAGGCTCTAGAAGGGTCTGGGTGCTTTTATAAGGGACCGGGGAGCGTCTAGAAGGGTCTGGGTGCTTTTAGTAAGGTCCTGGGGGGCTCTAGAAGGGTCTAGAGGCTTTTAGACGGGTCCTGGGGGCCTCTAGAAGGGTCTGGGGGCTTTTAGAAGGGTCCTGGGTGGATCTAGATTGGTCTGGGGGCTTTTAGAAGGGTCCTGGGGGGCTCTAGAAGGGTCTGGGTGCTTTTATAAGGGACCGGGGAGCGTCTAGAAGGGTCTGGGTGCTTTTAGTAAGGTCCTGGGGGGCTCTAGAAGGGTCTAGAGGCTTTTAGACGAGTCCTGGGGGCCTCTAGAAGGGTCTGGGGGCTTTTAGAAGGGTCCTGGGTGGATCTAGATTTGTCTGGGGGCTTTTAGAAGGGTCCTGGGGGGCTCTAGAAGGGTCTAGGGGCTTGTAGAATGGTCCTGGGGGGGCTCTAGAAGGGTCTGGTGGCTTTTAGAAGGGTCCTGGGGGACTCTAGAAGGGTCTGGGGGCTTTTAGAAGGGTTCTTGGGGCTCTAGAAGGGTCTGGGGTCTTGTAGAAAGGTCCTGGTAGGCTCTAGAAGGGTCTGGTAGCTTTTAGAAGGGTCCTCGGGTGCTCTAGAATGGTCTGGGTGCTTTTAGAAGGGTCCTGGGAGGCTCTAGAAGGGTCTGGGGGCTTTTAGAAGGGTCCTGGGTGGCTCTAGAATGGTCTGGGGGCTTTTAGAAGGGTCCTGGGAGGATCTAGAAGAGTCTGCTGGCTTTTAGAAGGATCCTGGGAGGCTCTAGAAGGGTCTGGGGGCTTTTAGAATGGTCCTGGGATGCTCTAGAAGGGTCTGGGTGCTTTTAGAAGGGTCCTGGGGGGCTCTAGAAGGTTCTGGGTGCTTTCAGAAAGGTCCAGGGGGCCTCTAGAAGGGTCTGGAGTCTTTTAGAAGGGTCCGGGGGGGCTCTAGAATGGTCTGGCGGCTTTTAGACGGGTCCTGGCGTGCTCTAGAAAGGTCTGGGGACTTTTAGAAGGGTCCTGGGGTGCTCTAGAAGAGATGGGGTGCCTTAAGAGGAGGCCTGGGGGGCTCTAGAAGTGTCTGGGTGCTTATTAGAAGGGTCCTGGGGTGCTCTAGAAGGGTCTGGGGTCTTTTAGAAGGATCCGGGGAGTGTCTATAAGTGTCTGCGGCCTTTCAGAAGGGTCCTGGGGGGCTCTAGAAGGGTCTGGGGGCTTTTAGAAGGGTCCTGGGGGGGGTCTAGAAGGGTCTGGGGTCTTTTAGAATGGTCCTGGGAGGCTCTAGAATGGTCTGGGTGCTTTTAGAAGGGTTCTGGGTGCCTCTTGAAGGATCTGGGGGCATTTAGAAGGGTCCTGGGGGGGTTTAGAAAGGTCTAGGGGCTTTTAGAATGTTACTGGGGAGGCTCTAGAAGGGTCTGGGGGCTTTTAGAATGATCCTGGGGGCTCTAGAAGGGTCTGGGGTCTTTTCGAAGGATCCGGGGAGGGTCTAGAAGGGTCTGGGGGCTTTTAGAAGTGTCCTAGGGGACTCTAGAAGGGTCTGGATGCTTTTGGAATGATCCTGGGGGGCTCTAGAAGGGTCTGGGTGCTTTTTGAAGGATCCTAGGTGGCTCTAGAAGGGTCTGGGGGCTTTTAGAAGGATCCGGGAAGGGTCTAGAAGGGTCTGGGGGCTTTTAGAAGGGTCCTGGGGTTCTCTAGAAGGGTCTGGTTGCTTTTAGAAGGGTACTGGGAGGCTCTAGAAGGGTCGGGGTTCTTTTATAAGGGTCCGGGGAGCCTCTAGAAGGGTCTGGGTGCTTTTAGAAAGGTCCTGGGGGGCTCTAGAAGGGTCTAGAGGCTTTTAGACGGGTCCTGGGGGCCTCTAGAAGGGTCTGGGTGCTTTTAGAAGGGTCCTGGGTGGCTCTAGAAGGGTCTGGGGGCTTGTAGAAGGGTCCTGGGGGGGTCTAGAAGGGTCTGGGGGCTTTTAGACGGGTCCTGGGGGCATCTAGAAAGCTCTGGGAGCTTTTAGAAGGGTTCTGGGGGGCTCTAGAAGGGTCTGGGGGCTTGTAGAAGGGTCCTGGGTGCCGCTAGAAGGGTCTGGGGGCTTTTAGAATGGTCCTGGTGGGCTCAAGAAGGGTCTGGGGGTTTTTAGAAGGGTCCTGGGGTGCTCTAGAAGGGTCTGGGGGCTTTTAGAAGTGTCCTGGGGGGCTCTAGAAGGTTCTGGGGGCTTTCAGAAGGGTCCTGGGGGCCTCTAGAAGGGTCTGGAGGCTTTTAGAATGGTCCGGGGGTGCTCTAGAAGGGTCTGGGGGCTTTTAGAAGGGTCCTGGGGTGCTCTAGAAGGGTCTGGGGACTTTAAGAAGGGTCCTGGGGTGTCCTAGAAGGGACGGGGTGCCTTAAGAGGGGCCCTGGGGGGCTCTAGAAGGGTCTGGGGTCTTTTAGAAGGGTCCTGGGGGGGTCTAGAAGGGTCTGGGGGCTTTTAGAATGGTCCTGGGAGGCTCTAGAAGGGTCTGGGTGCTTTTAGAAGGGTCCTGGGTCCCTCTAGAAGGGTCTGAGTGCTTTTAGAAGGGTCATGGGGGTCTCTAGAAGGGTCTGGGGGCTTTTAGAATGATCCGGGGAGGGTCTAGAAAGTTCTGGGTGCTTTTAGAAGGGTCCTGGGGGGCTCTAGAGGGGTCTGGGGGCTTTTAGAAGGGTCCCGGGGTTCTCTAGAAGGGTCTGGGGGCATTTAGAAGTATCCTGGGGGCCTCTAGAAGGGTCTGGGATCTATTAGAGTGGTCCGGGGGGGCTCTAGAAGGGTCTGGGGGTTTTTAGAAGGCTCCTGGGAGGCTCTAGAATGGTCTGGGGGCTTTTAGAATGTTCCTGGGGTTCTCTAGAAGGGTCTGGGGACTTATAGAAGGGTCCTGGGGGCTTCTAGAAGGGTCTGAGAACTATTAGAGTGGTTCGGGGGGGCTCTAGAAGGGTCTGGAGGCTTTTAGAAGGGTCTTGGGGGGCTCTAGAAGGGTCTGGGGGCTTTTAGAATAATCCGGGGAGGGTCTAGAAGGGTCTGGGTTCTTTTAGAATAGTCTTGGGAGGTTTTAGAAGGGTCTGGGGGCTTTTAGAATGATCCGGGGAGGGTCTAGAAACGTCGGGGGGCTATTAGAAGGGTCCTGGGAGGCTCTACAAGGGTCTGGGGGCTTTTAGAATGATCCGGGGAGGGTCTAGAAGGGTCTGGGGGCCTTTAGAAGGGTCCTGGGGGGCTCTAGAATGGTCTGGGGGCTTTTAGAATGATCCTGGGGGGCTCTAGAAGGGTCTGGGGGCTTTTAGAATGATCCTGGGGGGCTCTAGAAGGGTCTGGGGTCTTTTCGAAGGATCCGGGGAGGGTCTAGAAGGGTCTGGGGTCTTTTAGAAGGGTCCTAGGGGCCTCTAGAAGGGTCTGGGGGCTTTTAGATGGGTCCTAGGGGGCTCTAGAAGGGTCTGGGGGCTTTTAGAATGATCCTGGGGGGCTCTTGAAGGGTCTGGGGGCTTTTAGAATGATCCGGGGAGGGTCTAGAAAGGTCTGGGGAGCTTTAGAATGGTATTTGGGTGCTCTAGAAGTGTCTGGGTGCTTTTAGAAGGGTCCTGGGAGGCTCTAGAATGGTCTGGGGGCTTTTAGAAGAAGAATGGGTGGCTCTAAGGGGTTCTGGGGGGTTTTAGAAGGGTCCTAGGGGCCTCTAGAAGGGTCTGGGGGCTTTTAGAAGGGTCCTGGGATGCTCTAGAAGGGTCTGGGTGCTTTTATAAGGGTCCTCGGATGCTCTAGAAGGGTCTGGGTGCTTTTAGAATGGTCCTGGGGGGCTCTAGAATGTTCTGAGGTCTTTCAGAAGGGTCCTGGGGTGCTCTAGAAGGGTCTGGGTGCTTTTAGAAGGGTCCTGGGGGGCTCTAGAATGGTCGGGGGGCTTTTAGAAGGGTCCTGGGTGGCTCTAGAAGGGTCTGGGTGCTTTTAGAAGGTCCGGGGGGGCTCTAGAAGGGTCTGGGGAATTTTAGTAGGGTCCTCGGATTCTCTAGAAGGGTCTGGGGGCTTTTAGAAGGGTCCTGGAGGGCTCTAGAAGGTTCTGGGGGCTTTCAGAAGTGTCCTGGGGGTCTCTAGAAGGGTCTGGGGACTTATAGAAGGGTCCTGGGGGCTTCTAGAAGGGTCTGAGAACTATTAGAGTGGTTCGGGGGGGCTCTAGAAGGGTCTGGAGGCTTTTAGAAGGGTCTTGGGGGGCTCTAGAAGGGTCTGGGGGCTTTTAGAATAATCCGGGGAGGGTCTAGAAGGGTCTGGGTTCTTTTAGAATAGTCTTGGGAGGTTTTAGAAGGGTCTGGGGGCTTTTAGAATGATCCGGGGAGGGTCTAGAAACGTCGGGGGGCTATTAGAAGGGTCCTGGGAGGCTCTACAAGGGTCTGGGGGCTTTTAGAATGATCCGGGGAGGGTCTAGAAGGGTCTGGGGGCCTTTAGAAGGGTCCTGGGGGGCTCTAGAATGGTCTGGGGGCTTTTAGAATGATCCTGGGGGGCTCTAGAAGGGTCTGGGGGCTTTTAGAATGATCCTGGGGGGCTCTAGAAGGGTCTGGGGTCTTTTCGAAGGATCCGGGGAGGGTCTAGAAGGGTCTGGGGTCTTTTAGAAGGGTCCTAGGGGCCTCTAGAAGGGTCTGGGGGCTTTTAGATGGGTCCTAGGGGGCTCTAGAAGGGTCTGGGGGCTTTTAGAATGATCCTGGGGGGCTCTTGAAGGGTCTGGGGGCTTTTAGAATGATCCGGGGAGGGTCTAGAAAGGTCTGGGGAGCTTTAGAATGGTATTTGGGTGCTCTAGAAGTGTCTGGGTGCTTTTAGAAGGGTCCTGGGAGGCTCTAGAATGGTCTGGGGGCTTTTAGAAGAAGAATGGGTGGCTCTAAGGGGTTCTGGGGGGTTTTAGAAGGGTCCTAGGGGCCTCTAGAAGGGTCTGGGGGCTTTTAGAAGGGTCCTGGGATGCTCTAGAATGGTCTGGGTGCTTTTATAAGGGTCCTCGGATGCTCTAGAAGGGTCTGGGTGCTTTTAGAATGGTCCTGGGGGGCTCTAGAATGTTCTGAGGTCTTTCAGAAGGGTCCTGGGGTGCTCTAGAAGGGTCTGGGTGCTTTTAGAAGGGTCCTGGGGGGCTCTAGAATGGTCGGGGGGCTTTTAGAAGGGTCCTGGGTGGCTCTAGAAGGGTCTGGGTGCTTTTAGAAGGTCCGGGGGGGCTCTAGAAGGGTCTGGGGAATTTTAGTAGGGTCCTCGGATTCTCTAGAAGGGTCTGGGGCTTTTAGAAGGGTCCTGGAGGGCTCTAGAAGGTTCTGGGGGCTTTCAGAAGTGTCCTGGGGGTCTCTAGAAGGGTCTGGGGGCTTTTAGAAGGGTCCTGGGGGGCTCTAGAAGGGTCTGGGTGCCTTTAGAATGGTCCTGGGTGACTCTAGAATGTTCTGCTGGCTTTTAGAAGGGTCCTGGGGTCCTCTAGAAGGGTCTGGGGGCTTTTAGAAGGGTCCTGGGTGGCTCTAGAAGGGTCTGGGGGCTTTTAGAAGGGTCCTGGGTTGCTCTAGAATGGTATGGGGGCTTTTAGAAGGGTCCTGGGAGGCTCTAGAAGGGTCTGGGGTCTTTTAGAAAGGTCCTGGGAGGATCTAGATGGGTCTGGGGGCTTTTAGAAGGGTCCTGGGATGCTCTAGAAGGGTCTGGGTGCTTGTAGATGGGTCCTGGGGGGCTCTAGAAGGTTCTGGGTGCTTTTAGAAGGGTCCTGGGTGGCTCTAGAAGGGTCTGGGGTCTTTTAGAAGGGTCCGGTGGGGCTCTAGAAGGGTCTGGGGGCTTTTAGAAGTGTCCTGGGGGTCTCTAGAAGTGCCTGGGGAATTTTAGAAGGGTCCTCGGATGCTCTAGAAGGGTCTTCGTGCTTTTAGAAGGGTCCTGGAGGGCTCTAGAAGGTACTGGGGGCTTTCAGAAGGGTCCTGGGAGTCTCTAGAAGGGTCTAGGCGCTTTTAGAAGGGTCCTGGGGGGCTCTAGAATGGTCTGGGGGCTTTTAGAAGAAGAATGGGTGGCTCTAAGGGGTTCTGGGGTTGTTTTAGAAGGGTCCTAGGGGCCTCTAGAAGGGTCTGGGGGCTTTTAGAAGGGTCCTGGGATGCTCTAGAAGGGTCTGGGTGCTTTTATAAGGGTCCTCGGATGCTCTAGAAGGGTCTGGGTGCTTTTAGAATGGTCCTGGGGGGCTCTAGAATGTTCTGAGGTCTTTCAGAAGGGTCCTGGGGTGCTCTAGAAGGGTCTGGGTGCTTTTAGAAGGGTCCTGGGGGGCTCTAGAATGGTCTGGGTGCCTTTAGAAGGGTCCTGGGTGACTCTAGAATGTTCTGCTGGCTTTCAGAAGGGTCCTGGGGTCTGGGGTCCTCTAGAAGGGTCTGGGTCTTTTAGAAGGGTCCGGGGGGGCTCTAGAAGGGTCTGGGGCTTTTAGAAGGGTCCTGGGGTTCTCTAGAAGGGTCTGGTTGCTTTTAGAAGGGTACTGGGAGGCTCTAGAACGGTCGGGGTGCTTTTATAAGGGTCCGGTGAGCCTCTAGAAGGGTCTGGGTGCTTTTAGAAAGGTCCTGGGGGCTCTAGAAGGGTCTAGAGGCTTTTAGACGGGTCCTGGGGTCCTCTAGAAGGGTCTGGGTGCTTTTAGAAGGGTCCTGGTTGGATCTAGAAGGGTCTGGGGCTTGTAGAAAGGTCCGGGGTCTCTAGAAGGGTCTGGGGGCTTTTAGAAGGGTCCTGGGGGCATCTAGAAGTGTCTGGGAGCTTTTAGAAGGGTCCTGGGGGGCTCTAGAAGGGTCTGGGGGCTTGTAGAAGGGTCCTGGGTGATGCTAGAAGGGTCTGGGGACTTTTAGAAGGGTCTTGGGGGCTCAAGAAGGGTCTGGGTGCTTTTAGAAGGGTCCTGGGTCCTCTAGAAAGGTCTGGGGGCTTTTAGAAAGGTCCTGGGAGGATCTAGAAGAGTCTGGGGTCTTTTAGAAATGTCCTGGGAGGGTCTAGAAGGGTCTGGGGGCTTTTAGAAGGGTCCTGGGTGGCTCTAGAAGGGTCTGGATCTTTTAGTAGGGTCCTGGGGGGCTCTAGAAGGGTCTGGGGTCTTTTAGAATGGTCCGGGGGGGCTCTAGAAGGGTCTGGGGGCTTTTAGAAGGGTCCTGGAGGCCTCTAGAAGGATCTGGGGGCTTTTAGATGGGTCCTGGGGTTTTCTAGAAGGGTCTGGGGGCATTTAGAAGGGTCCTGAGGGGCTCTAGAAGGGTCTGGGGGCTTTTAGATTGATCCGGGGACGGTCTAGAAGGGTCTTTATGCTTTTTGAAGGATCCTAGGCGGCTCTAGAAGGGTCTGGGGTCTTTTAGAAGGGTCCTGGGGGGCTCTAGAAGGGTCTAGAGGCTTTTAGAAGGGTCCTGGGGGGGTCTAGAAGGGTCTGGGGGCGTTTAGAAGGGACCTGTGAGGCTCTGGAAGGGTCTGGGTGCTTTTATAAGGGTCCTGGGGGCCTCTAGAAGGGTCTGGGGGCTTTTATAAGGGTCCGGGGGGGCTCTAGAAGAATCTGGGGACTTTTAGAAGGGTCCTGGTGTCATCTAGACGGGTCTGGGGGCTATTAGAAGGGTCCTGGGTGGCTCTAGAAGGGTCTGGGTGCTTGTAGAAGGGTCCTGGGAGGCTCTGGAAGGGTCTGGGTGCTTTTATAAGGGTCCTGGGGCCTCTAGAAGGGTCTGGGGGCTTTTACAAGGGTCCTGGGGGGATCTAGAAGAATCTGGGTACTTTTAGAAGGGTCCTGGGTGGCTCTAGAAGGGTCTGGGGGCTTTTAGAAGGGTCCGAGGGGGCTCTAGAATGGTCTGGGGAATTTTAGGAGGGTCCTCGGATTCTCTAGAAGGGTCTGGGGGCTTTTAGAAGGGTCCTGGAGGGCTCTAGATGGTTCTGGGGGCTTTCAGAAGGGTCCTGGGTGTCTCTAGAAGGGTCTGGGGGCTTTTAGAAGGGTCCTGGGGGGCTCTAGAAGGGTCTGGGTGCCTTTAGAAGGGTCCTGGGTGACTCTAGAATGTTCTGCTGGCTTTCAGAAGGGTCCTGGGTTCCTCTAGAAGGGTCTGGGGGCTTTTAGAAGGGTCCTGGGGGGCTCTAGAAGGGTCTGGGGGCTTTTAGAAGGGTCCTGGGGTGCTCTAGAATGGTCTGGGGGCTTTTAGAAGGGTCCTGGGAGGCTCTAGAAGGTACTGGGGGCTTTCAGAAGGGTCCTGGGAGTCTCTAGAAAGGTCTAGGCGCTTTTAGAAGGGTCCTGGGGGGCTCTAGAATGGTCTGGGGGCTTTTAGAAGAAGAATGGGTGGCTCTAAGGGGTTCTGGGGGGTTTTAGAAGGGTCCTAGGGGCCTCTAGAAGGGTCTGGGGGCTTTTAGAAGGGTCCTGGGATGCTCTAGAATGGTCTGGGTGCTTTTATAAGGGTCCTCGGATGCTCTAGAAGGGTCTGGGTGCTTTTAGAATGGTCCTGGGGGGCTCTAGAATGTTCTGAGGTCTTTCAGAAGGGTCCTGGGGTGCTCTAGAAGGGTCTGGGTGCTTTTAGAAGGGTCCTTGGGGGCTCTAGATTGGTCGGGGGGCTTTTAGAAGGGTCCTGGGTGGCTCTAGAAGGGTCTGGGGGCTTTTAGAAGGTCCGGGGGGGCTCTAGAAGGGTCTGGGGAATTTTAGAAGGGTCCTCGGATTCTCTAGAAGGGTCTGGGGGCTTTTAGAAGGGTCCTGGAGGGCTCTAGAAGGTTCTGGGGGCTTTCAGAAGTGTCCTGGGGGTCTCTAGAAGGGTCTGGGGGCTTTTAGAAGGGTCCTGGGGGGCTCTAGAAGGGTCTGGGTGCCTTTAGAATGGTCCTGGGTGACTCTAGAATGTTCTGCTGGCTTTTAGAAGGGTCCTGGGGTCCTCTAGAAGGGTCTGGGGGCTTTTAGAAGGGTCCTGGGTGGCTCTAGAAGGGTCTGGGGGCTTTTAGAAGGGTCCTGGAGGGCTCTAGAAGGTACTGGGGGCTTTCAGAAGGGTCCTGGGAGTCTCTAGAAGGGTCTAGGCGCTTTTAGAAGGGTCCTGGGGGGCTCTAGAATGGTCTGGGGGCTTTTAGAAGAAGAATGGGTGGCTCTAAGGGGTTCTGGGGGGTTTTAGAAGGGTCCTAGGGGCCTCTAGAAGGGTCTGGGGGCTTTTAGAAGGGTCCTGGGATGCTCTAGAAGGGTCTGGGTGCTTTTATAAGGGTCCTCGGATGCTCTAGAAGGGTCTGGGTGCTTTTAGAATGGTCCTGGGGGGCTCTAGAATGTTCTGAGGTCTTTCAGAAGGGTCCTGGGGTGCTCTAGAAGGGTCTGGGTGCTTTTAGAAGGGTCCTGGGGGGCTCTAGAATGGTCGGGGGGCTTTTAGAAGGGTCCTGGGTGGCTCTAGAAGGGTCTGGGGGCTTTTAGAAGGTCCGGGGGGGCTCTAGAAGGGTCTGGGGAATTTTAGAAGGGTCCTCGGATTCTCTAGAAGGGTCTGGGGGCTTTTAGAAGGGTCCTGGAGGGCTCTAGAAGGTTCTGGGGGCTTTCAGAAGTGTCCTGGGGGTCTCTAGAAGGGTCTGGGGGCTTTTAGAAGGGTCCTGGGGGGCTCTAGAAGGGTCTGGGTGCCTTTAGAATGGTCCTGGGTGACTCTAGAATGTTCTGCTGGCTTTTAGAAGGGTCCTGGGGTCCTCTAGAAGCGTCTGGGGGCTTTTAGAAGGGTCCTGGGTGGCTCTAGAAGGGTCTGGGGGCTTTTAGAAGGGTCCTGGGTTGCTCTAGAATGGTATAGGGGCTTTTAGAAGGGTCCTGGGAGGCTCTAGAAGGGTCTGGGGTCTTTTAGAAAGGTCCTGGGAGGATCTAGATGGGTCTGGGGGCTTTTAGAAGGGTCCTGGGATGCTCTAGAAGGGTCTGGGTGCTTGTAGATGGGTCCTGGGGGGCTCTAGAAGGTTCTGGGTGCTTTTAGAAGGGTCCTGGGTGGCTCTAGAAGGGTCTGGGGTCTTTTAGAAGGGTCCGGTGGGGCTCTAGAAGGGTCTGGGGGCTTTTAGAAGTGTCCTGGGTTGCTCTATAAGTGCCTGGGGAATTTTAGAAGGGTCCTCGGATGCTCTAGAAGCGTCTGGGTGCTTTTAGAAGGGTCCTGGAGGGCTCTAGAAGGTACTGGGGGCTTTCAGAAGGGTCCTGGGAGTCTCTAGAAGGGTCTGGGCGCTTTTAGAAGGGTCCTGGGGGGTCTAGAAGGGTCTGGGTGCCTTTAGAAGGGTCCTGGGTGACTCTAGAATGTTCTGCTGGCTTTCAGAAGGGTCCTGGGGTCCTCTAGAAGGGTCTGGGGTCTTTTAGAAGGGTCCGGGGGGGGTTCTAGAAGGGTCTGGGGGCTTTTAGAAGGGTCCTGGGGTTCTCTAGAAGGGTCTGGTTGCTTTTAGAAGGGTACTGGGAGGCTCTAGAACGGTCGGGGTGCTTTTATAAGGGTCCGGTGAGCCTCTAGAAGGGTCTGGGTGCTTTTAGAAAGGTCCTGGGGGGCTCTAGAAGGGTCTAGAGGCTTTTAGACGGGTCCTGGGGTCCTCTAGAAGGGTCTGGGTGCTTTTAGAAGGGTCCTGGTTGGATCTAGAAGGGTCTGGGGGCTTGTAGAAAGGTCCGGGGGTCTCTAGAAGGGTCTGGGGGCTTTTAGAAGGGTCCTGGGGGGCTCTAGAAGGGTCTGGGTGCCTTTAGAAGGGTCCTGGGTGACTCTAGAATGTTCTGCTGGCTTTCAGAAGGGTCCTGGGTTCCTCTAGAAGGGTCTGGGGGCTTTTAGAAGGGTCCTGGGGGGCTCTAGAAGGGTCTGGGGGCTTTTAGAAGGGTCCTGGGGTGCTCTAGAATGGTCTGGGGGCTTTTAGAAGGGTCCTGGGAGGCTCTAGAAGGTACTGGGGGCTTTCAGAAGGGTCCTGGGAGTCTCTAGAAGGGTCTAGGCGCTTTTAGAAGGGTCCTGGGGGGCTCTAGAATGGTCTGGGGGCTTTTAGAAGAAGAATGGGTGGCTCTAAGGGGTTCTGGGGGGGTTTAGAAGGGTCCTAGGGGCCTCTAGAAGGGTCTGGGGGCTTTTAGAAGGGTCCTGGGATGCTCTAGAAGGGTCTGGGTGCTTTTATAAGGGTCCTCGGATGCTCTAGAAGGGTCTGGGTGCTTTTAGAATGGTCCTGGGGGGCTCTAGAATGTTCTGAGGTCTTTCAGAAGGGTCCTGGGGTGCTCTAGAAGGGTCTGGGTGCTTTTAGAAGGGTCCTGGGGTCCTCTAGAATGGTCTGGGGGCTTTTAGAAGGGTCCTGGGTGGCTCTAGAAGAGTCTGGGGGCTTTTAGAAGGTCCGGGGGGGCTCTAGAAGGGTCTGGGGAATTTTAGAAGGGTCCTCGGATTCTCTAGAAGGGTCTGGGGGCTTTTAGAAGGGTCCTGGAGGGCTCTAGAAGGTTCTGGGGGCTTTCAGAAGTGTCCTGGGGGTCTCTAGAAGGGTCTGGGGGCTTTTAGAAGGGTCCTGGGGGGCTCTAGAAGGGTCTGGGTGCCTTTAGAATGGTCCTGGGTGACTCTAGAATGTTCTGCTGGCTTTTAGAAGGGTCCTGGGGTCCTCTAGAAGGTTCTGGGGGCTTTTAGAAGGGTCCTGGGTGGCTCTAGAAGGGTCTGGGGGCTTTTAGAAGGGTCCTGGAGGGCTCTAGAAGGTACTGGGGGCTTTCAGAAGGGTCCTGGGAGTCTCTAGAAGGGTCTAGGCGCTTTTAGAAGGGTCCTGGGGGGCTCTAGAATGGTCTGGGGGCTTTTAGAAGAAGAATGGGTGGCTCTAAGGGGTTCTGGGGGGTTTTAGAAGGGTCCTAGGGGCCTCTAGAAGGGTCTGGGGGCTTTTAGAAGGGTCCTGGGATGCTCTAGAAGGGTCTGGGTGCTTTTATAAGGGTCCTCGGATGCTCTAGAAGGGTCTGGGTGCTTTTAGAATGGTCCTGGGGGGCTCTAGAATGTTCTGAGGTCTTTCAGAAGGGTCCTGGGGTGCTCTAGAAGGGTCTGGGTGCTTTTAGAAGGGTCCTGGGGGGCTCTAGAATGGTCGGGGGGCTTTTAGAAGGGTCCTGGGTGGCTCTAGAAGGGTCTGGGGGCTTTTAGAAGGTCCGGGGGGGCTCTAGAAGGGTCTGGGGAATTTTAGAAGGGTCCTCGGATTCTCTAGAAGGGTCTGGGGGCTTTTAGAAGGGTCCTGGAGGGCTCTAGAAGGTTCTGGGGGCTTTCAGAAGTGTCCTGGGGGTCTCTAGAAGGGTCTGGGGGCTTTTAGAAGGGTCCTGGGGGGCTCTAGAAGGGTCTGGAGGCTTTTAGAATGGTCCGGGGGTGCTCTAGAAGGGTCTGGGGGCTTTTAGAAGGGTCCTGGGGTGCTCTAGAAGGGTCTGGGGACTTTAAGAAGGGTCCTGGGGTGTCCTAGAAGGGACGGGGTGCCTTAAGAGGGGCCCTGTGGGGCTCTAGAAGGGTCTGGGGTCTTTTAGAAGGGTCCTGGGGGGGTCTAGAAGGGTCTGGGGGCTTTTAGAATGGTCCTGGGAGGCTCTAGAAGGGTCTGGGTGCTTTTAGAAGGGTCCTGGGTCCCTCTAGAAGGGTCTGAGTGCTTTTAGAAGGGTCATGGGGGTCTCTAGAAGGGTCTGGGGGCTTTTAGAATGATCCGGGGAGGGTCTAGAAAGTTCTGGGTGCTTTTAGAAGGGTCCTGGGGGGCTCTAGAGGGGTCTGGGGGCTTTTAGAAGGGTCCCGGGGTTCTCTAGAAGGGTCTGGGGGCATTTAGAAGTATCCTGGGGGCCTCTAGAAGGGTCTGGGATCTATTAGAGTGGTCCGGGGGGGCTCTAGAAGGGTCTGGGGGTTTTTAGAAGGCTCCTGGGAGGCTCTAGAATGGTCTGGGGGCTTTTAGAATGTTCCTGGGGTTCTCTAGAAGGGTCTGGGGACTTATAGAAGGGTCCTGGGGGCTTCTAGAAGGGTCTGAGAACTATTAGAGTGGTTCGGGGGGGCTCTAGAAGGGTCTGGAGGCTTTTAGAAGGGTCTTGGGGGGCTCTAGAAGGGTCTGGGGGCTTTTAGAATAATCCGGGGAGGGTCTAGAAGGGTCTGGGTTCTTTTAGAATAGTCTTGGGAGGTTTTAGAAGGGTCTGGGGGCTTTCAGAATGATCCGGGGAGGGTCTAGAAACGTCGGGGGGCTATTAGAAGGGTCCTGGGAGGCTCTAGAAGGGTCTGGGGGCTTTTAGAATGATCCGGGGAGGGTCTAGAAGGGTCTGGGGGCCTTTAGAAGGGTCCTGGGGGGCTCTAGAATGGTCTGGGGGCTTTTAGAATGATCCTGGGGGGCTCTAGAAGGGTCTGGGGGCTTTTAGATAGATCCTGGGGGGCTCTAGAAGGGTCTGGGGTCTTTTCGAAGGATCCGGGGAGGGTCTAGAAGGGTCTGGGGTCTTTTAGAAGGGTCCTAGGGGCCTCTAGAAGGGTCTGGGGGCTTTTAGATGGGTCCTAGGGGGCTCTAGAAGGGTCTGGGGGCTTTTAGAATGATCCTGGGGGGCTCTTGAAGGGTCTGGGGGCTTTTAGAATGATCCGGGGAGGGTCTAGAAAGGTCTGGGGAGCTTTAGAATGGTATTTGGGTGCTCTAGAAGTGTCTGGGTGCTTTTAGAAGGGTCCTGGGAGGCTCTAGAATGGTCTGGGGGCTTTTAGAAGAGTCCTGGGTGGCTCTAAGGGGTTCTGGGGGGTTTTAGAAGGGTCCTAGGGGCCTCTAGAAGGGTCTGGGGGCTTTTAGAAGGGTCCTGGGATGCTCTAGAAGGGTCTGGGTGCTTTTATAAGGGTCCTCGGATGCTCTAGAAGGGTCTGGGTGCTTTTAGAATGGTCCTGGGGGGCTCTAGAATGTTCTGAGGTCTTTCAGAAGGGTCCTGGGGTGCTCTAGAAGGGTCTGGGTGCTTTTAGAAGGGTCCTGGGGGGCTCTAGAATGGTCGGGGGGCTTTTAGAAGGGTCCTGGGTGGCTCTAGAAGGGTCTGGGGGCTTTTAGAAGGTCCGGGGGGGCTCTAGAAGGGTCTGGGGAATTTTAGTAGGGTCCTCGGATTCTCTAGAAGGGTCTGGGGGCTTTTAGAAGGGTCCTGGAGGGCTCTAGAAGGTTCTGGGGGCTTTCAGAAGTGTCCTGGGGGTCTCTAGAAGGGTCTGGGGGCTTTTAGAAGGGTCCTGGGGGGCTCTAGAAGGGTCTGGGTGCCTTTAGAATGGTCCTGGGTGACTCTAGAATGTTCTGCTGGCTTTTAGAAGGGTCCTGGGGTCCTCTAGAAGGGTCTGGGGGCTTTTAGAAGGGTCCTGGGTGGCTCTAGAAGGGTCTGGGGGCTTTTAGAAGGGTCCTGGGTTGCTCTAGAATGGTATGGGGGCTTTTAGAAGGGTCCTGGGAGGCTCTAGAAGGGTCTGGGGTCTTTTAGAAAGGTCCTGGGAGGATCTAGATGGGTCTGGGGGCTTTTAGAAGGGTCCTGGGATGCTCTAGAAGGGTCTGGGTGCTTGTAGATGGGTCCTGGGGGGCTCTAGAAGGTTCTGGGTGCTTTTAGAAGGGTCCTGGGTGGCTCTAGAAGGGTCTGGGGTCTTTTAGAAGGGTCCGGTGGGGCTCTAGAAGGGTCTGGGGGCTTTTAGAAGTGTCCTGGGGGTCTCTAGAAGTGCCTGGGGAATTTTAGAAGGGTCCTCGGATGCTCTAGAAGGGTCTTCGTGCTTTTAGAAGGGTCCTGGAGGGCTCTAGAAGGTACTGGGGGCTTTCAGAAGGGTCCTGGGAGTCTCTAGAAGGGTCTAGGCGCTTTTAGAAGGGTCCTGGGGGGCTCTAGAATGGTCTGGGGGCTTTTAGAAGAAGAATGGGTGGCTCTAAGGGGTTCTGGGGGGTTTTAGAAGGGTCCTAGGGGCCTCTAGAAGGGTCTGGGGGCTTTTAGAAGGGTCCTGGGATGCTCTAGAAGGGTCTGGGTGCTTTTATAAGGGTCCTCGGATGCTCTAGAAGGGTCTGGGTGCTTTTAGAATGGTCCTGGGGGGCTCTAGAATGTTCTGAGGTCTTTCAGAAGGGTCCTGGGGTGCTCTAGAAGGGTCTGGGTGCTTTTAGAAGGGTCCTGGGGGGCTCTAGAATGGTC
This sequence comes from Clamator glandarius, assembly GCA_033459285.1. Taxonomy (NCBI): domain Eukaryota; kingdom Metazoa; phylum Chordata; class Aves; order Cuculiformes; family Cuculidae; genus Clamator; species Clamator glandarius. Next base: position 38,335 of record JAUNZM010001572.1, read on the forward strand.
TGGGTGCCTTTAGAAGGGTCCTGGGTGACTCTAGAATGTTCTGCTGGCTTTCAGAAGGGTCCTGGGGTCCTCTAGAAGGGTCTGGGGTCTTTTAGAAGGGTCCGGGGGGGCTCTAGAAGGGTCTGGGGGCTTTTAGAAGGGTCCTGGGGTTCTCTAGAAGGGTCTGGTTGCTTTTAGAAGGGTACTGGGAGGCTCTAGAACGGTCGGGGTGCTTTTATAAGGGTCCGGTGAGCCTCTAGAAGGGTCTGGGTGCTTTTAGAAAGGTCCTGGGGGGCTCTAGAAGGGTCTAGAGGCTTTTAGACGGGTCCTGGGGTCCTCTAGAAGGGTCTGGGTGCTTTTAGAAGGGTCCTGGTTGGATCTAGAAGGGTCTGGGGGCTTGTAGAAAGGTCCGGGGGTCTCTAGAAGGGTCTGGGGGCTTTTAGAAGGGTCCTGGGGGCATCTAGAAGTGTCTGGGAGCTTCTAGAAGGGTCCTGGGGGGCTCTAGAAGGGTCTGGGGGCTTGTAGAAGGGTCCTGGGTGATGCTAGAAGGGTCTGGGGGCTTTTAGAAGGGTCCTGGGGGGCTCAAGAAGGGTCTGGGTGCTTTTAGAAGGGTCCTGGGTCCTCTAGAAAGGTCTGGGGGCTTTTAGAAAGGTCCTGGGAGGATCTAGAAGAGTCTGGGGTCTTTTAGAAATGTCCTGGGAGGGTCTAGAAGGGTCTGGGGGCTTTTAGAAGGGTCCTGGGTGGCTCTAGAAGGGTCTGGGATCTTTTAGTAGGGTCCTGGGGGGCTCTAGAAGGGTCTGGGGTCTTTTAGAATGGTCCGGGGGGGCTCTAGAAGGGTCTGGGGGCTTTTAGAAGGGTCCTGGAGGCCTCTAGAAGGATCTGGGGGCTTTTAGATGGGTCCTGGGGTTTTCTAGAAGGGTCTGGGGGCATTTAGAAGGGTCCTGAGGGGCTCTAGAAGGGTCTGGGGGCTTTTAGATTGATCCGGGGACGGTCTAGAAGGGTCTTTATGCTTTTTGAAGGATCCTAGGCGGCTCTAGAAGGGTCTGGGGTCTTTTAGAAGGGTCCTGGGGGGCTCTAGAAGGGTCTAGAGGCTTTTAGAAGGGTCCTGGGGGGGTCTAGAAGGGTCTGGGGGCGTTTAGAAGGGACCTGTGAGGCTCTGGAAGGGTCTGGGTGCTTTTATAAGGGTCCTGGGGGCCTCTAGAAGGGTCTGGGGGCTTTTATAAGGGTCCGGGGGGGCTCTAGAAGAATCTGGGGACTTTTAGAAGGGTCCTGGTGTCATCTAGACGGGTCTGGGGGCTATTAGAAGGGTCCTGGGTGGCTCTAGAAGGGTCTGGGTGCTTGTAGAAGGGTCCTGGGAGGCTCTGGAAGGGTCTGGGTGCTTTTATAAGGGTCCTGGGGGCCTCTAGAAGGGTCTGGGGGCTTTTACAAGGGTCCTGGGGGGATCTAGAAGAATCTGGGTACTTTTAGAAGGGTCCTGGGTGGCTCTAGAAGGGTCTGGGGGCTTTTAGAAGGGTCCGAGGGGGCTCTAGAATGGTCTGGGGAATTTTAGGAGGGTCCTCGGATTCTCTAGAAGGGTCTGGGGGCTTTTAGAAGGGTCCTGGAGGGCTCTAGATGGTTCTGGGGGCTTTCAGAAGGGTCCTGGGTGTCTCTAGAAGGGTCTGGGGGCTTTTAGAAGGGTCCTGGGGGGCTCTAGAAGGGTCTGGGTGCCTTTAGAAGGGTCCTGGGTGACTCTAGAATGTTCTGCTGGCTTTCAGAAGGGTCCTGGGTTCCTCTAGAAGGGTCTGGGGGCTTTTAGAAGGGTCCTGGGGGGCTCTAGAAGGGTCTGGGGGCTTTTAGAAGGGTGCTGGGGTGCTCTAGAATGGTCTGGGGGCTTTTAGAAGGGTCCTGGGAGGCTCTAGAAGGTACTGGGGGCTTTCAGAAGGGTCCTGGGAGTCTCTAGAAGGGTCTAGGCGCTTTTAGAAGGGTCCTGGGGGGCTCTAGAATGGTCTGGGGGCTTTTAGAAGAAGAATGGGTGGCTCTAAGGGGTTCTGGGGGGTTTTAGAAGGGTCCTAGGGGCCTCTAGAAGGGTCTGGGGGCTTTTAGAAGGGTCCTGGGATGCTCTAGAAGGGTCTGGGTGCTTTTATAAGGGTCCTCGGATGCTCTAGAAGGGTCTGGGTGCTTTTAGAATGGTCCTGGGGGGCTCTAGAATGTTCTGAGGTCTTTCAGAAGGGTCCTGGGGTGCTCTAGAAGGGTCTGGGTGCTTTTAGAAGGGTCCTTGGGGGCTCTAGATTGGTCGGGGGGCTTTTAGAAGGGTCCTGGGTGGCTCTAGAAGGGTCTGGGGGCTTTTAGAAGGTCCGGGGGGGCTCTAGAAGGGTCTGGGGAATTTTAGAAGGGTCCTCGGATTCTCTAGAAGGGTCTGGGGGCTTTTAGAAGGGTCCTGGAGGGCTCTAGAAGGTTCTGGGGGCTTTCAGAAGTGTCCTGGGGGTCTCTAGAAGGGTCTGGGGGCTTTTAGAAGGGTCCTGGGGGGCTCTAGAAGGGTCTGGGTGCCTTTAGAATGGTCCTGGGTGACTCTAGAATGTTCTGCTGGCTTTTAGAAGGGTCCTGGGGTCCTCTAGAAGGGTCTGGGGGCTTTTAGAAGGGTCCTGGGTTGCTCTAGAATGGTATGGGGGCTTTTAGAAGGGTCCTGGGAGGCTCTAGAAGGGTCTGGGGTCTTTTAGAAAGGTCCTGGGAGGATCTAGATGGGTCTGGGGGCTTTTAGAAGGGTCCTGGGATGCTCTAGAAGGGTCATGGTGCTTGTAGATGGGTCCTGGGGGGCTCTAGAAGGTTCTGGGTGCTTTTAGAAGGGTCCTGGGTGGCTCTAGAAGGGTCTGGGGTCTTTTAGAAGGGTCCGGTGGGGCTCTAGAAGGGTCTGGGGGCTTTTAGAAGTGTCCTGGGTTGCTCTAGAAGTGCCTGGGGAATTTTAGAAGGGTCCTCGGATGCTCTAGAAGCGTCTGGGTGCTTTTAGAAGGGTCCTGGAGGGCTCTAGAAGGTACTGGGGGCTTTCAGAAGGGTCCTGGGAGTCTCTAGAAGGGTCTGGGCGCTTTTAGAAGGGTCCTGGGGGGTCTAGAAGGGTCTGGGTGCCTTTAGAAGGGTCCTGGGTGACTCTAGAATGTTCTGCTGGCTTTCAGAAGGGTCCTGGGGTCCTCTAGAAGGGTCTGGGGTCTTTTAGAAGGGTCCGGGGGGGCTCTAGAAGGGTCTGGGGGCTTTTAGAAGGGTCCTGGGGTTCTCTAGAAGGGTCTGGTTGCTTTTAGAAGGGTACTGGGAGGCTCTAGAACGGTCGGGGTGCTTTTATAAGGGTCCGGTGAGCCTCTAGAAGGGTCTGGGTGCTTTTAGAAAGGTCCTGGGGGGCTCTAGAAGGGTCTAGAGGCTTTTAGACGGGTCCTGGGGTCCTCTAGAAGGGTCTGGGTGCTTTTAGAAGGGTCCTGGTTGGATCTAGAAGGGTCTGGGGGCTTGTAGAAAGGTCCGGGGGTCTCTAGAAGGGTCTGGGGGCTTTTAGAAGGGTCCTGGGGGGCTCTAGAAGGGTCTGGGTGCCTTTAGAAGGGTCCTGGGTGACTCTAGAATGTTCTGCTGGCTTTCAGAAGGGTCCTGGGTTCCTCTAGAAGGGTCTGGGGGCTTTTAGAAGGGTCCTGGGGGGCTCTAGAAGGGTCTGGGGGCTTTTAGAAGGGTCCTGGGGTGCTCTAGAAGGGTCTGGGGGCTTTTAGAAGGGTCCTGGAGGGCTCTAGAAGGTACTGGGGGCTTTCAGAAGGGTCCTGGGAGTCTCTAGAAGGGTCTAGGCGCTTTTAGAAGGGTCCTGGGGGGCTCTAGAATGGTCTGGGGGCTTTTAGAAGAAGAATGGGTGGCTCTAAGGGGTTCTGGGGGGTTTTAGAAGGGTCCTAGGGGCCTCTAGAAGGGTCTGGGGGCTTTTAGAAGGGTCCTGGGATGCTCTAGAAGGGTCTGGGTGCTTTTATAAGGGTCCTCGGATGCTCTAGAAGGGTCTGGGTGCTTTTAGAATGGTCCTGGGGGGCTCTAGAATGTTCTGAGGTCTTTCAGAAGGGTCCTGGGGTGCTCTAGAAGGGTCTGGGTGCTTTTAGAAGGGTCCTTGGGGGCTCTAGATTGGTCGGGGGGCTTTTAGAAGGGTCCTGGGTGGCTCTAGAAGGGTCTGGGGGCTTTTAGAAGGTCCGGGGGGGCTCTAGAAGGGTCTGGGGAATTTTAGAAGGGTCCTCGGATTCTCTAGAAGGGTCTGGGGGCTTTTAGAAGGGTCCTGGAGGGCTCTAGAAGGTTCTGGGGGCTTTCAGAAGTGTCCTGGGGGTCTCTAGAAGGGTCTGGGGGCTTTTAGAAGGGTCCTGGGGGGCTCTAGAAGGGTCTGGGGGCTTTTAGAAGGGTCCTGGAGGGCTCTAGAAGGTACTGGGGGCTTTCAGAAGGGTCCTGGGAGTCTCTAGAAGGGTCTAGGCGCTTTTAGAAGGGTCCTGGGGGGCTCTAGAATGGTCTGGGGGCTTTTAGAAGAAGAATGGGTGGCTCTAAGGGGTTCTGGGGGGTTTTAGAAGGGTCCTAGGGGCCTCTAGAAGGGTCTGGGGGCTTTTAGAAGGGTCCTGGGATGCTCTAGAAGGGTCTGGGTGCTTTTATAAGGGTCCTCGGATGCTCTAGAAGGGTCTGGGTGCTTTTAGAATGGTCCTGGGGGGCTCTAGAATGTTCTGAGGTCTTTCAGAAGGGTCCTGGGGTGCTCTAGAAGGGTCTGGGTGCTTTTAGAAGGGTCCTGGGGGGCTCTAGAATGGTCGGGGGGCTTTTAGAAGGGTCCTGGGTGGCTCTAGAAGGGTCTGGGGGCTTTTAGAAGGTCCGGGGGGGCTCTAGAAGGGTCTGGGGAATTTTAGAAGGGTCCTCGGATTCTCTAGAAGGGTCTGGGGGCTTTTAGAAGGGTCCTGGAGGGCTCTAGAAGGTTCTGGGGGCTTTCAGAAGTGTCCTGGGGGTCTCTAGAAGGGTCTGGGGGCTTTTAGAAGGGTCCTGGGGGGCTCTAGAAGGGTCTGGGTGCCTTTAGAATGGTCCTGGGTGACTCTAGAATGTTCTGCTGGCTTTTAGAAGGGTCCTGGGGTCCTCTAGAAGGGTCTGGGGGCTTTTAGAAGGGTCCTGGGTGGCTCTAGAAGGGTCTGGGGGCTTTTAGAAGGGTCCTGGGTTGCTCTAGAATGGTATGGGGGCTTTTAGAAGGGTCCTGGGAGGCTCTAGAAGGGTCTGGGGTCTTTTAGAAAGGTCCTGGGAGGATCTAGATGGGTCTGGGGGCTTTTAGAAGGGTCCTGGGATGCTCTAGAAGGGTCTGGGTGCTTGTAGATGGGTCCTGGGGGGCTCTAGAAGGTTCTGGGTGCTTTTAGAAGGGTTCTGGGTGGCTCTAGAAGGGTCTGGGGTCTTTTAGAAGGGTCCGGTGGGCTCTAGAAGGGTCTGGGGGCTTTTAGAAGTGTCCTGGGTTGCTCTAGAAGTGCCTGGGGAATTTTAGAAGGGTCCTCGGATGCTCTAGAAGCGTCTGGGTGCTTTTAGAAGGGTCCTGGAGAGCTCTAGAAGGTACTGGGGGCTTTCAGAAGGGTCCTGGGAGTCTCTAGAAGGGTCTGGGCGCTTTTAGAAGGGTCCTGGGGGGTCTAGAAGGGTCTGGGTGCCTTTAGAAGGGTCCTGGGTGACTCTAGAATGTTCTGCTGGCTTTCAGAAGGGTCCTGGGGTCCTCTAGAAGGGTCTGGGGTCTTTTAGAAGGGTCCGGGGGGGCTCTAGAAGGGTCTGGGGGCTTTTAGAAGGGTCCTGGGGTTCTCTAGAAGGGTCTGGTTGCTTTTAGAAGGGTACTGGGAGGCTCTAGAACGGTCGGGGTGCTTTTATAAGGGTCCGGTGAGCCTCTAGAAGGGTCTGGGTGCTTTTAGAAAGGTCCTGGGGGGCTCTAGAAGGGTCTAGAGGCTTTTAGACGGGTCCTGGGGTCCTCTAGAAGGGTCTGGGTGCTTTTAGAAGGGTCCTGGTTGGATCTAGAAGGGTCTGGGGGCTTGTAGAAAGGTCCGGGGGTATCTAGAAGGGTCTGGGGGCTTTTAGAAGGGTCCTGGGGGCATCTAGAAGGGTCTGGGAGCTTTTAGAAGGGTCCTGGGGGGCTCTAGAAGGGTCTGGGGGCTTGTAGAAGGGTCCTGGGTGATGCTAGAAGGGTCTGGGGACTTTTAGAAGGGTCCTGGGGGGCTCAAGAAGGGTCTGGGTGCTTTTAGAAGGGTCCTGGGTCCTCTAGAAAGGTCTGGGGGCTTTTAGAAAGGTCCTGGGAGGATCTAGAAGAGTCTGGGGTCTTTTAGAAATGTCCTGGGCGGGTCTAGAAGGGTCTGGGGGCTTTTAGAAGGGTCCTGGGTGGCTCTAGAAGGGTCTGGGATCTTTTAGTAGGGTCCTGGGGGGCTCTAGAAGGGTCTGGGGTCTTTTAGAATGGTCCGGGGGGGCTCTAGAAGGGTCTGGGGGCTTTAGAAGGGTCCTGGGGGCCTCTAGAAGGGTCTGGGTGATTTTAGAAGGGTCCTGGGGGGTTCTAGAAGGGTCTGGGGGCTTTAGAAGAGTCCTGGGTGCCGCTAGAAGGGTCTGGGGGCTTTTAGAAGGGTCCTGGTGGGCTTAAGAAGGGTCTGGGGGCTTTTAGAAGGGTCCTGGGGCCTCTAGAAATGTTTGGGGGCTTTTAGAAAGGTCCTGGGAGGATCTAGAAGGGTCTGGGGGCTTTTAGAAGTGTCCTGGGGGCCTCTAGAAGGATCTGGGGTCTTTTAGATGGGTCCTGGGGTTCTCTAGAAGGGTCTGGGGGCATTTAGAAGGGTCCTGAGGGGCTCTAGAAGGGTCTGGGGGCTTTTAGAATGATCCGGGGACGGTCTAGAAGGGTCTTTATGCTTTTTGAAAGATCCTAGGCGGCTCTAGAAGGGTCTGGGGTCTTTTAGAAGGGTCCTGGGGGGCTCTAGAAGGGACTGGAGGCTTTTAGAAGGGTCTGGGTGGCTCTAGAAGGGTCTGGGGGCTTTTAGAATAATCCGGGGAGGGTCTAGAATGGTCTGGGTTCTTTTAGAATAGTCCTGGGAGGTTTTAGAAGGGTCTGGGGTCTTTTAGAATGATCAGGGTAGGGTCTAGAAATGTCTGGGCGCTTTTAGACGGGTCCTGGGGGGCTCTACAATGGTCTGGAGGCTTAAGAGGGGTTCTGGGGGGCCCTAGAAGGGTCTGGGTTCATTTAGAAGGATCCGGGGAGGGTCTAGAAAGGTCGGGGGGCTATTAGAAGGGTCCTGGGAGGCTCTAGAAGAATCTGGGGGCTTTTAGAATGATCCGGGGAGGGTCTAGAAGGGTCTGGGGGCCTTTAAAAGGGTCCTGGGGGGCTCTAGAATGGTCTGGGGGCTTTTAGAAGGGTCCTGGGGGCCTCTAGAAGGGTCTGGGGGCTTTTAGAAGGGTCCTAGGGGCCTCTAGAAGGGTCTGGGTGCTTTTAGAAGGGTCCTGGGATGATCTAGAATGGTCTGGGTGCTTTTAGAAGGGTCCTCGGATGCTCTAGAAGGGTCTGGGGGTTTTTAGAATAGTCCTGGGGGGCTCTAGAATGTTCTGGGGGCTTTCAGAAGGGTCCTGGGGGGCTCTAGAAGGGTCTGGGGGCTTTTAGAATGGTCCTGGGTGGCTCTAGAAGGGTCTGGGGGCTTTTAGAAGGGTCCGGGGGGGCTCTAGAAGGGTCTGGGGAATTTTAGAAGGGTCCTCGGATTCTCTAGAAGGGTCTGGGGGTTTTTAGAAGGGTCCTGGAGGGCTCTAGAAGGTTCTGGGGGCTTTCAGAAGGGTCCTGGGGGTCTCTAGAAGGGTCTGGGGGCTTTTAGAAGGGTCCTGGGGGGCTCTAGAAGGGTCTGTGTGCCTTTAGAAGGGTCCTGGTTGACTCTAGAATGTTCTGCAGGCTTTCAGAAGGGTCCTGGGTGGCTCTAGAAGGGTCTGGGGTCTTTTAGAAGGGTCCTGGGTGGCTCTAGAATGGTCTGGGGGCTTTTAGAAGGGTCCTGGGGTGCTCTAGAATGGTCTGGGTGCTTTTAGAAGGGTCCTGGGAGGCTCTAGAAGGGTCTGGGGGCTTTTAGAAAGGTCCTGGGTGGCTCTAGAAGGGTCTGGGGGCTTTTAGAAGGGTCCTGGGAGGATCTAGATGGGTCTGGGTGCATTTAGAAGGGTCCTGGGATGCTCTAGAAGGGTCTGGGGGCTTGTAGATGGGTCCTGGGGGGCTCTAGAAGGTTCTGGGTTCTTTTAGAAGGGTCCTGGGTGGCTCTAGAAGGGTCTGGGGGCTTTTAGAATGGTCCGGGGGGGCTCTAGAAGGGTCTGGGTGCTTTTAGATGTGTCCTGGGGTGCTCTAGAAGGGTCTGGGGAATTTTAGAAGGGTCCTCGGATGCTCTAGAAGGGTCTGGGTGCTTTTAGAAGGATCCTGGAGGGCTCTAGAATGTTCTGGGGGCTTTCAGAAGGGTCCTGGGGATCTCTAGAAGCGTCTGGGCGCTTTTAGAAGGGTCCGGGGGGGCTCTAGAAGGGTCTGGGGGCTTGTAGATGGGTCCGGGGGTGCTCTAGAAGGGTCTGGGGACTTTTAGAAGGGTCCTGGGGTGCTCTAGAAGGGACGGGGTTCCTTAAGAGGGGCCCTGGGTTCCTCTTGAAGCGCCTGGGGGCATTTAGAAGGGTCCTGGGGGGCTCTAGAAGGGTCTAGGGGCTTTTAGAAGGGTACTGGGGGGCTCTAGAAGGGTCTGGGGGCTTTTAGAATGATCCTGGGGGGCTCTAGAAGGGTCTGGGGTCTTTTCGAAGGATCCGGAGAGGGTCTAGATGGGTCTGGGGTCTTTTAGAAGGGTCCTAGGGGCCTCTAGAAGGGTCTGGGGGCTTTTAGATGGGTCCTAGGGGGCTCTAGAAGGGTCTGGGGGCTTTTAGGATGATCCTGGGGGGCTCTAGAAGGGTCTGGGGGCTTTTAGAATGATCCGGGGACGGTCTAGAAAGGTCTGGGTGCTTTTTGAAGGATCCTAGGGGGCTCTAGAAGAGTCTGGGGGCTTTTAGAAGGATCCGGGGAGGGTCTAGAAGGGTCTGGGGGCTTTTAGAAGGGTCCTGGGGTTCTCTAGAAGGGTCTGGTTGCTTTTAGAAGGGTACTGGGAGGCTCTAGAAGGGTCGGGGTGCTTTTATAAGGGTCCGGGGAGCCTCTAGAAGGGTGTGGGTGATTTTAGAAAGGTCCTGGGGGGCTCTAGAAGTATCTAGAGGCTTTTAGACGCGTCCTGGGGGCCTCTAGAAGGGTCTGGGTGCTTTTAGAAGGGTCCTGGGTGGATCTAGAAGGGTCTGGGGGCTTGTAGAAGGGTCCTGGGTGTCTCTAGAAGGGTCTGGGGGCTTTTAGAAGGGTCCTGGGGGCCTCTAGAAGGGTCTGGGTGCTTTTAGAAGGGTCCTGGGAGGCTCTAGAAGGGTCTGGGGGCGTGTAGAAAGGTCGTGGGTGCCGCTAGAAGGGTCTGGGGGCTTTTAGAAGGGTCCTGGGGCGCTCTAGAAGGGTCTCGGGACTTTTAGAAGCGTCCTGGGGGCCTCTAGAAGGGTCTGTGGTCTTTTAGAATGGTCCTGGGGGGCTCTAGAAGGGTCTGGGGGCTTTTAGATGTGTCCTGGGGGGCTCTAGAATGGTCTGGGGGCTTTTAGATGGGTCCTGGGTGTCTCTAGAAGGGTCTGGGGGCTTTTAGAGGGGTCCTAGGAGGCTCTAGAAGGGTCTGGGTGCTTTTAGAATGATCCGGGGACGGTCTAGAAGGGTCTTTATGCTTTTTGAAGGATCCTAGGGTGTTCTAGAAGGGTCTGAGTTCTTTTAGAAGTGTCCTGGGGGGTTTTGAAGGGTCTGGGGGCATTTAGAATGGTCCTGGGAGGCTCTAGAAGGGTCTGGGTGCTTTTAGAAGGGTCCTGGGGGGCTCTAGAAGGGTCTAGAGGCTTTTAGAAGGGTCCTGGGTGCCTCTAGAAGGGTCTGGGGGCGTTCAGAAAGGTCCTGGGAGGCTCTGGAAGGGTCTGGGTGCTTTTATAAGGGTCCTGGGGGCCTCTAGAAATGTCTGGGGACTTTTAGAAGGGTCCTGGTGGCCTCTAGACAAGTCTGGGGGCTATTAGAAGGGTCCTGGGGGGCTGTAGAAGGGTCTGGGGGCTTGTAGAAGGGTCCGGGGGGGGGCTAGAATGGTCTGGGGTCTTTTAGAATTGTCCTGGGTGGCTCTAGGAGGTTCTGGGGGCTTTCAGAATGGTCCTGGGGGTCATTAGAAGAGTCTGGGTGCTTTTAGAAGGGTCCTGGGGGGCTCAAGAATGGTCTGGGTGCTTTTAGAAGGGTCCTGTGGGGCTCTAGAAGGTTCCGGGGGCTTTCAGAAGGGTCCTGGGGGCCTCTAGAAGGGTCTAGTGGATTTTAGAAGGGTCCGGGGGGGCTCTAGAAGGGTCTGGGGGCTTTTAGAAGGGTCCTGGGTTGCTCTAGAAGGGTCTGGAGGCTTTTAGAAGGGTCCTGGGATGCTCTAGAAGGGACGGGGCTGCTTAAGAGGGGCCCTGGGGCCTCTAGAAGGGTCTGGGGGCTTTTAGAAGTGTCCTGGGGTGCTCTAGAATGGTCTGGGGTCTTTTAGAAGGGTCCTGGGGGGCTCTAGAAATGACGGGGTGGCTTAAGAGGGGCCCTGGGTCCTCTAGAAGGGTCTGGGGCTTTTAGAAGGGTCCTGGGTGGCTCTAGAAGGGTCTGGGGGCTTTTAGAAGGGTCCTGGGATCCTCTAGAATGGTCTCGGGGCTTTTAGAAGGATCCGGGGAGGGTCTAGAAGGGTCTGGGGGCTTTTAGAAGGGTCTTGGGAGGCTCTAGAAGGGTCTGGGGCCTTTTCAAAGGAACCTGAACGTCTCCAGAAGGGTCTGGGGGCTTTTGGAAGGGTCCTTGGGGGCTTTTCCCAGGCCAGGCTCATCCTTTGCACTCCGGGTGTGCTGAGCCCTGCGAATTCCCCAAATGTGCAAAATTAAAATTTTTGCTCTAGAAGCACCCAGACCCTTCTAGAGCCCCCCAGGAACCTTCTAAAAGCACCCAGACACGTCTAGAGCCCCCAGGAACATTCTAAAATCCCCCAGACACTTTTAGAGCCCCCAGTGTGCTTCTCAAAGCCCCCGGACTTTCTAGAGCCCCCCAAAACCTTATAAAGGCCCCCAAAATCTTATAAAGCCCCCCAGGCCCTACTAAACCCCCTTAGGACCCTTCTACAATACCCTAGACCCTTCTAGAGCCACCGAGGACCCTTCTAAAAGACCCCAAACCCTTCCGGAGCCCCTTAGGAACATTTTTAGAGACCCTAGACCCTGCTAGATCCTTCAAGGACTCTTCTAAAAGCCCCCAGATACTTCTAGGGGTTAGAGGCAGGGTTAGGGTTAGGGTTAGGGTTAGGGTTAGGGTTAGGGTTATAGTTAGAGTTAGGGTTAGGGTTAGGGTTAGGGTTAGGGTTAGGGTTATAGTTAGAGTTAGGGTTAGGGTTAGGGTTAGGGTTAGGGTTAGGGTTAGGATTAGGGTTAGGGTTAGGGTTAGGGTTATAGTTAGAGTTAGAGTTAGGGTTAGGGTTAGAGTTATGTTTAGGGTTAGGGTTAGGGTTAGAGTTAGGGTTAGGGTTAGGGTTAGGGTTAGGGTTAGGGTTAGGGTTTGGCTTTGTGTTAGAGTTAGGGTTAGAGTAAGAGTTAGGGTTAGGGATAGGGTTAGGAACCTTTTTTAGCCCTACAGGACCCATCTAAAAGCACTCAGACCATTCAACATCCCCTCAGGACCCTCCTAACTGTCCCCAGATCCTTCTAGAGCCCACCAGGACCCTTCTAAAAGACCCAGACCCTTCTAGAGCCCCCCAAGACCATTCTAAAAGCCCCCAGACCCTTCTAGAGCCCCCCAGGACCCTTCTAATAGCCCCCAGAGCCTTCTAGATGCCCCCAGGACGCTTCTAAAAGCCCTAACACCCTTCTAGAGCCCCCCAGGACCCTTCTAAAAGGCTCCAGACACTTCTAGAGCTCCCCAGGACCCTTCTAAAATCCCCCAGACCCTTCTAGAGGCCCCCAGGGCCCCTCTAATGGTCCCCAGACCCTTCTAGAGCCCCCCAGGACCCATCTAAAAGCACCCAGACCCTTCTACATCCCCAAAGAACCCTTCTAAAAGCCCCCAGACCCTTCTAGAGCCACCCAGATCCCTTCTAAAAGCACCCAGACCCTTCTAGATGCACCCAGGACCCTTCTGAAAGCACCCAGACCCTTCTAGACCATCCCCGGATCATTCTAAAAGCACCCAGACACATCTAGAGCCCACCAGGACTCTTCTAAAACCCTCCAGACCCTTCTAGAGGCCCCCAGGACCCTTCTGAATGCCCTCAGACCCTTCTAGACCCCCCAGGACCCTTCTAAAAGCCTCCAGACCCTTCTAGAGCTCCCCAGGACCCTTCTAAATGCACCCAGACATTTCTAGCGCCACCCAGGACCCTTCTAAAAGCCCCCAGACCCATCTAGAGCTCCCCAGGACCCTTCTAAAAGCCCCCAGACCCTTCTAGAGCCCCCCTGTACCCTTCTAAAAGCACCCAGACCCTTCGAGAGCCCCACAGGACCCTTCTAAAAGCCACCAGACCCTTCTAGACCCTCCCCGAATCCTTCTAAAAGCACTCAGACCCTTCTAGAGACACGCAGGACCCTTCTAAAAGACCCCAGACCCTTCTAGAGCCTAGCAGGACCATTCTAAAAGCCCCCAGACAATTCTAGAGCTCCCCAGGACCCTTCTAAAATCCCCCAGACCCTTCTAGAGGACCCCAGTGCCCATCTAATGTTCCCCAGACCCTTCTAGAGCCCCCAAGGACCCTTCTAAAAGCCCCCCGAGCCTTCTAGACCCTCCCTGGATCCTTCTAATAGAACCCAGACCCTTCTAGAGCCCCCCAGGACCCTTCTACAAGACATCCGAACCCTTCTAGAGCCTCTACGGACCATTCTAAAAGCCGCCGGACCCTTCTAGAGCCCCCCAGGACCCATCTAAAAGCCCCCAGACACTTCTACAGCCACACAGGCCCTTCTGAAATCACTCAGACCCTTCTAGAGCCCCCCAGGACCCTTCTAAAAGAACCCAGACCCTTCTACACCCTCCCCGGATCATTCTAAAAGCACCCAGACCCTTCTACAGCCTCCCAGGACCCTTCTAAAATCCTTCAGACCCTTCTAGAAGCCCCCAGGACCCTTCTGAAAGCCCCCAGAGCCTTGTAGATGCCCCCAGGACCCTTCTAAAAGCAACCACACCCTTCTAGAGCCCCCCAGGACGCTTCTAAAAGCCCCCAGACCATTCTAGAGCCACCCAGAACCCTTCTAAAAGCCCCCAGACCCTTCTAGAGGCCCCCAAGATCCTTCTAAAAGCCCCCAGACCCTTCTAGAGCCCCCAGGGACCCTTCTAAATGCCCCCAGACCATTCTAGAGCCACCCAGGACATTTCTAAAAGCACCCAGACCCTTCTAGAGCCCACCAGGACCCTTCTAAAAGCAACCAGACCATTCTAGAGCCACCCAGGGCCCTTCTAAAATCACCCAGACACTTCTAGAGCCTCCCAGGACCATTCTAAAAATCCTCAGACCCATCTAGAGGCCCCCAGGACCCTTCTAAAAGTCCCCAGAGCCATCTAGATGCCCTCAGGACCCTTCTAAAAGCACTCACACTCTTCTAAAGCCACCCAGGACTCTTCTAAAAGCCCCCAGAGCATTCTAGAGCCCCGCAGGACCATTCTAAAAGCCCCCAGACCCTTCGAAAGACCCCCAGGACCCTTCAAAAAGCACCCAGACCCTTCTAGAGCCTCCCAGGACCCTTCTAAAAGAACCCAGACGCTTCTAGATCACCACAGGACCCTTCTAAAAGCCCCCAGACCCTTCTAGACCCTCCCCGAATCCTTCTAAAACACCCAGCCCCTTCTAGAGCCTCCCAGGACCCTTCTAATATCCCGCAGACATTTCTAGAGGCCCCCAGGACCCTTCTAAGAGCACCCAGACCATTCTAGATCCCCCCAGGACCCTTCTAAAAGCCCCCAGACCCTTCTAGAGACCCGCAGGACCCTTCTAAAAGCCCCCAGACCCTTCTAGATTCTCCCAGGACCCTTCTAAAAGCCCCCAGACACTTCTAGAGATCCCCAGGACCCTTCTAAAATCCCCGACCCTTCTAGAGGCCACCAGAGCTTCTCTAATGGTCCCCAGACCCTTCTAGAGCCCCCAAGGACCCTTCTAAAAGGCCCCAGAGCCTTCTAGACCCTCCCCGGATCCTTCTAATAGACCCCAGACATTTCTAGAGCCACGCAGGACCCTTCTAAAAGCACCCAGACCTTTCTAGAGGCCCCCTGGACCCTTCAAAATGCCCCCAGACCCTTCTAGAGCCTCCCAGGGCCATTCTAAAAGCAACCAGACCCTTCTAGAGCCTCCCAGGACCCTTCTAAAAGCACCCAGACCCTTCTAGAGCCCCCCAGGACCTTTCTAAATGCCCCCAGACCCTTCTAGAGCCCCACAGGACCCTTCTAAAAGCACCCATACCCTTCTAGAGACCATACAGGACCCTTCTAGAAGCCCTCAGACCTTTCCAGAGTCTCACAGGACCCTTCTAAAACTACCCAGACCCTTCTAGAGCCCCCCAGGGCAATTCTAAAAGCACCCAGACCCTTCTAGAGACCCGCAGGACCCTTCTAAAAGCCCCCAGACCCTTCTAGATTCCTCCAGGACCCTTCTAAAAGCACCCAGACCCTTCTAGAGACCCACAGGACCCTTCTAAAAGCCCCCAGACCCTTCTATATTCCCCCAGGACCATTCTAAAAGACCCTAGACCCTTCTAGAGCTCCCCAGGACCCTTCTAAAACCCCCCAGACCCTTCTAGAGGCCGCCAGGGCTCCTCTAATGGTCCCCAGACCCTTCTAGAGCCCCCAAGGACCCTTCTAAAAGCCCCCAGAGCCTTCTAGACCCTCCCCGGATCCTTCTAATAGCACCCAGACCCTTCTAGAGCCCCCCAGGACCCTTCTAAAAGGCCCCAGACCCTTCTAGAGCCTCCACGGACATTTCTAAAAGCAACCAGACCCTTCTAGAGCCTCCCAGGACCCTTTTAAAATCACTCAGACACTTCTAGAGGCCCCCAGGACCCTTCTAAAATACCCCAGAGCCTTCAAGATGCTCCCAGGACAATTCTAAAAGAACTCACACCCTTCTAGAGCCCCCCAGGAACCTTCTAAAAGCCCCCAGACCCTTCTAGAGACCCGCAGGACCCTTCTAATAGCACTCAGACCATTCTAGAGTCTACCAGGACCCTTCTAAAAGCACCCAGACCTTTCTAGAGCTCCCCAGGACCATTCTAAACTCCCCCAGACCCTTCCAGAGCCCCCCAGGACGCTTCTAAATGCCCCCAGACCCATCTAGAGCACCCCAGGACTCTTCTAAAAGACCCCAGACCATTCCAGAGGCCCTCAGGACCCTTCTGAAAGCGCCCAGACCCTTCTAGAGCAACCCAGGACCCTTCTAAATGCACCCAGACACTTCTAGCGCCACCCAGGACCCTTCTAAAAGCCCCCAGACCCTTCTAGCGCTCCCCAGGACACTTCTAACAGCCCCCAGACCATTCTAGACCCTCCCCGAATCCTTCTAAAACACCCAGCCCCTTCTAGAGCCTCCCAGGACCCTTCTAATATCCCGCAGACATTTCTAGAGGCCCCCAGGACCCTTCTAAGAGCACCCAGACCATTCTAGATCCCCCCAGGACCCTTCTAAAAGCCCCCAGACCCTTCTAGAGACCCGCAGGACCCTTCTAAAAGCCCCCAGACCCTTCTAGATTCTCCCAGGACCCTTCTAAAAGCCCCCAGACACTTCTAGAGATCCCCAGGACCCTTCTAAAATCCCCGACCCTTCTAGAGGCCACCAGAGCTTCTCTAATGGTCCCCAGACCCTTCTAGAGCCCCCAAGGACCCTTCTAAAAGGCCCCAGAGCCTTCTAGACCCTCCCCGGATCCTTCTAATAGACCCCAGACATTTCTAGAGCCACGCAGGACCCTTCTAAAAGCACCCAGACCTTTCTAGAGGCCCCCTGGACCCTTCAAAATGCCCCCAGACCCTTCTAGAGCCTCCCAGGGCCATTCTAAAAGCAACCAGACCCTTCTAGAGCCTCCCAGGACCCTTCTAAAAGCACCCAGACCCTTCTAGAGCCCCCCAGGACCTTTCTAAATGCCCCCAGACCCTTCTAGAGCCCCACAGGACCCTTCTAAAAGCACCCATACCCTTCTAGAGACCCTACAGGACCCTTCTAGAAGCCCTCAGACCTTTCCAGAGTCTCACAGGACCCTTCTAAAACTACCCAGACCCTTCTAGAGCCCCCCAGGGCAATTCTAAAAGCACCCAGACCCTTCTAGAGACCCGCAGGACCCTTCTAAAAGCCCCCAGACCCTTCTAGATTCCTCCAGGACCCTTCTAAAAGCACCCAGACCCTTCTAGAGACCCACAGGACCCTTCTAAAAGCCCCCAGACCCTTCTATATTCCCCCAGGACCATTCTAAAAGACCCTAGACCCTTCTAGAGCTCCCCAGGACCCTTCTAAAACCCCCCAGACCCTTCTAGAGGCCGCCAGGGCTCCTCTAATGGTCCCCAGACCCTTCTAGAGCCCCCAAGGACCCTTCTAAAAGCCCCCAGAGCCTTCTAGACCCTCCCCGGATCCTTCTAATAGCACCCAGACCCTTCTAGAGCCCCCCAGGACCCTTCTAAAAGGCCCCAGACCCTTCTAGAGCCTCCACGGACATTTCTAAAAGCAACCAGACCCTTCTAGAGCCTCCCAGGACCCTTTTAAAATCACTCAGACACTTCTAGAGGCCCCCAGGACCCTTCTAAAATACCCCAGAGCCTTCAAGATGCTCCCAGGACAATTCTAAAAGAACTCACACCCTTCTAGAGCCCCCCAGGAACCTTCTAAAAGCCCCCAGACCCTTCTAGAGACCCGCAGGACCCTTCTAATAGCACTCAGACCATTCTAGAGTCTACCAGGACCCTTCTAAAAGCACCCAGACCTTTCTAGAGCTCCCCAGGACCATTCTAAACTCCCCCAGACCCTTCCAGAGCCCCCCAGGACGCTTCTAAATGCCCCCAGACCCATCTAGAGCACCCCAGGACTCTTCTAAAAGACCCCAGACCATTCCAGAGGCCCTCAGGACCCTTCTGAAAGCGCCCAGACCCTTCTAGAGCAACCCAGGACCCTTCTAAATGCACCCAGACACTTCTAGCGCCACCCAGGACCCTTCTAAAAGCCCCCAGACCCTTCTAGCGCTCCCCAGGACACTTCTAACAGCCCCCAGACCATTCTAGACCCAAACCGAATCCTTCTAAAAGCGCCCAGACCATTCTAGAACCTCCCAGGACCCTTCTAAAAGGCCGCAGACACTTCTAGAGGCCCCCAGGACCCTTATAAAAGCCCCCAGAGCCTTCTAGATGACCCCAGGACCCTTCTAAAAGTCCGCACACACTTTAGAGCCCCCCAGGACCCTTCTAAAAGACCCCAGACCCTTCTAGAGCCCCCCAGGACCCTTGTAAAATCCCCCAGACCCTTCTAGAGACCCGCAGGACCCTTTTAAATGCCCCCAGACCCTTCTAGAGTCTACCAGAACCCTTCAAATAGCCCCCAGACCCTTCTAGAGCTGCCCAGGACCCTTCTAAACTCCCCGAGACCGTTCTAGAGGCCCCCAGGGCTCCTCTAATGGTCCCCAGACCATTCTAGAGCCCCCAAGGACCCTTCTAAAAGCCTCCAGACCCTTCTAGAGACACGCAGGACCCTTCTAAAAGACCCCAGACCATTCTAGAGCCTTCCAGGACCCTTCTAAAAGCCCCCAGACAATTCTAGAGCTCCCCAGGACCCTTCTAAAATCTCGCAGACCCTTCTAGAGGACCCCAGTGCCCCTCTAATGGTGCCCAGACCCTTCTATAGCCAACAAGGACCCTTCTAAAAGCTCCCAGACCCTTCTAGACCCTCCAAGGATCCTTCTAATAGCCCCCAGACCATTCTAGAGCCCCCCAGGACCCTTCTAAAAGTCCCCAGACCCTTCTAGAGCCTCCACGGACCCTTCTGAAAGCCCCCGGACCCTTCCAGAGCCCCCCAGGACCCATCTAAAGCCCCCAGACCCTTCTACTGCCCCACAGGACCATTCTAAAAGCCCCCAGACCCTTCTAGAGCCACCCAGGACCCTTCGAAAAGCAACTAGACCCTTCTAGAGGCCCCCAGGACCATTCTAAAAGCACCCAGACACTTCTAGAGCCTCCCAGGACCCTTCCAAAAGCCCCCAGACCCTTCTAGAGCCCCCCAGGACCATTCTAAAAGCCCACAGACCCTTCTAGAGCCTCGCACGACCCTTCTAAAAGCCCCCAGACCCTTCTAGAGACCCTACAGGACCCTTCTAAAAGCCCTCAGACCCTTCTAGCGTCTCCCAGGACCCTTCTAAAAGCTCCCAGACCCTTCTAGAGCACCCCAGGACCCTTCTAAAAACACCCAGACCCTTCTAGAGCCCCCTAGGACCCTTCTCAAAGACCCCAGAGCCTTCTAGAGTCCTCTAGGGCCCCTCTAAAAGCCACCAGACCCTTCTATAGACACGCAGGACCCTTCTAAAAGCCACCAGACCCTTCTAGATTCCCCCAGGACCCTTGTAAAAGCCCCCAGACCCTTCTAGAGCTCCTCAGGACCCTTCTAAAATCCCCCAGACCCTTCTAGAGGACCCCAGGGCTCCTCTAATGGTCCCCAGACCCTTCTAGAGCCACCAATAACCCTTCTAAATGCCCACAGAGCCTTCTAGACCCTCCCCGGATCCTTCTAATAGCCCCCAGACCCTTCTAGAGCCCCCCAGGACCCTTCTAAAAGCACCCAGACCCTTCTAGAGCCTCCACGGACCATTCTAAAATCCCCCGGACCCTTCTAGAGCCCCCCAGGACCAATCTAAAAGCCCCCAGACCCTTCTACAGCCCCACAGGACCCTTCTAAAAGCCCCCAGACCCTTCTAGAGCCACCCAGGACCTTTCTGAAAGCACCCAGACCCTTCTAGAGGCCCCCAGGACCCTTCTGAAAGCACCCAGACCCTTCTAGAGCTCCCAAGGACCCTTCTAAAAGCCGCCAGACACTTCTAGAGCCTCCCCGGATCCTTCTAAAATCCTCCAGACATTTGTAGAGCCCGCCAGGACCCTTCTAAAAGCACCCAGACCCTTCTAGACCATCACCGGATCCTTCTAAAACCACCCAGACCCATCTGGATCCTCCCAGGACCTTTCTAAAAGCCCCCAGACCATTCTAGATGACCCAGGACCCTTCTAAAAGCACCCAGACCCTTCTAGAGCCCCCCAGAACTCTTCTAAAAGCCTCCAGACCCTTCTAGATGCCCCCAGGACCCTTCTAAAAGCCCCCAGACCCTTCTAGACCCTCCCCGAATCCTTCTAAAAGAAACCAGACCCTTCTAGAGCCTCCCAAGACCCTTTTAAAATCCCTCACACCCTTCTAGAGCCACCCAGGACCATTCTAAAAGAACCCAGACCCTTCTAGAGACCCGAAGGACCCTTCTAAAAGCACTCAGACCCTTCTAGAGTCTCCCAGGACCCTTCTAAAAGCACCCAGACCCTTCTAGAGCTCCCCAGGACCTATCTAAACTCCCCCAGACCCTTCTAGAGCCCCCCAGGACCATTCTAAATGTCCCCAGACCCATCTAGACCCCCCCAGGACTCTTCTAAAAGCATCCAGACCCTTCTAGAGGCCCCCAGGACCCTTCTGAATGCCCCCAGACCCTTCTAGAGCCCCCCAGAACTCTTCTAAAAGCCTCCAGACCCTTCTAGAGGACCCCAGACCCTTCTAGAGCTCCCCAGGACCCTTCTAAATGCACCCAGACACTTTTTGCGCCACCCAGGACCCTTCTAAAAGACCCCAGACCCTTCTAGAGCTCCCCAGGACCCTTCTAAAAGCACCCAGACCCTTCTAGAGCCCCACAGGACCCTTCTAAAAGCACCCAGACCCTTCTAGACCCTCCCCGAATCCTTCTAAAAGCACCCAGACCATTCCAGAGCCTCCCAGGACCCTTCTAAAATCCCTCAGACACTTCTAGAGGCCCACAGGACATTTCTAAAAGCCCCCAGAGCCTTCTAGATGCACCCAGGACCATTCTAAAAGCACTCACACCCTTCTAGAGCACCCCAGGACCCTTCTAAAAGCCCCCAGACCCTTCTAGAGCCCCCCAGGACCCTTCTATAAGCACCCAGACCCTTCTAGAGACCCGCAGGACCCTTCTAAATGCCCCCAGACCCTTCTAGAGTCTCCCAGGACCCTTCTAAAAGGACCCAGACCCTTCTAGAGCTCCCCAGGACCCTTCTAAAATACCCCAGACCCCTCTAGAGCCCCCCAGGGCTCCTCTAGTGGTCCCCACACCCTTCTAGAGCCCCCAAGGACCCTTCTAAAAGCCCCCAGACCCTTCTAGAGACACGCAGGACTCTTCTAAAAGCCCCCAGACCCTTCTAGAGCCTCCCAGGACCTTTCTAAAAGCCCCCAGACAATTCTAGACCTCCCGAGGACCCTTCTCAAAGACCCCAGAGCCTTCTAGAGTCCTCCAGGGCCCTTCTAAAAGCCCCCAGATCCTTCTATAGCCACCTAGGACCATTCTAAAAGCACCCAGACCTTTCTAGAGGCCCCCAGGACCCTTCTATAATCCCCCAGACCCTTCTAGAGCCCCCTAGGACCCTTCTAAATGCCCCCAGACCCTTGTAGAGCCCCACAGGACCCTTCTAAAAGCACCCAGACCCTTCTAGACCCTCCCCGAATCCTTCTAAAAGTAACCAGACCCTTCTAGAGCCTCCCAGGACCCTTTTAAAATCCCTCAGACACTTCTAGAGGCCCCTAGGGCCCTTCTAAAAGCCATCAGAGTCTTCGAGATGCCCCCAGGACCCTTCTAAAAGACCTCACACCCTTCTAGAGCCCCCCAGGACCATTCTAAAAGAACCCAGACCCTTCTAGAGACCCGAAGGACCCTTCTAAAAGCACTCAGACCCTTCTAGAGTCTCCCAGGACCCTTCTAAAAGCACCCAGACCCTTCTAGAGCTCCCCAGGACCTATCTAAACTCCCCCAGACCCTTCTAGAGCCCCCCAGGAATATTCTAAATGTCCCCAGACCCATCTAGACCCCCCCAGGACTCTTCTAAAAGCATCCAGACCCTTCTAGAGGCCCCCAGGACCCTTCTGAATGCCCCCAGACCCTTCTAGAGCCCCCCAGAACTCTTCTAAAAGAATCCAGACCCTTCTAGAGCCCCACAGGACCCTTCTAAATGCCCCCAGACTCTTCTAGACCCTCCCCGAATCCTTCTAAAAGCACCCAGACCATTCCAGAGCCTCCCAGGACCCTTCTAAAATCCCTCAGACACTTCTAGAGGCCCACAGGACACTTCTAAAAGCCCCCAGAGCCTTCTAGATGCCCCCAGGACCATACTAAAAGCCCTCACACCCTTCTAGAGCACCCCAGGACCCTTCTAAAAGCCCCCAGACCCTTCTAGAGCCCCCCAGGCCCCTTCTAAAAGCCCCCAGACCCTTCTAGAGACCCGCAGGACCCTTCTAAATGCCCCCAGACCCTTCTAGAGTCTCCCAGGACCCTTCTAAAAGCCCCCAGACCCTTCTAGAGCTCCCCAGGACCCTTCTAAAATACCCCAGACCCCTCTAGAGGCCCCCAGGGCTCCTCTAGTGGTCCCCACACCCTTCTAGAGCCCCCAAGGACCCTTCTAAAAGCCCCCAGACCCTTCTAGAGACACGCAGGACTCTTCTAAAAGCCCCCAGACCCTTCTAGAGCCTCCCAGGACCTTTCTAAAAGCCCCCAGACAATTCTAGACCTCCCGAGGACCCTTCTCAAAGACCCCAGAGCCTTCTAGAGTCCTCCAGGGCCCTTCTAAAAGCCCCCAGACCCTTCTAGAGACACGCAGGACCCTTCTAAAAGCCCCCAGACCCTTCTAGATTCCCCCAGGACCCTTGTAAAAGCCCCCAGACCCTTCTAGAGCTCCTCAGGACCCTTCTAAAATCCCCCAGACCCTTCTAGAGGACCCCAGGGCTCCTCTAATGGTCCCCAGACCCTTCTAGAGCCACCAAGGACCCTTCTAAATGACCCCAGAGCCTTCTAGACCCTCCCCGGATTATTCTAATAGCCCCCAGACCCTTCTAGAGCCCCCCAGGACCCTTCTAAAAGCACCCAGACCCTTCTAGAGCCTCCACGGACCATTCTAAAAGCCCCCGGACCCTTCTAGAGCCCCCCAGGACCCATCTAAAAGCCCCCAGACCCTTCTACAGCCCCACAGGACCCTTCTAAAAGCCCCCAGACCCTTCTAGAGCCACCCAGGACCTTTCTGAAAGCACCCAGACCCTTCTAGAGGCCCCCAGGACCCTTCTGAAAGCACCCAGACCCTTCTAGAGCTCCCAAGGACCCTTCTAAAAGCCGCCAGACACTTCTAGAGCCTCCCCGGATCCTTCTAAAATCCTCCAGACATTTGTAGAGCCCCCCAGGACCCTTCTAAAAGCACCCAGACCCTTCTAGACCCTCCCCGAATCCTTCTAAAAGCAAACAGACACTTCTAGAGCCTCCCAGGACCCTTTTAAAATCCCTCAGACACTTCTAGAGGCCCCCAGGACTCTTCTAAAAGCCATCAGAGTCTTCGAGATGCCCCCAGGACCCTTCTAAAAGACCTCACACCCTTCTAGAGCCCCACAGGACCATTCTAAAAGAACCCAGACCCTTCTAGAGACCCGAAGGACCCCTCTAAAAGCACTCAGACCCTTCTAGAGTCTCCCAGGACCCTTCTAAAAGCACCCAGACCCTTCTAGAGCTCCCCAGGACCTATCTAAACTCCCCCAGACCCTTCTAGAGCCCCCCAGGACCATTCTAAATGTCCCCAGACCCATCTAGACCCCCCCAAGACTCTTCTAAAAGCATCCAGACCCTTCTAGAGGCCCCCAGGACCCTTCTGAATGCCCCCAGACCCTTCTAGAGCCCCCCAGAACTCTTCTAAAAGCCTCCAGACCCTTCTAGAGGCCCCCAGGACCCTTCTGAAAGCCCCCAGACCCTTCTAGAGCTCCCCAGGACCCTTCTAAATGCACCCAGACACTTTTAGCGCCACCCAGGACCCTTCTAAAAGACCCCAGACCCTTCTAGAGCTCCCCAGGACCCTTCTAAAAGACCCCAGACCCTTCTAGAGCCCCCCAGGACCCTTCTAAAAGCACCCAGACCCTTCTAGAGCCCCACAGGACCCTTCTAAATGCCCCCAGACTCTTCTAGACCCTCCCCGAATCCTTCTAAAAGCACCCAGACCATTCCAGAGCCTCCCAGGACCCTTCTAAAATCCCTCAGACACTTCTAGAGGCCCACAGGACACTTCTAAAAGCCCCCAGAGCCTTCTAGATGCCCCCAGGACCATTCTAAAAGCACTCACACCCTTCTAGAGCACCCCAGGAACCTTCTAAATGCCCCCAGACCATTCTAGAGCCCCCCAGGATCCTTCTAAAAGCCCCCAGACCCTTCTAGAGACCCGCAGGACCCATCTAAATGCCCCCAGACCCTTCTAGAGTCTCCCAGGACCCTTCTAAAAGCCCCCAGACCCTTCTAGAGCTCCCCAGGACCCTTCTAAAATACCCCAGACCCCTCTAGAGGCCCCCAGGGCTCCTCTAGTGGTCCCCACACCCTTCTAGAGCCCCCAAGGACCCTTCTAAAAGCACCCAGACCCTTCTAGAGCCTCATAGGACCCTTATAAAATCCCTCAGACCATTCTAGAGCCCCACAGGACCCTTATAAAAGCCCCCAGAGACTTCTAGATGCCCCCAGGACCATTCTAAAAGCCCTCACACCCTTCTAGAGCCCACCAGGACCCTTCTAAAAGCCGCCAGACCCTTCTAGAGCCCCCAAGGACCCTTCTAAAAGCTCCCAGACCCTTCTAGAGACCCGCAGGACCCATCTAAATGCCCCCAGACCCTTCTAGAGTTTCCCAGGACCCTTCTAAAAGCCCCCAGACCCTTCTAGAGCTCCCCAGGACCCTTCTAAAATACCCCAGACCCTTCTAGAGGCCTCCAGGTCCCCTCTAGTGGTCCCCAGACCCTTCTAGAGCCCCCAAGGACCATTCTAAAAGCCCCCAGACCCTTCTAGAGGCCCCTAGGGGCCCTCTAATGGTCCCCAGACCCTTCTAGAGCCACAAGGACCCTTCTAAAAGACCCCAGACCCTTCTAGAGACCCGCAGGACCCTTCTAAATGCCCCCAGACCTTTCTAGAGGATCCCAGGATCCTTCTAAAATCCCCTGACCCTTCTAGAGCCCCCCAGGACACTTCTAAATGCCCCCAGACCCTTCTAGAGCTCCCCAGGACCCTTCCAAAAGCCCCCAGACCCTTCTAGAGCTCCCCAGGACCCGTCTAAAATACCCAAGACCCTTCTAGAGGTCCCCAGGGCCCCCTTTGTGGTCCCCAGACCCTTCTAGAGCCCCCAAGGACCATTCTAAAAGCCCCCAGACTCTTCAAGAGCTCCCCAGAACCCTTCTAAAATCCCCCAGACTCTTCTAGAGGCCCCTAGGGCCCCTCTAATTGTCCCCAGACCCTTCTAGAGCCCCCAAGGACCCTTCTAAAAGCCCCCAGACCCTTCTAGAGACCCGCAGGACGCTTCTAAAAGACCCCAGACCCTTGTAGACGATCCCTGGATCCTTCTAATAGCCCCCAGACCCTTCTAGAGCCCCCCAGGACCCGTCTAAAAGTCCCCAGACCCTTCTAGACCCTCCCTGGATCCTTCTAAAAGCACCCAGACCCTTCTAAAGCCTCCCAGGACCCTTATAAAATCCCTCAGACCATTCTAGAGCCCCCCAGGACCCTTCTAAAAGCTCCCAGACCCTTCTAGAGACCCGCAGGACCCATCTAAATGCCCCCAGACCCTTCTAGAGTTTCCCAGGACCCTTCTAAAAGCCCCCAGACCCTTCTAGAGCTCCCCAGGACCCTTCTAAAATACCCCAGACTCTTCTAGAGGCCACCAGGGCCCCTCTAGTGGTCCCCAGACCCTTCTAGAGCCCCCAAGGACCATTCTAAAAGACCCCAGACCCTTCTAGAGGCCCCTAGGGCCCCTCTAATGGTCCCCAGACCCTTCTAGAGCCCCAAGGACCCTTCTAAAAGCCCCCAGACCCTTCTAGAGACCCGCAGGACCCTTCTAAATGCCCCCAGACCTATCTAGAGGCCCCCAGGATCCTTCTAAAATCCCCCAGACCATTCTAGAGCCCCCCAGGACACTTCTAAATGCCCCCAGACCCTTCAAAACCCCCCCAGGACCATTCTAAAAGCCCTCAGACCCTTCTAGAGCCTCCCAGGACCCTTCTGAAAGCCCCCAGACCCTTCTAGATGCGCCCAGGACCCTTCTAAAAGACCCCAGACCATTCTAGAGCCCCCCCGGACTCTTCTAAAAGCCCCCAGACCCTTCTAGAGAAGTCCAGGGCCCTTCTAAAAGCACCCAGACCCTTCTAGAGCTCCCCAGGACCCTTCTAAAATCCCTCAGACCCTTCTAGAGCCCCCCAGGATCCTTCTAAAATCCCCCAGACCCTTCTAGAACCACCCAGGACCCTTCTAAAAGCCCCCAGACCCTTCTAGAGGCCCCAGGACTCTTCTAAAAACCGCCAGACCCTTCTAGAGGCCCCCAGGACTCTTCTAAAAGCCCCCAGACCCTTCTAGAGGCCCCCTGGACCCTTCTAAAAGCCTCCAGACATTTGTAGAGCCCCCCAGGACCCTTCTAAATGCACCCAGACCAATCTAGACCCTCTCCGGATCCCTCTAAAAGCACCCAGACCCATCTGGATCCTCCCAGGACCCTTCTAAAAGACTCCAGACCCTTCTAGAGCCGCCCAGGGCCCTTCTAAAAGCTTCCAGACCCTTCTAGAGGCCCCCAGGACCCTTCTGAATGCCCCCAGACCTTTCTAGAGCCCCCCAGGACCCTTCTAAAAGACTCCAGACCCTTCTACAGCCCCCCAGGACCCTTCTGAAAGCCCCCAGACCCTTCTAGAGCTACCCAGGACCCTTCTAAAATCCCCCAGACGCTTCTAGAGCCCCTTAGGACCCTTCTAAAAGCACCCAGACCCTTCTAGAGGCCCCCAGGACCCTTCTAAAAGCCCCTAGAGCCTTCTAGATGCCCCCAGGAACCTTCTAAAAGCCCTCACACCCTTCTAGAGCCCACCAGGACTATCCTAAAACTCCCCCGACCCTTCTAGAGCCACCCAGGACACTTCTAAAAGCACCCAGACCCTTCTAGAGACCCGCAGGACCCATCTAAAAGCCCCCAGACCATTCTAGAGCCCCCCAGGACCCTTCTATAAGACTCCATACCCTTCTACAGCCCCCCAGGACCCTTCTGAAAGCCCCCAGACCCTTCTAGAGCTACCCAGAACCCTTCTAAAATACCCCAGACCCTTCTAGAGCTCTCCAGGACCCTTCTAATATCCCCCAGACCCTTCTAGATGCCCCCAAGGCCCCTCTAATGATACTCAGACCCTTCTAGAGCCCCCAAGGACCCTTCTAACAGGACCCAGACCCTTCTAGAGCCCCCCAGGACCCTTCTAAAAGCACCCAGACCCTTCTAGAGCCCCCCAGGACCCTTCTAAAATACCCCAGACCCCTCTAGAGGCTTTTAGACGAGTCCTGGGGGCCTCTAGAAGGGTCTGGGGGCTTTTAGAAGGGTCCTGGGGGGCTCTAGAAGGGTCTTGGGGCTTTTAGAAGGGTCCTGGGGTGCTCTAGAAGGGTCTGGGGAGTTTTAGAAGGGTCCTGGGGTGCTCTAGAATGGACGGGGTTCCTTAAGAAGGCCCTGGGGACCTCTAGATTGGTCTGGGGGCTTTTAGAATGGTCCTGGGGGGCTCTAGACGGGTCTGTAGGCTTTTAGAAGGGTCCTGGGGGGCTCTAGAAGTGTCTGGGGGCTTTTAGAAGGGTCCTGGTGTCCTCTAGAAGGGTCTGAGGGCTTTAGAATGGTCCCGGGAGGCTCTAGAATGGTCTGGGGTTTTTTAGAAGGATCCGGGGAGGGTCTAGAAGGGTCTGGGGGCTTTTAGAAGGGTCCTGGGGGCCTCTAGAAGGGTCTGGGGGCATTTAGATGGGTCATAGGGGGCTCTAGAAGGGTCAGGGGGCTTTTAGATGGGTCCTGGGGGGCTCTAGAAGGGTCTGGGGGCTTTTAGAATGATCCGGGGACGGTCTAGAAGGGTCTGGGTGCTTTTTGAAGGATCCTAGGGGGCTCTAGAAGGGTCTGAGGGCGTTTAGAAGGATCCGGGGAGTGTCTAGAAGGGTCTGGGGGCTTTTAGAAGGGTCCTGGGGGTCTCTAGAAGGGTCTGGTGGCTTTTAGAAGGGTCCTGGGAGGCTCTAGAAGGGTCTGGGTGCTTTTATAAGGGTCCGGGGAGCCTCTAGAAGGGTCTGGGTGCTTTTAGAAAGGTCCTGGGGGGCTCTAGAAGGGTCTAGAGGCTTTTAGACGAGTCCTGGGGGCCTCTAGAAGGGTCTGGGGGCTTTTAGAAGGGTCCTGGGTGGATCTAGATTGGTCTGGGGGCTTTTAGAAGGGTCCTGGGGGGCTCTAGAAGGGTCTGGGGGCTTGTAGAATGGTCCTGGGGGGGCTCTAGAAGGGTCTGGGTGCTTTTAGAAGGGTCCTTGGGGGCTCTAGAAGGGTCTGGGAGCTTGTAGAAAGGTCCTGGTAGGCTCTAGAAGGGTCTGGGGGCTTTTAGAAGGGTCCTGGGGTGCTCTAGAATGGTCTGGGGGCTTTTAGAAGGGTCCTGGGAGGCTCTAGAAGAGTCTGGGGGCTTTTAGAAGGATCCTGGGAGGCTCTAGAAGAGTCTGGGGGCTTTTAGAATGGTACTGGGATGCTCTAGAAGGGTCTTGGTGCTTTTAGAAGGGTCCTGGAGGGCTCTAGAAGGTTCTGGGTGCTTTCAGAAAGGTCCAGGGGGCCACTAGAAGGGTCTGGAGGCTTTTAGAAGGGTCCGGGGGGGCTCTAGAATGGTCTGGGGGCTTTTAGACGGGTCCTGGCGTGCTCTAGAAAGGTCTGGGGACTTTTAGAAGGGTCCTGGGGTGCTCTAGAAGGGACGGGGTGCCTTAAGAGGAGGCCTGGGGGGCTCTAGAAGTGTCTGGGGGCTTTTAGAAGGGTCCTGGGGTGCTCTAGAAGGGTCTGGGGTCTTTTAGAAGGATCCGGGGAGTGTATATAAGTGTCTGCGACCTTTCAGAAAGGGTCCTGGGGGGCTCTAGAAGGGTCTGGGGGCTTTTAGAAGGGTCCTGGGGGGGTCTAGAAGGGTCTGGGCTCTGTTAGAGTGGTCCTGGGAGGCTCTAGAATGGTCTGGGTGCTTTTAGAAGGGTTCTGGGTGCGTCTTGAAGGGTCTGGGGGCATTTAGAAGGGTCCTGTGGGGCTCTAGAAGGGTCTAGGGGCTTTTAGAAGGGTACTGGGGGGCTCTAGAAGGGTCTGTTGGCTTTTAGAATGATCCTGGGGGGCTCTAGAAGGGTATGGGGTCTTTTCGAAGGATCCGGGGAGGGTCTAGAAGGGTCTGGGGGCTTTTAGAAGTGTCCTAGGGGACTCTAGAATGGTCTGGGGGCTTTTAGATGGGTCCTAGGGGGCTCTAGAAGGGTCTGGGGGCTTTTGGAATGATCCTGGGGGGCTCTAGAAGGGTCTGGGGGCTTTTAGAATGATCCTGGGGTTCTCTAGAAGGGTCTGGGGGCTTTTAGAATGATCCTGGGGGGCTCTAGAAGGGTATGGGGTCTTTTCGAAGGATCCGGGGAGGGTCTAGAAGGGTCTGGGGGCTTTTAGAAGTGTCCTAGGGGACTCTAGAAGGGTCTGGGGGCTTTTAGATGGGTCCTAGGGGGCTCTAGAAGGGTCTGGGGGCTTTTAGAAGGATCCGGGGAGGGTCTAGAAGGGTCTGGGGGCTTTTAGAAGGGTCCTGGGGTTCTCTAGAAGGGTCTGGTTGCTTCTAGAAGGGTACTGGGAGTCTCTAGAAGGGTCGGGGTACTTTTATAAGGGTCCGGGGAGCCTCTAGAAGGGTCTGGGTGCTTTTAGAAAGGTCCTGGGGGGCTCTAGAAGGGTCTAGAGGCTTTTAGACGGGTCCTGGGGGCCTCTAGAAGGTCTGGGGGCTTGTAGAAGGGTCCTGGGGGGCTCTAGAAGGGTCTGGGGGCTTTTAGAAGGGTCCTGGGGGCATCTAGAAAGCTCTGGGAGCTTTTAGAAGGGTTCTGGGGGGCTCTAGAAGGGTCTAGGGGCTTGTAGAAGGGTCCTGGCTGCCGCTAGAAGGGTCTGGGGGCTTTTAGAAGGGTCCTGGTGGGCTCAAGAAGGGTCTGGGGGCTTTTAGAAGGGTCCTGGGGTGCTCTAGAAGGGTCTGGGGGCTTTTAGAAGGGTCCTGGGGGGCTCTAGAAGGGTCTGGGGGCTTTTAGAAGGGTCCTGGAGGTCTCTAGAAGGGTCTGGGAGCTTTTAGAAGGGTCCATGGAGGCTCTAGAAGGGTCTGGGGGCTTTTAGATCTGTCCTGGGATGCTCTAGAAGGGTCTGGGGGCTTTTAGAACTGTCCTGGGATGCTCTAGAAGGTTCTGGGGGCTTTCAGAAGGGTCCAGGGGTCCTCTAGAAGGGTCTGGAGGCTTTTAGATGGGTCCGGGGGGGCTCTAGAAGGGTCTGGGGTCTTTTAGAAGGGTCCTGGGGTGCTCTAGAAGGGTCTGGGGACATTAAGAATGGTCCTGGGGTGTTTTAGAGGGGACGGGGTGCCTTAAGAGGGGCCCTGGGGGGCTCTAGAAGGGTCTGGGGGCTTTTAGAAGGGTCCTGGAGTGCTCTAGAAGGGTCTGGGGGCTTTTAGAATGCTCCTGGGGATCTCTCGAAGTGTCTGGGGTCTTTTAGAAAGATCCGGGGAGTGTCTAGATGTGTCTGCGGCCTTTCAGAAGGGTCCTGGGGGGCTCTAGAAGGGTCTGGGGTCTTTTAGAAGGGTCCTGGGGGGGTCTAGAAGGGTCTGGGGGCTTTTAGAATGGTCCTGGGAGGCTCTAGAAGGGTCTGGGTGCTTTTAGAAGGGTCCTGGGGCCCTCTAGAAGGGTCTGAGTGCTTTTAGAAGGGTCATGGGGGTCTCTAGAAGGGTCTGTGGGCTTTTAGAATGATCCGGGGAGGGTCTAGAAGGTTCTGGGGGCTTTTAGAAGGGTCCTGGGGGGCTCTAGAGGGGTCTGGGGGCTTTTAGAAGGGTCCCGGGGTTCTCTAGAAGGGTCTGGGGGCATTTAGAAGTATCCTGGGAGCCTCTAGAAGGGTCTGGGATCTATTAGAGTGGTCCGGGGGGGCTCTAGAAGGGTCTGGAGGTATTTAGAAGGCTCCTGAGAGGCTCTAGAATGGTCTGGGGGCTTTTAGAATGTTCCGGGGGTTCTCTAGAAGGGTCTGGGGACTTATAGAAGGGTCCTGGGGCCTCTAGAAGTGTCTGAGAACTATTAGAGTGGTTCGGGGGGGCTCTAGAAGGGTCTGGAGGCTTTTAGAAGGGTCTTGGGGGGCTCAGGAAGGGTCTGGGGTCTTTTAGAATAATCCGGGGAGGGTCTAGAAAGGTCTGGGTTCTTTTAGAATAGTCTTGGGAGGTTTTAGAAGGGTCTGGGGTCTTTTAGAATGATCAGGGGAGGGTCTAGAAGGGTCTGGGCGCTTTTAGACGGGTCCTGGGGGGCTCTACAAGGGTCTGGAGGCTTTTAGAGGGGTTCTGGGGGGCCCTAGAAAGGTCTGGGTTCATTTAGAAGGATCCGGGGAGGGTCTAGAAAGGTCGGGGGGCTATTAGAAGGGTCCTGGGAGGCTCTAGAAGAATCTGGGGGCTTTTAGAATGATCCGGGGAGGGTCTAGAAGGGTCTGGGGGCCTTTAGAAGGGTCCTGGGGGGCTCTAGAATGGTCGGGGGGTTTTAGAAGGTTCCTGGGGGCCTCTAGAAGGGTCTGGGGGCTTTTAGAATGATCCTGGGGGGCTCTAGAAGGGTCTGGGTTCTTTTCGAAGGATCCTGGGAGGGTCTAGAAGGGTCTGGGGTCTTTTAGAAGGGTCCTAGGGGCCTCTAGATGGGTCTGGGGGCTTTTAGATGGGTCCTAGGGGGCTCTAGAAGGGTCTGGGGGCTTTTAGAGGGGTCCTGCGAGGTTCTAGAAGGGTCTGGGGGCTTTTAGAATGATCCGGGGAGGGTCTAGAAGGGTCTGGGGGCATTTAGAAGGGTCCTGGGGGTCTCTAGAAGGGTCTGAGGGCTTTTAGAATGATCCGGGGAGGGTCTAGAAGAGTCTGGGGGCCTTTAGAATGGTCCTGGGGCTCTCCAGAAGGGTCTGGGTCCTTTTAGAAGGGTCCTGGGAGGCTCTAGAATGGTTTGGGTGCTTTTAGAATGGTCCTAGGTGGCTCTAGAAGGTTCTGGTTGCTTTTCGAAGGGTCCTGGCTTATCTAGAATGGTCTGGGGGCATTTAGAAGGGTCCTGGGTGTCTCTAGAAGGGTCTGGGTGCTTTTAGAATGGTCCTGGGGGGCTCTAGAAGGGTCTGGTGGCTTTTAGAAGGGTCCTGGGTGGATCTAGAAGGTTCTGGAGGCTTTCAGAAGGGTCATGGGGGTCTCTAGAATGGTCTGGGGGCTTTTAGAAGGGTCCTGGGGAGCCCTAGAAGGGTCTGGGTTCTTTTAGAAGGGTCCTGGGATGCTCTAGAAGGTTCTTGGGGCTTTCAGAAAGGTCCTGGGTGCCTCTATAAGGGTCTGGGTGCTTTTAGAAGGGTCCTGGGGGGCTCTAGAAGGGTCTTGGGGCTTTTAGAAGGGTCCTGGGGTGCTCTAGAAGGGTCTGGGGGCTTTTAGAAGGGTCCTGGGGTGCTCTAGAATGGACGGGGTGCCTTAAGAGGGCCCTGGGGACCTCTAGATTGGTCTGGGGTTTTTTAGAAGTATCCGGGGAGGGTCTAGAAGGGTCTGGGGGCATTTAGAAGGGACCTTGGGGCCTCTAGAAGGGTCTGGGGGCATTTAGATGGGTCATAGGGGGCTCTAGAAGGGTCAGGGGGCTTTTAGAAGGGTCCTGGGGGGCTCTAGAAGTTTCTGGGGGCTTTTAGAATGATCCGGGGACGGTCCAGAAGGGTCTGGGTGCTTTTTGAAGGATCCTAGGGGGCTCTAGAAGGGTCTGAGGGCGTTTAGAAGGATCTGGGGAGTGTCTAGAAGGGTCTGGGGGCTTTTAGAAGGGTCCTGGGGGTCTCTAGAAGGGTCTGGTGGCTTTTAGAAGGGTCCTGGGAGGCTCTAGAAGGGTCTGGGTGCTTTTATAAGGGACCGGGGAGCCTCTAGAAGGGTCTGGGTGCTTTTAGAAAGGTCCTGGGGGGCTCTAGAAGGGTCTAGAGGCTTTTAGACGGGTCCTGGGGGCCTCTAGAAGGGTCTGGGGGCTTTTAGAAGGGTCCTGGGTGGATCTAGATTGGTCTGGGGGCTTGTAGAAGGGTCCTGGGGGTCTCTAGAAGGGTCTGGGGGCTTGTAGAATGGTCCTGCGGGGGCTCTAGAAGGGTCTGGTGGCTTTTAGAAGGGTCCTGGGTGCCACTAGAATGGTCTGGGGGCTTTTAGAATGGTCCTTGGGGGCTCTAGAAGGGTCTGGGGGCTTGTAGAAAGGTCCTGGTAGGCTCTAGAAGGGTCTGGGGGCTTTTAGAAGGGTCCTGGGGTGCTCTAGAATGGTCTGGGTGCTTTTAGAAGGGTCCTGGGAGGCTCTAGAAGGGTCTGGGGGCTTTTAGAAGGGTCCTGGGTGGCTCTAGAATGGTCTGGGTGCTTTTAGAAGGGTCCTGGGAGGATCTAGAAGAGTCTGGGGGCTTTTAGAAAGATCCTGGAAGGCTCTAGAAGGGTCTGGGGGCTTTTAGAATGGTCCTGGGATGCTCTAGAAGGGTCTGGGTGCTTGTAGAAGGGTCCTGGGGGGCTCTAGAAGGTTCTGGGTGCTTTCAGAAAGGTCCAGGGGGCATCTAGAAGGGTCTGGAGGCTTTTAGAAGGGTCCGGGGGGGCTCTAGAATGGTCTGGGGGCTTTTAGACGGGTCCTGGCGTGCTCTAGAAAGGTCTGGGGACTTTTAGAAGGGTCCTGGGGTGCTCTAGAAGGGATGGGGTGCCTTAAGAGGAGGCCTGGGGGGCTCTAGAAGTGTCTGGGGTCTTTTAGAAGGGTCCTGGGGTGCTCTAGAAGGGTCTGGGTTCTTTTAGAAGGATCCGGGGAGTGTCTAGAAGTGTCTGCGGCCTTTCAGAAGGGTCCTGGGGGTCTCTAGAAGGGTCTGGGGGCTTTTAGAAGGGTCCTGGGGGGGTCTAGAAGGGTCTGGGTTCTTTTAGAATGGTCCTGGGAGGCTCTAGAATGGTCTGGGTGCTTTTAGAAGTGTTCTGGGTGCGTCTTGAAGGGTCTGGGGGCATTTAGAAGGGTCCTGGGGGGCTCTAGAAAGGTCTAGGGGCTTTTAGAAGGGTACTGGGGAGGCTCTAGAAGGGTCTGGGGGCGTTTCGAATGATCCTGGGGGGCTCAAGAAGGGTCTGGGTTCTTTTCGAAGGATCCGGGGAGGGTCTAGAAGGGTCTGGGGGCTTTTAGAAGTGTCCTAGGGGACTCTAGAAGGGTCTGGGGGCTTTTAGATGGGTCCTAGGGGGCTCTAGAAGGGTCTGGGGGCTTTTGGAATGATCCTGGGGGGCTCTAGAAGGGTCTGGGGGCTTTTAGAATGATCCTGGGGGTCTCTAGAAGGGTCTGGGGGCTTTTAGAATGATCCGGGGACGGTCTAGAAATGTCTGGGTGCTTTTTGAAGGATCCTAGGTGGCTCTAGAAGGGTCTGGGGGCTTTTAGAAGGATCCGGGAAGGGTCTAGAAAGGTCTGGGGGCTTTTAGAAGGGTCCTGGGGTTCTCTAGAAGGGTCTGGTTGCTTTTAGAAGGGTACTGGGAGGCTCTAGAAGGGTCGGGGTGCTTTTATAAGGGTCCGGGGAGCCTCTAGAAGGGTCTGGGTGCTTTTAGAAAGGTACTGGGGGGCTCTAGAAGGGTCTAGAGGCTTTTAGACGGGTCCTGGGGGCCTCTAGAAGGATCTGGGTGCTTTTAGAAGGGTCCTGGGTGGCTCTAGAAGGGTCTGGGGGCTTGTAGAAGGGTCCTGGGGGGTTCTAGAAGGGTCTGGGGGCTTTTAGAAGGGTCCTGGGGGCATCTAGAAAGCTCTGGGAGCTTTTAGAAGGGTTCTGGGGGGCTCTAGAAGGGTCTGGGGGCTTTTAGAAGGGTCCTGGGTGCCGCTAGAAGGGTCTGGGGGCTTTTAGAAGGGTCCTGGGGGGCTCAAGAAGGGTCTGGGGGCTTTTAGAAGGGCCCTGGGGGGCTCTAGAAGGGTCTGGGGTCTTTTAGAAGGGTCCTGGGTGGCTCTAGAAGGGTCTGGGGGCTTTTAGAAGGGTCCTGGAGGTCTCTAGAAGGGTCTGGGGGCTTTTAGAAGCGTCCTGGGTGGCTCTAGAAGGGTCTGGGGGCTTTTAGAAGGGTCCTGGGGGTCTCTAGAAGGGTCTGGGAGCTTTTAGAAGGGTCCATGGAGGCTCTAGAAGGGTCTGGGGGCTTTTAGAACTGTCCTGGGGTGCTCTAGAAGGGTCTGGGGGCTTTTAGAACTGTCCTGGGATGCTCTAGACGGTTCTGGGGGCTTTCAGAAGGGTCCAGGGGTCCTCTAGAAGGGTCTGGAGGCTTTTAGAAGGGTCCGGGGGTGCTCTAGAAGGGTCTGGGGGCTTTTAGAATGGTCCTGGTGTGCTCTAGAAGGGTCTGGGGACTTTAAGAAGGGTCCTGGGGTGTCCTAGAAGGGACGGGGTGCCTTAAGAGGGGCCCTGGGGGGCTCTAGAAGGGTCTGGGGGCTTTTAGAAGGGTCCTGGAGTGCTCTAGAAGGGTCTGGGGGCTTTTAGAATGCTCCTGGGTATCTCTCGAAGTGTCTGGGGTCTTTTAGAAAGATCCGGGGAGTGTCTAGATGTGTCTGCGGCCTTTCAGAAGGGTCCTGGGGGGCTCTAGAAGGGTCTGGGTTCTTTTAGAAGGGTCCTGGGGGGGTCTAGAAGGGTCTGGGGGCTTTTAGAATGGTCCTGGGAGGCTCTAGAAGGGTCTGGGTGCTTTTAGAAGGGTCCTGGGGCCCTCTAGAAGGGTCTGAGTGCTTTTAGAAGGGTCATGGGGGTCTCTAGAAGGGTCTGGGGGCTTTTAGAATGATCCGGGGAGGGTCTAGAAGGTTCTGGGGGCTTTTAGAAGGGTCCTGGGGGGCTCTAGAGGGGTCTGGGGGCTTTTAGAAGGGTCCCGGGGTTCTCTAGAAGGGTCTGGGGGCATTTAGAAGTATCCTGGGGGCCTCTAGAAGGGTCTGGGATCTATTAGAGTGGTCCGGGGGGGCTCTAGAAGGGTCTGGGGGTTTTTAGAAGGCTCCTGGGAGGCTCTTGAATGGTCTGGGGGCTTTTAGAATGTTCCTGGGGTTCTCTAGAAGGGTCTGGGGACTTATAGAAGGGTCCTGGGGGCCTCTAGAATGGTCTGAGAACTATTAGAGTGGTTCGGGGGGGCTCTAGAAGGGTCTGGAGGCTTTTAGAAGGGTCTTGGGGGGCTCTAGAAGGGTCTGGGGGCTTTTAGAATAATCCGGGGAGGGTCTAGAAGGGTCTGGGTTCTTTTAGAATAGTCTTGGGAGGTTTTAGAAGGGTCTGGGGTCTTTTAGAATGATCAGGGGAGGGTCTAGAAGGGTCTGGGCGCTTTTAGACGGGTCCTGGGGGGCTCTACAAGGGTCTGGAGGCTTTTAGAGGGGTTCTGGGGGGCCCTAGAAAGGTCTGAGTTCATTTAGAAGGATCCGGGGAGGGTCTAGAAACGTCGGGGGGCTATTAGAAGGGTCCGGGGAGGCTCTAGAAGAAT
The DNA here is from genome assembly GCA_033459285.1 of Clamator glandarius. NCBI lineage: Eukaryota > Metazoa > Chordata > Aves > Cuculiformes > Cuculidae > Clamator > Clamator glandarius. The sequence continues at coordinate 74,043 of JAUNZM010001572.1, forward strand.
ATGGGGGCTTATAGAATGATCCGTGGAGGGTCTAGAAGGGTCTGGGGGCCTTTAGAAGGGTCCTGGTGTCCTCTAGAATGGTCTGGGGGCTTTTAGAATGATCCTGGGGGGCTCTAGAAGGGTCTGGGACTTTTAGAATGATCCTGGGGGGCTCTAGAAGGGTCTGGGGTCTTTTCGAAGGATCCGGGGAGGGTCTAGAAGGGTCTGGGGTCTTTTAGAAGGGTCCTAGGGGCCTCTAGAAGGGTCTGGGGTCTTTTAGATGGGTCCTAGGGGGCTCTAGAAGGGTCTGGGGGCTTTTAGAATGATCCTGGGGGTCTCTTGAAGGGTCTGGGGGCTTTTAGAATGATCCGGGGAGGGTCTAATAAGGTCTGGGGGCCTTTAGAATGGTATTGGGGTGCTCTAGAAGTGTCTGGGTGCTTTTAGAAGGGTCCTGGGAGGCTCTAGAAGGGTCTGGGGGCTTTTAGAAGAGTCCTGGGTGGCTCTAAAAGGTTCTGGGGTGTTTTAGAAGGGTCCTAGGGGCGTCTAGACGGGTCTGGGGGCTTTTAGAATGGTCCTGGGATGCTCTAGAAGGGTCTGGGTGCTTTTAGAAGGGTCCTCGGATGCTCTAGAAGGGTCTGGGTGCTTTTAGAATGGTCCTGGGGGGCTCTAGAATGTTCTGAGGTCTTTCAGAAGGGTCCTGGGGTTCTCTAGAAGGGTCTGGGGGCTATTAGAAGGGTCCTGGGGGGCTCTAGAATGGTCGGGGGGCTTTTAGAAGGGTCCTGGGTGGCTCTAGAAGGGTCTGGGCGCTTTTAGAAGGGTCCTGGGGGGCTCTAGAAGGGTCTGGGGTCTTTTAGAAAGGTCCTGGAGGGATCTAGAAGGGTCTGTGGGCTTTCAGAGGGGTCCTGGGGGTCTCTAGAAGGGTCTGGGGGCTTTTAGAAGGGTCCAGGGGGGCTCTAGAAGGGTCTGCGTGCCTTTAGAATGGTCCTGGGTGACTCTAGAATGTTCTGCTGGCTTTCAGAAGGGTCCTGGGGTCCTCTAGAAGGGTCTGGGGGCTTTTAGAAGGGTCCTGGGTGGCTCTAGAAGGGTCTATTGGCTTTTAGAAGGGTCCTGGGGTGCTCTAGAATGGTCTGGGGGCTTTTAGAAGGGTCCTGGGATGCTCTAGAAGGGTCTGGGGGCTTGTAGATGGGTCCTGGGGGGCTCTAGAAGGTTCTGGGTGCTTTTAGAAGGGTCCTGGGTGGCTCTAGAAGGGTCTGGGGGCTTTTAGAAGGGTCCGTTGGGGCTCTAGAAGGGTCTGGGAGCTTTTAGAAGTGTCCTGGGGTGCTCTAGAAGTGTCTGGGTAATTTTAGAAGGGTCCTCGGATGCTCTAGAAGGGTCTGGGTGCTTTTAGAAGTGTCCTGGAGGGCTCTAGAAGGTTCTGGGGGCTTTCAGAAGGGTCCTGGGAGTATCTAGAAGGGTCTGGGTGCTTTTAGAAGAGTCCTGGGGTGCTCTAGAATGGTCTGGGGGCTTTTAGAAGGGTCCTGGGAGGCTCTAGAAGGGTCTGGGGGCTTTTAGAAAGGTTCTGGGAGGATCTAGATGGGTCTGGGGGCTTTTAGAAGGGTCCTGGGATGCTCTAGAAGGGTCTGGGGGCTTGTAGATGGGTCCTGGGGGGCTCTAGAAGGTTCTGGGTGCTTTTAGAAGGGTCCTGGGTGGCTCTAGAAGGGTCTGGGTGCTTTTAGAAGGGTCCGGTGGGGCTCTAGAAGGGTCTGGGGGCTTTTAGAAGTGTCCTGGGGTACTCTAGAAGTGTCTGGGGAATTTTAGAAGGGTCCTCGGATGTTCTAGAAGGGATGGGGTGCCTTAAGAGGAGGCCTGGGGGGCTCTAGAAGTGTCTGGGTTCTTTTAGAAGGGTCCTGGGGTGCTCTAGAAGGGTCTGGGGTCTTTTAGAAGGATCCGGGGAGTGTCTAGAAGTGTCTGCGGCCTTTCAGAAGGGTCCTGGGGGTCTCTAGAAGGGTCTGGGGGCTTTTAGAATGGTCCTGGGAGGCTCTAGAATGGTCTGGGTGCTTTTAGAAGGGTTCTGGGTGCGTCTTGAAGGGTCTGGGGGCATTTAGAAGGGTCCTGGGGGGCTCTAGAAAGGTCTAGGGGCTTTTAGAAGGGTACTGGGGAGGCTCTAGAAGGGTCTGGGGGCTTTTAGAATGATCCTGGGGGGCTCTAGAAGGGTCTGGGGTCTTTTCGAAGGATCCGGGGAGGGTCTAGAAGGGTCTGGGGGCTTTTAGAAGTGTCCTAGGGGACTCTAGAAGGGTCTGGGGGCTTTTAGATGGGTCCTAGGGGGCTCTAGAAGGGTCTGGGGGCTTTTGGAATGATCCTGGGGGGCTCTAGAAGGGTCTGGTGGCTTTTAGAATGATCCTGGGGGTCTCTAGAAGGGTCTGGGGGCTTTTAGAATGATCCGGGGACGGTCTAGAAATGTCTGGGTGCTTTTTGAAGGATCCTAGGTGGCTCTAGAAGGGTCTGGGGGCTTTTAGAAGGATCCGGGAAGGGTCTAGAAAGGTCTGGGGGCTTTTAGAAGGGTCCTGGGGTTCTCTAGAAGGGTCTGGTTGCTTTTAGAAGGGTACTGGGAGGCTCTAGAAGGGTCGGGGTGCTTTTATAAGGGTCCGGGGAGCCTCTAGAAGGGTCTGGGTGCTTTTAGAAAGGTACTGGGGGGCTCTAGAAGGGTCTAGAGGCTTTTAGACGGGTCCTGGGGGCCTCTAGAAGGGTCTCGGTGCTTTTAGAAGGGTCCTGGGTGGCTCTAGAAGGGTCTGGGGGCTTGTAGAAGGGTCCTGGGGGGTTCTAGAAGGGTCTGGGGGCTTTTAGAAGGGTCCTGGGGGCATCTAGAAAGCTCTGGGAGCTTTTAGAAGGGTTCTGGGGGGCTCTAGAAGGGTCTGGGGGCTTTTAGAAGGGTCCTGGGTGCCGCTAGAAGGGTCTGGGGGCTTTTAGAAGGGTCCTGGGGGGCTCAAGAAGGGTCTGGGGGCTTTTAGAAGGGCCCTGGGGGGCTCTAGAAGGGTCTGGGGGCTTTTAGAAGGGTCCTGGGTGGCTCTAGAGGGGTCTGGGGGCTTTTAGAAGGGTCCTGGAGGTCTCTAGAAGGGTCTGGGGGCTTTTAGAAGCGTCCTGGGTGGCTCTAGAAGGGTCTGGGGGCTTTTAGAAGGGTCCTGGGGGTCTCTAGAAGGGTCTGGGAGCTTTTAGAAGGGTCCATGGAGGCTCTAGAAGGGTCTGGGGGCTTTTAGAACTGTCCTGGGATGCTCTAGAAGGGTCTGGGGGCTTTTAGAACTGTCCTGGGATGCTCTAGAAGGTTCTGGGGGCTTTCAGAAGGGTCCAGGGGTCCTCTAGAAGGGTCTGGAGGCTTTTAGAAGGGTCCGGGGGTGCTCTAGAAGGGTCTGGGGGCTTTTAGAAGGGTCCTGGTGTGCTCTAGAATGGTCTGGGGACTTTAAGAAGGGTCCTGGGGTGTCCTAGAAGGGACGGGGTGCCTTAAGAGGGGCCCTGGGGGGCTCTAGAAGGGTCTGGGGGCTTTTAGAATGCTCCTGGGGATCTCTCGAAGTGTCTGGGGTCTTTTAGAATGATCCGGGGAGTGTCTACATGTGTCTGCCATCTTTCAGAAGGGTCCTGGGGGGCTCTAGAAGGGTCTGGGGTCTTTTAGAAGGGTCCTGGGGGGGTCTAGAAGGGTCTGGGTTCTTTTAGAAGGGTCCAGGGGGGCTCTAGAAGGGTCTGCGTGCCTTTAGAATGGTCCTGGGTGACTCTAGAATGTTCTGCTGGCTTTCAGAAGGGTCCTGGGGTCCTCTAGAAGGGTCTGGGGGCTTTTAGAAGGGTCCTGGGTGGCTCTAGAAGGGTCTATTGGCTTTTAGAAGGGTCCTGGGGTGCTCTAGAATGGTCTGGGGGCTTTTAGAAGGGTCCTGGGATGCTCTAGAAGGGTCTGGGGGCTTGTAGATGGGTCCTGGGGGGCTCTAGAAGGTTCTGGGTGCTTTTAGAAGGGTCCTGGGTGGCTCTAGAAGGGTCTGGGGGCTTTTAGAAGGGTCCGTTGGGGCTCTAGAAGGGTCTGGGAGCTTTTAGAAGTGTCCTGGGGTGCTCTAGAAGTGTCTGGGTAATTTTAGAAGGGTCCTCGGATGCTCTAGAAGGGTCTGGGTGCTTTTAGAAGTGTCCTGGAGGGCTCTAGAAGGTTCTGGGGGCTTTCAGAAGGGTCCTGGGAGTATCTAGAAGGGTCTGGGTGCTTTTAGAAGAGTCCTGGGGTGCTCTAGAATGGTCTGGGGGCTTTTAGAAGGGTCCTGGGAGGCTCTAGAAGGGTCTGGGGGCTTTTAGAAAGGTTCTGGGAGGATCTAGATGGGTCTGGGGGCTTTTAGAAGGGTCCTGGGATGCTCTAGAAGGGTCTGGGGGCTTGTAGATGGGTCCTGGGGGGCTCTAGAAGGTTCTGGGTGCTTTTAGAAGGGTCCTGGGTGGCTCTAGAAGGGTCTGGGTGCTTTTAGAAGGGTCCGGTGGGGCTCTAGAAGGGTCTGGGGGCTTTTAGAAGTGTCCTGGGGTACTCTAGAAGTGTCTGGGGAATTTTAGAAGGGTCCTCGGATGTTCTAGAAGGGATGGGGTGCCTTAAGAGGAGGCCTGGGGGGCTCTAGAAGTGTCTGGGTTCTTTTAGAAGGGTCCTGGGGTGCTCTAGAAGGGTCTGGGGTCTTTTAGAAGGATCCGGGGAGTGTCTAGAAGTGTCTGCGGCCTTTCAGAAGGGTCCTGGGGGTCTCTAGAAGGGTCTGGGGGCTTTTAGAATGGTCCTGGGAGGCTCTAGAATGGTCTGGGTGCTTTTAGAAGGGTTCTGGGTGCGTCTTGAAGGGTCTGGGGGCATTTAGAAGGGTCCTGGGGGGCTCTAGAAAGGTCTAGGGGCTTTTAGAAGGGTACTGGGGAGGCTCTAGAAGGGTCTGGGGGCTTTTAGAATGATCCTGGGGGGCTCTAGAAGGGTCTGGGGTCTTTTCGAAGGATCCGGGGAGGGTCTAGAAGGGTCTGGGGGCTTTTAGAAGTGTCCTAGGGGACTCTAGAAGGGTCTGGGGGCTTTTAGATGGGTCCTAGGGGGCTCTAGAAGGGTCTGGGGGCTTTTGGAATGATCCTGGGGGGCTCTAGAAGGGTCTGGTGGCTTTTAGAATGATCCTGGGGGTCTCTAGAAGGGTCTGGGGGCTTTTAGAATGATCCGGGGACGGTCTAGAAATGTCTGGGTGCTTTTTGAAGGATCCTAGGTGGCTCTAGAAGGGTCTGGGGGCTTTTAGAAGGATCCGGGAAGGGTCTAGAAAGGTCTGGGGGCTTTTAGAAGGGTCCTGGGGTTCTCTAGAAGGGTCTGGTTGCTTTTAGAAGGGTACTGGGAGGCTCTAGAAGGGTCGGGGTGCTTTTATAAGGGTCCGGGGAGCCTCTAGAAGGGTCTGGGTGCTTTTAGAAAGGTACTGGGGGGCTCTAGAAGGGTCTAGAGGCTTTTAGACGGGTCCTGGGGGCCTCTAGAAGGGTCTCGGTGCTTTTAGAAGGGTCCTGGGTGGCTCTAGAAGGGTCTGGGGGCTTGTAGAAGGGTCCTGGGGGGTTCTAGAAGGGTCTGGGGGCTTTTAGAAGGGTCCTGGGGGCATCTAGAAAGCTCTGGGAGCTTTTAGAAGGGTTCTGGGGGGCTCTAGAAGGGTCTGGGGGCTTTTAGAAGGGTCCTGGGTGCCGCTAGAAGGGTCTGGGGGCTTTTAGAAGGGTCCTGGGGGGCTCAAGAAGGGTCTGGGGGCTTTTAGAAGGGCCCTGGGGGGCTCTAGAAGGGTCTGGGGGCTTTTAGAAGGGTCCTGGGTGGCTCTAGAAGGGTCTGGGGGCTTTTAGAAGGGTCCTGGAGGTCTCTAGAAGGGTCTGGGGGCTTTTAGAAGCGTCCTGGGTGGCTCTAGAAGGGTCTGGGGGCTTTTAGAAGGGTCCTGGGGGTCTCTAGAAGGGTCTGGGAGCTTTTAGAAGGGTCCATGGAGGCTCTAGAAGGGTCTGGGGGCTTTTAGAACTGTCCTGGGATGCTCTAGAAGGGTCTGGGGGCTTTTAGAACTGTCCTGGGATGCTCTAGAAGGTTCTGGGGGCTTTCAGAAGGGTCCAGGGGTCCTCTAGAAGGGTCTGGAGGCTTTTAGAAGGGTCCGGGGGTGCTCTAGAAGGGTCTGGGGGCTTTTAGAAGGGTCCTGGTGTGCTCTAGAATGGTCTGGGGACTTTAAGAAGGGTCCTGGGGTGTCCTAGAAGGGACGGGGTGCCTTAAGAGGGGCCCTGGGGGGCTCTAGAAGGGTCTGGGGGCTTTTAGAATGCTCCTGGGGATCTCTCGAAGTGTCTGGGGTCTTTTAGAATGATCCGGGGAGTGTCTACATGTGTCTGCCATCTTTCAGAAGGGTCCTGGGGGGCTCTAGAAGGGTCTGGGGTCTTTTAGAAGGGTCCTGGGGGGGTCTAGAAGGGTCTGGGTTCTTTTAGAAGGGTCCTGGAGGGCTCTAGAAGGTTCTGGGGGCTTTCAGAAGGGTCCTGGGAGTCTCTAGAAAGGTCTGGGCGCTTTTAGAAGGGTCCTGGGGGGCTCTAGAAGGGTCTGGGTGCCTTTAGAAGGGTCCTGGGTGACTCTAGAATGTTCTGCTGGCTTTTAGAATGGTCCTAAGGTCTTCTAGAAGGGTCTGGGGTCTTTTAGAAGGGTCCGGGGTGCTCTAGAAGGGTCTGGGGGCTTTTAGAAGCGTCCTGGGGTGCTCTAGAAGGGCCTGGAGACTTTTAGAAGGGTCCAGGGGTGCTCTAGAAGGGACGGGGTTCATTAAGAGGGGCCCTGGGTGCCTCTTGAAGGGTCTGGGGGCATTTAGAAGGGTCCTGGGTGGCTCTAGAAAGGTCTAGGGGTTTTAGAAGGGTACTGGGGGGCTCTAGAAGGGTCTGGGGGCTTTTAGAATGATCCTGGGGGGCTCTAGAAGGGTCTGGGGTCTTTTCGAATGATCCGGGGAGGGTCCTGAGGGGTCTGTGGGCTATTAGAAGTGTCCTCGGGGCCTCTAGAAGGGTCTGGGGGCTTTTAGATGGGTCCTAGGGTGCTCTAGAAGGGTCTGGGGGCTTTTAGAATGATCCTGGGGGGCTCTAGAAGGGTCTGGGGGCTTTTAGAAGGGTCCTGGGGTTCTCTAGAAGGGTCTGGTTGCTTTTAGAAGTGTACTGGGAGGCTCTAGAAGGGTCGGGGTGCTTTTATAAGGGTCCGGGGAGCCTCTAGAATGGTCTGGGTGCTTTTAGAAAGGTCCTGGGAGGCTCTAGAAGGGTCTAGAGGCTTTTAGACGGGTCCTGGGGTCCTCTAGAAGGGTCTGGGTGCTTTTAGAAGGGTCCTGGTTGGATCTAGAAGGGTCTGGGGGCTTGTAGAAGGGTCCGGGGGTCTCTAGAAGGGTCTGGGGGCTTTTAGAAGGGTCCTGGGGGCATCTAGAAGGGTCTGGGAGCTTTTAGAAGGGTCCTGGGGGGCTCTAGAAGGGTCTGGGTGCTTTTAGAAGGGTCCTGGGTGCCGCTAGAAGGGTCTGGGGACTTTTAGAAGGGACCTGGGGGGCTCAAGAAGGGTCTGGGGGCTTTTAGAAGGGTCCTGGGGTGCTCTAGAAGGGTCTGGGGGCTTTTAGAAGGGTCCTGGGTCCTCTAGAAAGGTCTGGGGGCTTTTAGAAAGGTCCTGGGAGGATCTAGAAGAGTCTGGGGGCTTTTAGAAAGGTCCTGGGAGGGTCTAGAAGGGTCTGGAGGCTTTTAGAAGGGTCCTGGGGGGCTCTAGAAGGGTCTGGGAGCTTTTAGTAGGTCCTGGGGGGCTCTAGAAGGGTCTGGGGTCTTTTAGAATGGTCCGGGGGGGCTCTAGAAGGGTCTGGGGTCTTTTAGAAGGGTCCTGGAGGCCTCTAGAAGGATCTGGGGGCTTTTAGATGGGTCCTGGGGTTCTCTAGAAGGGTCTGGGGGCTTTTAGAATGATCCGGGGACGGTCTAGAAGGGTCTTTATGCTTTTTGAAGGATACTAGGCGGCTCTAGAAGGGTCGGGTGTCTTTTAGAAGGGTCCTGGGGGGCTCTAGAAGGGTCTGGGGGCTTTTAGAATGGTCAGGGGAGGCTCTAGAAGGGTCTGGGGGCTTTTAGAAGGGTCCTGGGAGGCTCTAGAAGGGTTTAGAGGCTTTTAGAAGGGTCCTGGGGGCCTCTAGAATGGTCTGGGGGCGTTTAGAAGGGACCTGTGAGGCTATGGAAGGGTCTGGGTGCTTTTATAAGGGTCCTGGGGGCCTCTAGAAGGGTCTCGGGGATTTTATAAGGGTCCGGTGGGGCTCTAGAAGAATCTGGGGACTTTTAGAAGGGTCCTGGTGGCATCTAGACGGGTCTGGGGGCTTTTAGAAGGGTCCGGGGGGGCTCTAGAAAGGTCTGGGGAATTTTAGAAGGGTCCTCGGATTCTCTAGAAGGGTCTGGGGGCTTTTAGAAGGGTCCTGGGAGGGCTCTAGATGGTTCTGGGGGCTTTCAGAAGGGTCCTGGGTGTCTCTAGAAGGGTCTGGGGGCTTTTAGAAGGGTCCTGGGGGGCTCTAGAAGGGTCTGGGTGCCTTTAGAAGGGTCCTGGGTGACTCTAGAATGTTCTGCTGGCTTTCAGAAGGGTTCTGGGTTCCTCTAGAAGGGTCTGGGGGCTTTTAGAAGGGTCCTGGAGGGCTCTAGAAGGGTCTGGGGCTTTTAGAAGGGTCCTGGTGTGCTCTAGAATGGTCTGGGGGCTTTTAGAAGGGTCCTGGAAGGCTCTAGAAGGGTCTGGGGTCTTTTAGATAGGTCCTGGGAGGATCTAGATGGGTCTGGGGTCTTTTAGAAGGGTCCTGGGTTGCTCTAGAAGGGTCTGGGGGCTTTTAGAATGGTCCTAGGGGCCTCTAGAAGGGTCTGGGGGCTTTTAGATGGGTCCTAGGGGGCTCTAGAAGGGTCTGGGGGCTTTTAGAATGATCCTTGGGTGCTCTAGAAGGGTCTGGGGGCTTTTAGAAGGATCCTAGGGGGCTCTAGAAGGGTCTGGGGGCTTTTAGAAGGATCCTGGGAGGGTCTAGAAGGGTCTGGGGGCTTTTAGAAGGGTCCTGGGGTTCTCTAGAAGGGTCTGGTTGCTTTTAGAAGGGTACTGGGAGGCTCTAGAAGGGTCTGGGTGCTTTTATAAGGGTCCGGGGAGCCTCTAGAAGGGTCTGGGGGCTTTTCGAAGGGTCCTGGGAGTCTCTAGAAGGGTCTGGGGGCTTATAGAAGGGTCCTGGGAGGCTCTAGATGGGTCTTGGTGCTTTTAGAAGGGTCCTGGGATGCTCTAGAAGGGTCTTGGGGCTTGTAGAAAGGTCTTGGGGGTCTCTAGAAGGTTCTGGGTGCTTTTAGAAGGGTCCTGGGTGGCTCTAGAAGGGTCTGGGGACTTTTAGAAGGGTTCGGGAGGGCTCTAGAAGGGTCTGGGTGCTTTTAGAAGTGTCCTGGGGTGCTCTAGAAGGGTCTGGGGAATTTTAGAAGGGTCCTCGGATGCTCTAGAAGGGTCTGGGTGCTTTTAGAAGGGTCCTGGAGGGCTCTAGAAGGTTCTGGGTGCTTTTAGAAGGGTCTGGGTGGCTCTAGAAGGGTCTGGGGGCTTGTAGAACGGTCCTGGGGGGCTCTAGAAGGGTCTGGGGGCTTTTAGAAGGGTCCTGGGGGCCTCTAGAAGGGTCTGGGATCTTTTAGAATGGTCCTGGGGGGCTCTAGAAATATCTGGGTGCTTTTAGAAGGGTCCTGGGGTGCTCTAGAAGGATCTGGGGGCTTTTAGATGGGTCCTGGGGTGCTCTAGAAGGGTCTGGGGGCATTTAGAAGGGTCCTGAGGGGCTCTAGAAGGGTCTGGGACCTTTTAGAATGATCCGGGGACGGTCTAGAAGGGTCTTTATGCTTTTTGCAGGATCCTAGGCGGCTCTAGAAGGGTCTGGGGTCCTTTAGAATGGTCCTGGGGGGCTCTAGAAGGGTCTGGGGGCTTTTAGAATGGTCCGGTGGGGCTCTAGAAGAATCTGGGGAGTTTTAGAAGGGTCCTGGTGGCATCTAGACGGGTCTGGGGGCTTTTAGAAGGGTCCGGGGGGGCTCTAGAAGGGTCTGGGGAATTTTAGAAGGGTCCTCGGATTCTCTAGAAGGGTCTGGGGGCTTTTAGAAGGGTCCTGGAGGGCTCTAGATGGTTCTGGGGGCTTTCAGAAGGGTCCTGGGTGTCTCTAGAAGGGTCTGGGGGCTTTTAGAAGGGTCCTGGGGGGCTCTAGAAGGGTCTGGGTGCCTTTAGAAGGGTCCTGGGTGACTCTAGAATGTTCTGCTGGCTTTCAGAAGGGTTCTGGGTTCCTCTAGAAGGGTCTGGGGGCTTTTAGAAGGGTCCTGGGGGGCTCTAGAAGGGTCTGGGGGCTTTTAGAAGGGTCCTGGTGTGCTCTAGAATGGTCTGGGGGCTTTTAGAAGGGTCCTGGAAGGCTCTAGAAGGGTCTGGGCTCTTTTAGATAGGTCCTGGGAGGATCTAGATGGGTCTGGGGGCTTTTAGAAGGGTCCTGGGATGCTCTAGAAGGGTCTGGGGGCTTTTAGAATGGTCCTAGGGGCCTCTAGAAGGGTCTGGGTGCTTTTAGATGGGTCCTAGGGGGCTCTAGAAGGGTCTGTGGGCTTTTAGAATGAACCTGGGGGTCTCTAGAAGGGTCTGGGGGCTTTTAGAATGATCCGGGGACGGTCTAGAAAGGTCTGGGTGCTTTTTGAAGGATCCTAGGGGGCTCTAGAAGGGTCTGGGGGCTTTTAGAAGGATCCTGGGAGGGTCTAGAAGGGTCTGGGGGCTTTTAAAAGGGTCCTGGGGTTCTCTAGAAGGGTCTGGTTGCTTTTAGAAGGGTACTGGGAGGCTCTAGAAGGGTCTGGGTGCTTTTATAAGGGTCCGGGGAGCCTCTAGAAGGGTCTGGGTGATTTTAGAAAGGTCCTGGGGGGCTCTAGAAGGGTCTGGGGGCTTTTAGAAGGGTCCGGGGGGGCTCTAGAATGGTCTGGGGAATTTTAGAAGGGTCCTCGGATTCTCTAGAAGGGTCTGGGGGCTTTTAGAAGGGTCCTGGAGGGCTCTAGAAGGTTCTGGGGGCTTTCAGAAGGGTCCTGGGGGTCTCTAGAAGGGTCTGGGGCCTTTTAGAAGGGTCCTGGGGGGCTCTAGAAGGGTCTGGGTGCCTTTAGAAGGGTCCTGGGTGACTCTAGAATGTTCTGCTGGCTTTCAGAAGGGTCCTTGGGTAGTCTAGAAGGGTCTGGGGGCTTTTAGATGGGTCCTGGGTGGCTCTAGAAGGGTCTGGGGCCTTTTAGAAGGATCCTGGGAGGCTCTAGAATGGTCTGGGGGCTTTTAGAATGGTCCTGGGAGGCTCTAGAAGGGTCTGAGGGCTTTTAGAAAGGTCCTGGGTGGCTCTAGAAGGGTCTGGGGGCTTTTCGAAGGGTCCTGGGAGTCTCTAGAAGGGTCTGGGGGCTTATAGAAGGGTCCTGGGAGGCTCTAGATGGGTCTGGGTGCTTTTAGAAGGGTCCTGGGATGCTCTAGAAGGGTCTTGGGGCTTGTAGAAAGGTCTTGGGGGGCTCTAGAAGGTTCTGGGTGCTTTTAGAAGGGTCCTGGGTGGCTCTAGAAGGGTCTGGGGCTTTTAGAAGGGTTCGGGAGGGCTCTAGAAGGGTCTGGGTGCTTTTAGAAGTGTCCTGGGGTGCTCTAGAAGGGTCTGGGGAATTTTAGAAGGGTCCTCGGATGCTCTAGAAGGGTCTGGGTGCTTTTAGAAGTGTCCTGGAGGGCTCTAGAAGGTTCTGGGGGCTTTCAGAAGGGTCCTGGGGGTCTCTAGAAGGGTCTGGGCGCTTTTAGAAGGGTCCTGGGGGCTTCTAGAATGGTCTGTGTGCCTTTAGAAGGGTCCTGGGTGACTCTAGAATGTTCTGCTAGCTTTCAGAAGGGTCCTGGGGTCATCTAGTAGGGTCTGAGGTCTTTTGGAAGGGTCCGGGGGGGCTCTAGAAGGGTCTGGGGACTTTTAGAAGGGTTCTGGGGTGCTCTAGAAGGGACTGGGTTCCTTAAGAGGGGCTCTTGGTGCCTCTTGAATGGTCTGTGGGCATTTAGAAGGGATTTGGGGGACTCTAGAAGGGTCTAGGGACTTTTAGAAGGGTACTGGGGGGCTCTAGAAGGGTCTGGGGGCTTTTAGAATGATCCTGGGGGGCTCTAGAAAGGTCTGGGGGCTTTTCGAAGGATCCGGGGAGGGTCTAGAAGGGTCTGGGGGCTTTTAGAAGGGTCCTAGGGGCCTCTAGAAGGGTCTGGGGGCTTTTAGAAGGGTCCTAGGGGGCTCTAGAATGGTCTGGGGGCTTTTAGAATGATCCTAGGGGGCTCTAGAAGGGTCTGGGGGCTTTACGAATGATCCGGGGACGGTCTAGAAAGGTCTGGGTGCTTTTTGAAGGATTCTAGGGGGCTCTAGAAGGGTCTGGGGGCTTTTAGAAGGATCCGGGGAGGGTCTAGATGGGTCTGGGGGCTTTTAGAAGGGTCCTGGGTTCTCTAGAAGGGTCTGGTTGCTTTTAGAAGGGTACTGGGAGGCTCTAGAAGGGTCGGGGTGCTTTTATAAGGGTCCGGGGAGACTCTAGAAGGGTCTGGGTGATTTTAGAAAGGTCCTGGGGGGCTCTAGAAGGGTCTAGAGGCTTTTAGACGGGTCCTGGGGGCCTCTAGAAGGGTCTGGGTGCTTTTAGAAGGGTCTGGGTGGCTCTAGAAGGGTCTGGGGGCTTGTAGAACGGTCCTGGGGGGCTCTAGAAGGGTCTGGGGGCTTTTAGAAGGGTCCTGGGGGCCTCTAGAAGGGTCTGGGATCTTTTAGAATGGTCCTGGTAGGCTCTAGAAGGGTCTGGGGGCTTTTAGAAGGGTCCTGGGGTGCTCTAGAAGGATCTGGGGGCTTTTAGATGGGTCCTGGGGTGCTCTAGAAGGGTCTGGGGGCATTCAGAAGGGTCCTGAGGGGCTCTAGAAGGGTCTGGGGCCTTTTAGAATGATCCGTGGACGGTCTAGAAGGGTCTTTATGCTTTTTGCAGGATCCTAGGCGGCTCTAGAAGGGTCTGGGGTCTTTTAGAATGGTCCTGGGGGGCTCTAGAAGGGTCTGGGGGCTTTTAGAATGGTCCTGGGAGGCTCTAGAAGGGTCTGGGGGCTTTTAGAAGGGTCCTGGGGGGCTCTAAAAGGGTCTAGAGGCTTTTAGAAGGGTCCTGGGGGCCTCTAGAAGGGTCTGGTGGCTTTTAGAAGGGTCCTGGGAGGCTCTGGAAGGGTCTGGGTGCTTTTATAAGGGTCCGGGTAGCCTCTAGAAGGGTCTGGGTGCTTTTGGAAAGGTCCTGGAGTGCTCTAGAAGGGTCTAGAGGCTTTTAGACGGGTCCTGGGGGGCTCTAGAAGGGTTTGGAAGTTTTTAGAAGGGTCCTGGGGGCTCTAGAAGGGTCTGGGGGCTTTTAGAAGGGTCCTGGGGGGCTCTAGAAGGGTCTGGAAGTTTTTAGAAGGGTCCTGGGGGCTCTAGAAGGGTCTGGGGGCTTTTAGAAGGGTCCTGGGGGGCTCTAGAAGGGTCTGGGGTCTTTTATACTGTCCTGGGGGTCTGTAGAAGGGTCTGGGTGCTTTTAGAAGGGTCCTGTGGGGCTCTAAAAGGATCTGGGGGCTTTCAGAAGGGTCGTGGGGGCCTCTAGAAGGGTCTAGGGGCTTTTAGAAGGGTCCAGGGGAGCTCTAGAAGGGTCTGGGGTCTTTTAGAAGGGTCCTGGGGTGCTCTAGAAGGGTCTTTGGGCTTTTAGAAGGGTCCTAGTGTGCTCTAGAAGGTACGGGGGGGGCTTAAGAGGGGCCCTGGGGCCTCTAAAAGTGTCTGGTGTCTTTTAGAAGGGTCCTGGGGGGCTGTATAAGGGTCTGGAGGATTTTAAATGGGTCCGGGGGGGCTCTAGAAGGGTCTGGGTGCTTTTAGAAGGGTCATGGGGTGCTCTAGAAGAGTCTGGGGGGTTTTATAGGGTCCTGGGGGTCTGTAGAAGGGTCTGGGGGCTTTCAGAAAGGTCCTGGGGGACTCTAGAAAGGTCTGGGTGCTTTTAGAAGGGTACAGGGGGGCTCTAAAAGGGTCTGGGTGCTTTTAGAATGGTCCTGGGGGCCTCTAGAAGGGTCTGGGGGCTTTTAGAAGGGTCCTGGGATGCTCTAGAAGGGTCTGGGGGCTTTTAGAAGAATCCGGGGAGGGTCTAGATTAGTCTGGGGGCTTTTAGAAGGGTCCTTGGGTGCTCTAGAAGGGTCTGGGTTCTTTTAGAAAGGTCCTGGGGTGCTCTAGAAGGGTCTGGGGGCTTTTAGAATGATCCGGGTAGGGTCTAGAATGGACTGGGGGCTTTTAGAATGGTCCTGGGCGGCTCTAGAAGGGTCTGGGTGCATTTAGAAGGGTCCTGTGGGGCTCTAGAAGGGTCTGGGGGCTTTTAGAAGTGTCCTCGGTGTCTCTAGAAGGGTCTGTAGGCTTTTATAGGGTCCTCGGGGTCTGTAGAAATGTCTGGGTGCTTTTAGAAGGGTCCTGTGGGGCTCTAGAAGGTTCTGGGGGCTTTCAGAAGGGTCCTGGGGGCCTCTAGAAGGGTCTAGGGGCTTTTAGAAGGGTCCGGGGGGGCTCTAGAAGGGTCTGGTGGCTTTTAGAAGGGTCCTGGGGTGATCTGGAAGGGTCTGGGGACTTTTAGAAGGGTCCTGGGCTGCTCTAGAAGAGACGGGGTGCCTTAAGAGGGGCCCTGGGGGGCTCTAGAAGGGTCTGGGGTCTTTTAGAAGGGTCCTGGGGTGCTATAGAAGGGTCTGGGGCCTTTTAGAATGGTCCTGGGGATCTCTAGAATTGTCTGGGGGCTTTTAGAATTATCCGGAGAGGGTCTAGAAGTTTCTGCGGCCTTTTAGAAGGGTCCTGGGAGGCTCTAGAAGGGTCTGGGGGCTTTTAGAAGGGTCTTGTCGTGCTCTAAAATGGTGTGGGGGCCTTAAGATGGGCCCTGGGTACATCTAGAAGGGTCAGGGGGCTTTTAGAAGGGTCCTGGGGGGCTCTAGAAGGGTGTGGGGGCTTATAGAAGGGTCCTGGGGGGCTCTAGAAGGGTCTGGGAGCTTTTAGAAGGGTCCTGGGAGGATCTAGAAGGGTATGGGGGCTTTTAGAAGGATCCAGGGAGGGTCTAGAAGGGTCTGGGGGCTTTTAGAAGGGTCCTGGTTGCCTCTAGAAGGGCCTCGGGACTTTTAGAAGGGTCCTGGGGGCCTCTAGAAGGGTCTGGGGTCTTTTAGAATGGTCCTGGGGGGCTCTAGAAGGGTCTGGGGGCTTTTAGAAGGATCCTGGGGGGCTCTAGAATGGTCTGGGGGCTTTTAGATGGGTCCTGGGTGACTCTAGAATGTTCTGCTAGCTTTCAGAAGGGTCCTGGGGTCATCTAGTAGGGTCTGAGGTCTTTTGGAAGGGTCCGGGGGGGCTCTAGAAGGGTCTGGGGACTTTTAGAAGGGTTCTGGGGTGCTCTAGAAGGGACTGGGTTCCTTAAGAGGGGCTCTTGGTGCCTCTTGAATGGTCTGGGGGCATTTAGAAGGGATTTGGGGGACTCTAGAAGGGTCTAGGGACTTTTAGAAGGGTACTGGGGGGCTCTAGAAGGGTCTGGGGGCTTTTAGAATGATCCTGGGGGGCTCTAGAAGGGTCTGGGGGCTTTTAGAATGATCCGGGGACGGTCTAGAAGGGTCTTTATGCTTTTTGAAGGATCCTAGGGTGCTCTAGAATGGTCTGGGGTCTTTTAGAAGTGTCCTGGGGGGTTTTGAAGGGTCTGGGGGCATTTAGAATGGTCCTGGGAGGCTCTAGAAGGGTCTGGGTGCTTTTAGAAGGGTCCTGGGGGGCTCTAGAAGGGTCTAGAGGCTTTTAGAAGGGTCCTGGGTGCCTCTAGAAGGGTCTGGGGGCGTTCAGAAGGGTCCTGGGAGTCTCTGGAAGGGTCTGGGTGCTTTTATAAGGGTCCTGGGGGCCTCTAGAAGTGTCTATTGGCTTTTACAAGGGTCCGGGGGGGCTCTAGAAGGGTCTGGGGACTTTTAGAAGGGTCATGGTGGCCTCTAGACAAGTCTGGGGGCTATTAGAAGGGTCCTGGGGGCTTGTAGAAGGGTCCTGGGGGGGGCTAGAATGGTCTGGGGTCTTTTAGAAGGGTCCTGGGTGGCTCTAGGAGGTTCTGGGGGCTTTCAGAATGGTCCTGGGGGTCTCTAGAAGGGTCTGGGTGCTTTTAGAACGGTCCTGGGGGGCTCAAAAATGGTCTGGGGGCTTTTAGAAGGGTCCTGTGGGGCTCTAGAAGGTTCTGGGGGCTTTCAGAAGGGTCCTGGGGGCCTCTAGAAGGGTCTAGGGGCTTTTAGAAGGGTCCGGGGGGGGCTCTAGAAGGGTCTGGGGGCTTTTAGAAGGGTCCTGGGGTGCTCTAGAAGGGTCTGGGGTCTTTTAGAAGGGTCCTGGGATGCTCTAGAAGGGACGGGGCTGCTTAAGGGGGGCCCTGGGGCCTCTAGAAGGGTCTGGGGGCTTTTAGAAGGGTCCTGGGGGGCTCTAGAAGGGTCTGGAAGTTTTGAGAAGGGTCCTGGGGGGCTCTAGAAGGGTCTGGGGGCTTTTAGAAGTGTCCTGGGGTGCTCTAGAATGGTCTGGGGTCTTTTAGAAGAGTCCTGGGGGGCTCTAGAAGGGACGGGGTGGCTTAAGAGGGGCCCTGGGTCCTCTAGAAGGGTCTGGGGGCTTTTAGAAGGGTCCTGGGAGGCTCTAGAAGGGTCTGGGGGCTTTTAGAAGGGTCCTGGGATCCTCTAGAAGGGTCTCGGGGCTTTTAGAAGGATCCGGGGAGGGTCTAGAAGGGTCTGGGGGCTTTTAGAAGGGTCTTGGGAGGCTCTAGAAGGGTCTGGGGCCTTTTCAAAGGAACCTGAACGTCTCCAGAAGGGTCTGGGGGCTTTTGGAAGGGTCCTTGGGGGCTCTAGAATGGTCTGGGTCCTTTGTACTTAGCTGGCAGGGGAGACACCCTGATCAAGCAGGTGCTTTTCCCAGGCCAGGCTCATCCTTTGCACTCCGGGTGTGCTGAGCCCTGCGAATTCCCCAAATGTGCAAAATTAAAATTTTTGCTCTAGAAGCACCCAGACCCTTCTAGAGCCCCCCAGGAACCTTCTAAAAGCACCCAGACACTTTTAGAGCCCCCAGTGTGCTTCTCAAAGCCCCCGGACTTTCTAGAGCCCCCCAAAACCTTATAAAGGCCCCCAAAATCTTATAAAGCCCCCCAGGCCCTACTAAACCCCCTTAGGACCCTTCTACAATACCCTAGACCCTTCTAGAGCCACCGAGGACCCTTCTAAAAGACCCCAAACCCTTCCGGAGCCCCTTAGGAACCTTTTTAGAGACCCTAGACCCTCCTAGATCCTTCAAGGACTCTTCTAAAAGCCCCCAGATACTTCTAGGGGTTAGAGGCAGGGTTAGGGTTAGGGTTAGGGTTAGGGTTAGGGTTAGGGTTAGGGTTAGGGTTAGGGTTAGGGTTAGAGTTAGGGTTAGGGTTAGGGTTAGAGTTAGGGTTAGGGTTAGGGTTAGGGTTAGGGTTAGGGTTAGGGTTAGAGTTAGGGTTAGGGTTAGGGTTAGGGTTAGGGTTAGGGTTAGGGTTAGAGTTAGGGTTAGGGTTAGGGTTAGGGTTAGGGTTAGGGTTAGAGTTAGGGTTAGGGTTAGGGTTAGGGTTAGGGTTAGGGTTAGGGTTAGGGTTATAGTTAGAGTTAGAGTTAGGGTTAGGGTTAGA
The DNA here is from genome assembly GCA_033459285.1 of Clamator glandarius. Classification (NCBI taxonomy): domain Eukaryota; kingdom Metazoa; phylum Chordata; class Aves; order Cuculiformes; family Cuculidae; genus Clamator; species Clamator glandarius. Next base: position 91,650 of record JAUNZM010001572.1, read on the forward strand.
GTTAGGATTAGGGTTAGGGTTAGTGTTAGAGTTAGGGTTAGGGTTAGGGTTAGGGTTAGGGTTAGGGTTAGGGTTAGGGTTAGGGTTAGGGTTAGTGTTAGAGTTAGGGTTAGGGTTAGGGTTAGGGTTAGGATTAGGGTTAGGGTTAGTGTTAGAGTTAGGGTTAGGGTTAGGGTTAGGGTTAGGGTTAGGGTTAGGGTTAGGGTTAGAGTTAGGGTTAGGGTTAGGGTTAGGGTTAGGGTTAGGTTTAGGGTTAGGGTTAGGGTTAGGGTTAGAGTTAGGGTTAGGTTTAGGGTTAGGGTTAGAGTTAGGGTTAGGGTTAGGGTTAGGGTTAGGGTTTGGGTTTGTGTTAGAGTTAGGGTTAGAGTAAGAGTTAGGGTTAGGGATAGGGTTAGGAACCTTTTTTTACCCCTACAGGACCCATCTAAAAGCACTCAGACCATTCAACATCCCCTCAGGACCCTCCTGACTGTCCCCAGATCCTTCTAGAGCCCACCAGGACCCTTCTAAAAGACCCAGACCACTCTAGAGCCCCCCAAGGCCATTCTAAAAGCCCCCAGACCCTTCTAGAGCCCCCCAGGACCCTTCTAATAGCCCCCAGAGCCTTCTAGATGCCCCCAGGACGCTTCTAAAAGCCCTAACACCCTTCTAGAGCCCCCCAGGACCCTTCTAAAAGCCTCCAGACACTTCTAGAGCTCCCCAGGACCCTTCTAAAATCCCCCAGACCCTTCTAGAGGCACCCAGGGCCCCTCTAATGGTCCCCAGACCCTTCTAGAGCCCCCCAGGACCCATCTAAAAGCACCCAGACCCTTCTACATCCCCACAGAACCCTTCTAAAAGCCCCCAGACCCTTCTAGATCCACCCAGGTCCCTTCTACAAGCACCCAGACCCTTCTAGATGCACCCAGGACCCTTCTGAATGCACCCAGACCCTTCTAGACCATCCCCGGATCATTCTAAAAGCACCCAGACCCATCTAGAGCCCACCAGGACTCTTCTAAAACCCTCCAGACCCTTCTAGTGGCCCCCAGGACCCTTCTGAATGCCCCCAGACCCTTCTAGACCCCCCAGGACCCTTCTAAAAGCACCCAGACCCTTCTAGAGCTCCCCAGGACCCTTCTAAAATACCCCAGACCCCTCTAGAGCCCCCCCAGGGCTCCTCTAGTCGTCCCCACACCCTTCTAGAGCCCCCAAGGACCCTTCTAAAAGCCCCCAGACCCTTCTAGAGACACGCAGGACTCTTCTAAAAGCCCCCAGACCCTTCTAGAGCCTCCCAGGACCTTTCTAAAAGCCCCCAGACAATTCTAGACCTCCCGAGGACCCTTCTCAAAGACCCCAGAGCCTTCTAGAGTCCTCCAGGACCCTTCTAAAAGCCCCCAGACCCTTCTATAGCCACCTAGGACCATTCTAAAAGCACCCAGACCCTTCTAGAGGCCCCCAGGACCCTTCTAAAATCCCCCAGACCCTTCTAGAGCCCCCTAGGACCCTTCTAAATGCCCCCAGACCCTTGTAGAGCCCCCCAGGACCCTTCTAAAAGCATCCAGACTATTCTAGAGGACCGCAGGACCCTTCTAAAATCCCCCAGACCCTTCTAGAACACCCCAGGAACATTCTAAAAGACCCCAGACGATTCTAGAGACCCTCAGGACTCTTCTAAATGCCCCCAGACACTTCTAGAGAGCCCAGGGCCCGTGTAAAAGCACCCAGACCCTTCTAGAGAACCCCAGGACCCTTCTAAAACCTCCCAGACCCTTCTAGACCCTCCCCGGATCTTTCTAAAACCCCCAGACCCTTCTAGAGCCCCCCAGGACCATTCTCAAAGACTCCAGACCCTTCTAGAGCCCCCAGGACCCTTCTAAAAGCCCCCAGACCCTTCTAGATCCTCCCCGTATCATTCTAAATGCCCCCAGACCCTTCTAGAGGACCCCAGGACCCTTCTAAAAGCCGCCAGACCCTTCTAGAGCCTCCCCGGATCATTCAAAAAGCCCATAGACGCTTCTAGATGCCCCCAGGACCATTCTAAAACCCTCCAGACATTTCTGGAGCCTCCCAGGACCCTTCTAAACGCCCCCAGACCCTTCTAGAACCTCCCCGGATCCTTCAAAAAGTACCCAGACCCATCTGGATCCTCCCAGGACCCTTCTAAAAGACCCCAGACCCTTCTAGAGGCCCCAAGAACCCTTCTAATAGCCCCCCAGACCCTTCTAGAGCCCCTCAGGACCCTTCTAAATGCCCCCAGAACATTCTAGAGGCCCCCAGGATCCTTCTAAAATCCCCCAGACCCTTCTAGAGATCCCCAGGACCCTTCTAAATGCCCCCAGACCCTTCTACAGCCCCCCAGGACCTTCTAAAAGACTCCAGACTTTTCTAGAGGCACGCAGGACCCTTCTGAAAGCCCCCAGACCATTCTAGAGCCCCCCATAACTCCTTTAAAAGCCTCCAGACCCTTCTAGAGAAGCCAGGGCCCCTATAAAAGCACCCAGACCCTTCTAGAGCTCCCCAGGACCCTTCTAAAATCCCTCAGACCGTTCTAGAGCCCCCCAGGACCCTTCTAAAATCCCCCAGACCCTTCTAGAACCGCCCAGGACCCTTCTAAAACCACCCAGACCGTTCTAGACCCTCCCCGGATCCTTCTAAAAGCCCCCACACCCTTCTAGAGCCACCCAGGACCCTTCTAAAAGCCTCCAGACCCTTCTAGAGCCCCCCAGGACCCTTCTAAAAGCCCCCAGACCCTTCTAGAGATTCCACGTATCCTTCTAAATGCCCCCAGACCCTTCTAGAGCCCCCCAGGACCCTTCTAAATGCCCCCAGACCCTTCTAGAGCCCCCCAGGACTCTTCTAAAAGCATCCAGTCCCTTCTAGAGGCCACCAGGACCGTTCTGAATGCCCCCAGACCATTCTAGAGCCCATCAGGACCATTCTAAAAGCCTCCAGACCCTTCTACATGCCCCCAGGACCTGTCTGAAAGCCCCCAGACCCTTCTAGAGCTCCCCAGGACCTTTCCAAATACACCCAAACACTTCTAGCGACCCCCAGGACCCTTCTGAAAGCCCCAGACCCTTCTAGAGCCTCCCCGGACCCTTCTAAAAGGCCGCAGACAATTCTAGAGGCACCCAGGACCCTTCTAAAAGCACCCAGAGACTTCTAGATGCACCCAGGACCATTCTAAAAGCACTCACACCCTTCTAGAGCCCACCAGGACCCTTCTAAAAGCCGCCAGACCCTTCTAGAACCACCCAGGTCCCTTCTAAAAGCCCCCAGACGCTTCTAGAGACCCGCAGGACCCTTCTAAATGCACCCAGACCCTTCTAGATTCTCCCAGGACCCTTCTAAAAGCACCCAGACCCTTCTAGAGCTCCCCAGGACCCTTCTAAAAGCCCCAAGACCCTTCTAGAGCTCCCCAGGACCCTTCTAAATGCCCCCAGACCCTTCTAGAGGCCCCCAGGACCCTTCTAAAAGCACCCAGACCCTTCTAGAGCCCCACAGGACCCTTCTAAAAGCCCCCAGACCCTTCTAGACCCTAACCGAATCCTTCTAAAAGTAACCAGACCCTTCTAGAGCCTCCCAGGACCCTTTTAAAATCCCTCAGACACTTCTAGAGGCCCCCAGGACCCTTCTAAAAGCCATCAGAGTCTTCGAGATGCCCCCAGGACCCTTCTAAATGCCCCCAGACCCTTCTAGAGCCCCCCAGGACCATTCTAAAAGAACCCAGAACCTTCTAGAGACCCGAAGGACCCTTCTAAAAGCACTCAGACCCTTCTAGAGTCTCCCAGGACCCTTCTAAAAGCACCCAGACCCTTCTAGAGCTCCCCAGGACCTATCTAAACTCCCCCAGACCCTTCTAGAGCCCCCCAGGACCATTCTAAATGTCCCCAGACCCATCTAGACCCCCCCAGGACTCTTCTAAAAGCATCCAGACCCTTCTAGAGGCCCACAGAACTCTTCTAAAAGCCTCCAGACCCTTCTAGAGGCCCCCAGGACCCTTCTGAAAGCCCCCAGACCCTTCTAGAGCTCCCCAGGACCCTTCTAAATGCACCCAGACACTTTTAGCGCCACCCAGGATCCTTCTAAAAGACCCCAGACCCTTCTAGAGCTCCCCAGGACCCTTCTAAAAGCACCCAGACCCTTCTAGAGCCCCCCAGGACCCTTCTAAAAGCACCCAGACCCTTCTAGAGCCCCACAGGACCCTTCTAAATGCCCCCAGACTCTTCTAGACCCTCCCCGAATCCTTCTAAAAGCACCCAGACCATTCCAGAGCCTCCCAGGACCCTTCTAAAATCCCTCAGACACTTCTAGAGGCCCACAGGACACTTCTAAAAGCCCCCAGAGCCTTCTAGATGCCCCCAGGACCATTCTAAAAGCACTCACACCCTTCTAGAGCACCCCAGGACCCTTCTAAAAGCCCCCAGACCCTTCTAGAGTCTCCCAGGACCCTTCTAAAAGCCCCCAGACCCTTCTAGAGACCCGCAGGACCCTTCTAAATGCCCCCAGACCCTTCTAGAGTCTCCCAGGACCCTCCTAAAAGCCCCCAGACCCTTCTAGAGCTCCCCAGGACCATTCTAAAATACCCCAGACCCCTCTAGAGGCCCCCAGGGCTCCTCTAGTGGTCCCCACACCCTTCTAGAGCCCCCAAGGACCCTTCTAAAAGCCCCCAGACCCTTCTAGAGCCTCCCAGGACCTTTCTAAAAGCCCCCAGACAATTCTAGACCTCCCGAGGACCCTTCTCAAAGACCCCAGAGCCTTCTAGAGTCCTCCAGGGCCCTTCTAAAAGCCCCCAGACCCTTCTAGAGACACGCAGGACCCTTCTAAAAGCCCCCAGACCCTTCTAGATTCCCCCAGGACCCTTGTAAAAGCCCCTAGACCCTTCTAGAGCTCCTCAGGACCCTTCTAAAATCCCCCAGACCCTTCTAGAGGACCCCAGGGCTCCTCTAATGGTCCCCAGACCCTTCTAGAGCCACCAAGGACCCTTCTAAATGCCCCCAGAGCCTTCTAGACCCTCCCCGGATCCTTCTAATAGCCCCCAGACCCTTCTAGAGCCCCCCAGGACCCTTCTAAAAGCACCCAGACCCTTCTAGAGCCTCCACGGACCATTCTAAAAGCCCCCGGACCCTTCTAGAGCCCCCCAGGACCCATCTAAAAGCCCCCAGACCCTTCTACAGCCCCACAGGACCCTTCTAAAAGCCCCCAGACCCTTCTAGAGCCACCCAGGACCTTTCTGAAAGCACCCAGACCCTTCTAGAGGCCCCCAGGACCCTTCTGAAAGCACCCAGACCCTTCTAGAGCTCCCAAGGACCCTTCTAAAAGCCGCCAGACACTTCTAGAGCCTCCCCGGATCGTTCTAAAATCCTCCAGACATTTGTAGAGCCCCCCAGGACCCTTCTAAAAGCACCCAGACCCTTCTAGACCATCCCCGGATCCTTCTAAAACCACCCAGACCCATCTGGATCCTCCCAGGACCTTTCTAAAAGCCCCCAGACCATTCTAGATGACCCAGGACCCTTCTAAAAGCCCCCAGACCCTTCTAGAGCCCCCCAGGACACTTCTGAAAGCACCCAGATCCTTCTAGAGCCCCCCAGGACCCTTCTAAATGACCCCAGACCCATCTAGAGCCCCCCAGGACTCTTCTAATAGACTCCAGACCCTTCTAGAGGCCCCCAGGACCATTCTGAATGCCCCCAGACCCTTCTAGAGACCTCCAGAACTCTTCTAAAAGCCTCCAGACCCTTCTAGAGGCCCCCAGGACCCTTCTAAAAGCCCCCAGACCCTTCTAGAGACACCCAGGACCCTTCTAAAAGCACCCAGACACTTCTAGCGCCATCAGGACCCTTCTAAAAGCCCCAAGACCCTTCTAGAGCTCCCCAGGACCCTTCTAAAAGCCCCCAGACCCTTCTAGAGGCCCCCAGGACCCTTCTAAAAGCACCCAGACCCTTCTAGAGCCCCACAGGACCCTTCTAAAAGCCCCCAGACCCTTCTAGACCCTCCCCGAATCCTTCTAAAAGCAACCAGACACTTCTAGAGCCTCCCAGGACCCTTTTAAAATCCCTCAGACACTTCTAGAGGCCCCCAGGACCCTTCTAAAAGCCATCAGAGTCTTCGAGATGCCCCCAGGACCCTTCTAAAAGACCTCACACCCTTCTAGAGACCCACAGGACCATTCTAAAAGAACCCAGACCCTCCTAGAGACCCGAAGGACCCCTCTAAAAGCACTCAGACCCTTCTAGAGTCTCCCAGGACCCTTCTAAAAGCACCCAGACCCTTCTAGAGCTCCCCAGGACCTATCTAAACTCCCCCAGACCCTTCTAGAGCCCCCCAGGACCATTCTAAATGTCCCCAGACCCATCTAGACCCCCCCAGGACTCTTCTAAAAGCATCCAGACCCTTCTAGAGGCCCCCAGGACCCTTCTGAATGCCCCCAGACCCTTCTAGAGCCCCCCAGAACTCTTCTAAAAGCCTCCAGACCCTTCTAGAGGCCCCCAGGACCCTTCTGAAAGCCCCCAGACCCTTCTAGAGCTCCCCAGGACCCTTCTAAATGCACCCAGACACTTTTAGCGCCACCCAGGACCCTTCTAAAAGACCCCAGACCCTTCTAGAGCTCCCCAGGACCCTTCTAAAAGCACCCAGACCCTTCTAGAGCCCCCCAGGACCCTTCTAAAAGCACCCAGACCCTTCTAGAGCCCCACAGGACCCTTCTAAATGCCCCCAGACTCTTCTAGACCCTCCCCGAATCCTTCTAAAAGCACCCAGACCATTCCAGAGCCTCCCAGGACCCTTCTAAAATCCCTCAGACACTTCTAGAGGCCCACAGGACACTTCTAAAAGCCCCCAGAGCCTTCTAGATGCCCCCAGGACCATTCTAAAAGCACTCACACCCTTCTAGAGCACCCCAGGAACCTTCTAAAAGCCCCCAGACCCTTCTAGAGCCCCCCAGGATCCTTCTAAAAGCCCCCAGACCCTTCTAGAGACCCGCAGGACCCTTCTAAAAGCCCCCAGACCCTTCTAGAGTCTCCCAGGACCCTTCTAAAAGCCCCCAGACCCTTCTAGAGCTCCCCAGGACCCTTCTAAAATACCCCAGACCCCTCTAGAGGCCCCCAGGGCTCCTCTAGTGGTCCCCACACCCTTCTAGAGCCCCCAAGGACCCTTCTAAAAGCACCCAGACCCTTCTAGAGCCTCATAGGACACTTATAAAATCCCTCAGACCATTCTAGAGCCCCACAGGACCATTCTAAAAGCCCCCAGACCCTTCTAGAGGCCCCTAGGGCCCATCTAATGGTCCCCAGACCCTTCTAGAGACACAAGGACCCTTCTAAAAGACCCCAGACCCTTCTAGAGACCCGCAGGACCCTTCTAAATGCCCCCAGACCTTTCTAGAGGCCCCCAAGATCCTTCTAAAATACCCTGACCCTTCTAGAGCCCCGAGGACACTTCTAAATGCCCCCAGACCCTTCTAGAGCCTGCCAGGACCCTTCTAAAAGCCCTCAGACCCTTCTAGAGCTCCCCAGGACCCGTCTAAAATACCCAAGACCCTTCTAGAGGTCCCCAGGGCCCCCTTTGTGGTCCCCAGACCCTTCTAGAGCCACCAAGGACCATTCTAAAAGCCCCCAGACCCTTCAAGAGCTCCCCAGAACCCTTCTAAAATCCCCCAGACTCTTCTAGAGGCCCCTAGGGCCCCTCTAATTGTCCCCAGACCCTTCTAGAGCCCCCAAGGACCCTTCTAAAAGCCCCCAGACCCTTCTAGAGACCCGCAGGACCCTTCTAAAAGAACCCAGACCCTTGTAGACGATCCCTGGATCCTTCTAATAGCCCCCAGACCCTTCTAGAGCCCCCCAGGACCCGTCTAAAAGTCCCGAGACCCTTCTAGACCCTCCCTGGATCCTTCTAAAAGCACCCAGACCCTTCTAAAGCCTCCCAGGACCCTTATAAAATCCCTCAGACCATTCTAGAGCCCCCCAGGACCCTTCTAAAAGCTCCCAGACCCTTCTAGAGACCCGCAGGACCCATCTAAATGCCCCCAGACCCTTCTAGAGTTTCCCAGGACCCTTCTAAAAGCCCCCAGACCCTTCTAGAGCTCCCCAGGACCCTTCTAAAATACCCCAGACTCTTCTAGAGGCCTCCAGGGCCCCTCTAGTGGTCCCCAGACCCTTCTAGAGCCCCCAAGGACCATTCTAAAAGCCCCCAGACCCTTCTAGAGGACCCTAGGGCCCCTCTAATGGTCCCCAGACCCTTCTAGAGCCCCAAGGACCCTTCTAAAAGACCCCAGACCCTTCTAGAGACCCGCAGGACCCTTCTAAATGCCCCCAGACCTATCTAGAGGCCCCCAGGATCCTTCTAAAATCCCCCAGACCCTTCTAGAGCCCCCCCGGACTCTTCTAAAAGCCCCCAGACCCTTCTAGAGAAGTCCAGGGCCCTTCTAAAAGCACCCAGACCCTTCTAGAGCTCCCCAGGACCCTTCTAAAATCCCTCAGACCCTTCTAGAGCCCCCCAGGACCCTTCTAAAAGCCCCCAGACCCTTCTAGAGGCCCCAGGACTCTTCTAAAAGCCGCCAGACCCTTCTAGAGGCCCCCAGGACTCTTCTAAAAGACCCCAGACCCTTCTAGAGGCCCCCTGGACCCTTCTAAAAGCCTCCAGACATTTGTAGAGCCCCCCAGGACCCTTCTAAATGCACCCAGACCAATCTAGACCCTCTCCGGATCCCTCTAAAAGCACCCAGACCCATCTGGATCCTCCCAGGACCCTTCTAAAAGACTCCAGACCCTTCTAGATGCGCCCAGGACCCTTCTAAAAGCTTCCAGACCCTTCTAGAGGCCCCCAGGACCCTTCTGAAAACCCCCAGACCCTTCTAGAGCCCACCAGGACCCTTCTAAATGCCCCCAGACCCTTCTAGAGCCGCCCAGGGCCCTTCTAAAAGCTTCCAGACCCTTCTAGAGGCCCCCAGGACCCTTCTGAATGCCCCCAGACCTTTCTAGAGCCCCCCAGGACCCTTCTAAAAGACTCCAGACCCTTCTACAGCCCCCCAGGACCATTCTAAAAGCCCTCAGACCCTTCTAGAGCCTCCCAGGACCCTTCTGAAAGCCCCCAGACCCTTCTAGATGCGCCCAGGACCCTTCTAAAAGACCCCAGACCAATCTAGAGCCCCCCCGGACTCTTCTAAAAGACCCCAGACCCTTCTAGAGAAGTCCAGGGCCCTTCTAAAAGCACCCAGACCCTTCTAGAGCTCCCCAGGACCCTTCTAAAATCCCTCAGACCCTTCTAGAGCCCCCCAGGATCCTTCTAAAATCCCCCAGACCCTTCTAGAACCCCCCAGGACCCTTCTAAAAGCCCCCAGACCCTTCTAGAGGCCCCAGGACTCTTCTAAAAGCCGCCAGACCCTTCTAGAGGCCCCCAGGACTCTTCTAAAAGCCCCCAGACCCTTCTAGAGGCCCCCTGGACCCTTCTAAAAGCCTCCAGACATTTGTAGAGCCCCCCAGGACCCTTCTAAATGCACCCAGACCAATCTAGACCCTCTCCGGATCCCTCTAAAAGCACCCAGACCCATCTGGATCCTCCCAGGACCCTTCTAAAAGACTCCAGACCCTTCTAGATGCGCCCAGGACCCTTCTAAAAGCTTCCAGACCCTTCTAGAGGCCCCCAGGACCCTTCTGAAAACCCCCAGACCCTTCTAGAGCCCACCAGGACCCTTCTAAATGCACCCAGACCCTTCTAGAGCCGCCCAGGGCCCTTCTAAAAGCTTCCAGACCCTTCTAGAGGCCACCAGGACCCTTCTGAATGCCCCCAGACCTTTCTAGAGCCCCCCAGGACCCTTCTAAAAGACTCCAGACCCTTCTACAGCACCCCAGGACCCTTCTGAAAGCCCCCAGACCCTTCTAGAGCTACCCAGGACACTTCTAAAATCCCCCAGACGCTTCTAGAGCCCCTTAGGACCCTTCTAAAAGCACCCAGACCCTTCTAGAGCCCCCTAGGCCCCTTCTAAAAGCACCCTGACCCTTCTAGAGCCCCACAGGACCTTTCTAAAAGCCCCCAGACCCTTCTAGACCCTCCCTGGATCATTCTAAAAGCACCCAGACCCTTCTAGAGCCTCCCAGGACCCTTCTAAAATCCCTCAGACAATTCTAGAGGCCCCCAGGACCCTTCTAAAAGCCCCCAGAGCCTTCTAGATGCCCCCAGGAACCTTCTAAAAGCCCTCACACCCTTCTACAGCCCACCAGGACTATCCTAAAACTCCCCCGAACCTTCTAGAGCCACCCAGGACACTTCTAAAAGCACCCAGACCCTTCTAGAGACCCGCAGGACCCATCTAAAAGCCCCCAGACCATTCTAGAGCCCCCCAGGACCCTTCTAAAAGACTCCAGACCCTTCTACAGCCCCCCAGGACCCTTCTGAAAGCCCCCAGACCCTTCTAGAGCTACCCAGAACCCTTCTAAAATACCCCAGACCCTTCTAGAGCTCTCCAGGACCCTTCTAATATCCCCCAGACCCTTCTAGATGCCCCCAAGGCCCCTCTAATGATACTCAGACCCTTCTAGAACCCCCAAGGACCCTTCTAACAGGACCCAGACCCTTCTAGAGACCCGCAGGACAATTCTAAAAGCCCCCAGACCCTTCTACAGCCTCCCGGGACCCTTCTAAAAGACCCCAGACCCTTCTAGAGCTCCCCAGGACCCTTCTAAAAGCACCCAGACCCTTCTAGAGCCCCCCAGGACCCTTCTAAAATACCCCAGACCCCTCTAGAGGCTTTTAGACGAGTCCTGGGGGCCTCTAGAAGGGTCTGGGGGCTTTTAGAAGGGTCCTGGGAGGCTCTAGAAGGGTTTGGGGACTTTTAGAATGGTCCTGGGTGGCTCTAGAAGGTTCTGGTTGCTTTTCGAAGGGTCCTGGCTTATCTAGAATGGTCTGGGGGCATTTAGAAGGGTCCTGGGTGTCTCTAGAAGGGTCTGGGTGCTTTTAGAATGGTCCTGGGGGGCTCTAGAAGGGTCTGGGGGCTTTTAGAATGGTCCTGGGTGGATCTAGAAGGTTCTGGAGGCTTTCAGAAGGGTCATGGGGGTCTCTAGAATGGTCTGGGGGCTTTTAGAAGGGTCCTGGGGAGCCCTAGAAGGGTCTGGGTTCTTTTAGAAGGGTCCTGGGATGCTCTAGAAGGTTCTTGGGGCTTTCAGAAGGGTCCTGGGGGCCTCTATAAGGGTCTGGGTGCTTTTAGAAGGGTCCTGGGGGGCTCTAGAAGGGTCTTGGGGCTTTTAGAAGGGTCCTGGGGTGCTCTAGAAGGGTCTGGGGACTTTTAGAAGGGTCCTGGGGTGCTCTAGAATGGACGGGGTTCCTTAAGAGGGCCCTGGGGACCTCTAGATTGGTCTGGGGGCTTTTAGAAGGGTCCTGGGGGGCTCTAGAAGGGTCTGTAGGCTTTTAGAAGGGTCCTGGGGGGCTCTAGAAGAGTCTGGGGGCTTTTAGAAGGGTCCTGGTGTCCTCTAGAAGGGTCTGAGTGCTTTAGAATGGTCCCGGGAGGCTCTAAAATGGTCTGGGGTTTTTTAGAAGGATCCGGGGAGGGTCTAGAAGGGTATGGGGGCTTTTAGAAGGGTCCTGGGGGCCTCTAGAAGGGTCTGGGGGCATTTAGATGTGTCATAGGGGGCTCTAGAAGGGTCAGGGGGCTTTTAGAAGGGTCCTGGGTGGCTCTAGAAGGGTCTGGGGGCTTTTAGAATGATCCGGGGACGGTCTAGAAGGGTCTGGGTGCTTTTTGAAGGATCCTAGGGGGCTCTAGAAGGGTCTGAGGGCGTTTAGAAGGATCCGGGGAGTGTCTAGAAGGGTCTGGGGGCTTTTAGAAGGGTCCTGGGGGTCTCTATCAGGGTCTGGTGGCTTTTAGAAGGGTCCTGGGAGGCTCTAGAAGGGTCTGGGTGCTTTTATAAGGGACCGGGGAGCCTCTAGAAGGGTCTGGGTGCTTTTAGAAAGGTCCTGGGGGGCTCTAGAAGGGTCTAGAGGCTTTTAGACGAGTCCTGGGGGCCTCTAGAAGGGTCTGGGGGCTTTTAGAAGGGTCCTGGGTGGATCTAGATTGGTCTGGGGGCTTTTAGAAGGGTCCTGGGGGGCTCTAGAAGGGTCTGGGGGCTTGTAGAATGGTACTGGGGGGGCTCTAGAAGGGTCTGGTGGCTTTTAGAAGGGTCCTGGGGGCCTCTAGAAGGGTCTGGGGGCTTTTAGAAGGGTCCTTGGGGGCTCTAGAAGGGTCTGGGTGCTTGTAGAAAGGTCCTGGTAGGCTCTAGAAGGGTCTGGGGGCTTTTAGAAGGGTCCTGGGGTGCTCTAGAATGGTCTGGGGGCTTTTAGAAGGGTCCTGGGAGGCTCTAGAAGAGTCTGGGGGCTTTTAGAAGGATCCTGTTAGGCTCTAGAAGAGTCTGGGGGCTTTTAGAATGGTACTGGGATGCTCTAGAAGGGTCTTGGTGCTTTTAGAAGGGTCCTGGAGGGCTCTAGAAGGTTCTGGGTGCTTTCAGAAAGGTCCAGGGGGCCACTAGGAGGGTCTGGAGGCTTTTAGAAGGGTCCGGGGGGGCTCTAGAATGGTCTGGGGGCTTTTAGACGGGTCCTGGCGTGCTCTAGAAAGGTCTGGGGACTTTTAGAAGGGTCCTGGGGTGCTCTAGAAGGGACGGGGTGCCTTAAGAGGAGGCCTGGGGGGCTCTAGAAGTGTCTGGGGGCTTTTAGAAGGGTCCTGGGGTGCTCTAGAAGGGTCTGGGGTCTTTTAGAAGGATCCGGGGAGTGTATATAAGTGTCTGCGACCTTTCAGAAAGGGTCCTGGGGGGCTCTAGAAGGGTCTGGGGGCTTTTAGAATGGTCCTGGGAGGCTCTAGAATGGTCTGGGTGCTTTTAGAAGGGTTCTGGGTGCGTCTTGAAGGGTCTGGGGGCATTTAGAAGGGTCCTGTGGGGCTCTAGAAGGGTCTAGGGGCTTTTAGAAGGGTACTGGGGGGCTCTAGAAGGGTCTGGGGGCTTTTAGAATGATCCTGGGGCGCTCTAGAAGGGTATGGGGGCTTTTAGAAGGGTCCTGGGGGTCTCTAGAAGTGTCTGGGGGCTTTTAGAATGATCCGGGGACGGTCTAGAAAGGTCTGGGTGCTTTTTGAAGGATCCTAGGTGGCTCTAGAAGGGTCTGGGGGCTTTTAGAAGGATCCGGGGAGGGTCTAGAAGGGTCTGGGGGCTTTTAGAAGGGTCCTGGGGTTCTCTAGAACGGTCTGGTTGCTTTTAGAAGGGTACTGGGAGGCTCTAGAAGGGTCTGGGGGCTTTTAGAAGGGTCCTGGAGGTCTCTAGAAGGGTCTGGGAGCTTTTAGAAGGGTCCATGGAGGCTCTAGAAGGGTCTGGGGGCTTTTAGAACTGTCCTGGGATGCTCTAGAAGGTTCTGGGGGCTTTCAGAAGGGTCCAGGGGTCCTCTAGAAGGGTCTGGAGGCTTTTAGATGGGTCCGGGGGGGCTCTAGAAGGGTCTGGGGTCTTTTAGAAGGGTCCTGGGGTGCTCTAGAAGGGTCTGGGGACATTAAGAATGGTCCTGGGGTGTCCTAGAAGGGACGGGGTGCCTTAAGAGGGGCCCTGGAGTGCTCTAGAAGGGTCTGGGGGCTTTTAGAAGGGTCCTGGAGTGCTCTAAAAGGGTCTGGGGGCTTTTAGAATGCTCCTGGGGATCTCTAGAAGTGTCTGGGGTCTTTTAGAAAGATCCGGGGAGTGTCTAGATGTGTCTGCGGCCTTTCAGAAGGGTCCTGGGGGGCTCTAGAAGGGTCTGGGGTCTTTTAGAAGGGTCCTGGGGGGCTCTAGAAGGGTCTGGGGGCTTTTAGAATGGTCCTGGGAGGCTCTAGAAGGGTCTGGGTGCTTTTAGAAGGGTCCTGCGGCCCTCTAGAAGGGTCTGAGTGCTTTTAGAAGGGTCATGGGGGTCTCTAGAAGGGTCTGGGGGCTTTTAGAATGATCCGGGGAGGGTCTAGAAGGTTCTGGGTGATTTTAGAAGGGTCCTGGGGGGCTCTAGAGGGGTCTGGGGGCTTTTAGAAGGGTCCCGGGGTTCTCTAGAAGGGTCTGGGGGCATTTAGAAGTATCCTGGGAGCCTCTAGAAGGGTCTGGGATCTATTAGAGTGGTCCGGGGGGGCTCTAGAAGGGTCTGGAGGTTTTTAGAATGTTCCGGGGGTTCTCTAGAAGGGTCTGGGGACTTATAGAAGGGTCCTGGGGCCTCTAGAAGTGTCTGAGAACTATTAGAGTGGTTCGGGGGGGCTCTAGAAGGGTCTGGAGGCTTTTAGAAGGGTCTTGGGAAGCTCAGGAAGGGTCTGGGGGCTTTTAGAATAATCCGGGGAGGGTCTAGAAAGGTCTGGGTTCTTTTAGAATAGTCTTGGGAGGTTTTAGAAGGGTCTGGGGTCTTTTAGAATGATCAGGGGAGGGTCTAGAAGGGTCTGGGCGCTTTTAGACGGGTCCTGGGGGGCTCTACAAGGGTCTGGAGGCTTTTAGAGGGGTTCTGGGGGGCCCTAGAAAGGTCTGGGTTCATTTAGAAGGATCCGGGGAGGGTCTAGAAAGGTCGGGGTGCTATTAGAAGGGTCCTGGGAGGCTCTAGAAGAATCTGGGGGCTTTTAGAATGATCCGGGGAGGGTCTAGAAGGGTCTGGGGGCCTTTAGAAGGGTCCTGGGGGGCTCTAGAATGGTCTGGGGGCTTTTAGAAGGGTCCTGGGAGGCTCTAGAAGAGTCTGGGGGCTTTTAGAAGGATCCTGTTAGGCTCTAGAAGAGTCTGGGGGCTTTTAGAATGGTACTGGGATGCTCTAGAAGGGTCTTGGTGCTTTTAGAAGGGTCCTGGAGGGCTCTAGAAGGTTCTGGGTGCTTTCAGAAAGGTCCAGGGGGCCACTAGAAGGGTCTGGAGGCTTTTAGAAGGGTCCGGGGGGGCTCTAGAATGGTCTGGGGGCTTTTAGACGGGTCCTGGCGTGCTCTAGAAAGGTCTGGGGACTTTTAGAAGGGTCCTGGGGTGCTCTAGAAGGGACGGGGTGCCTTAAGAGGAGGCCTGGGGGGCTCTAGAAGTGTCTGGGGGCTTTTAGAAGGGTCCTGGGGTGCTCTAGAAGGGTCTGGGGTCTTTTAGAAGGATCCGGGGAGTGTATATAAGTGTCTGCGACCTTTCAGAAAGGGTCCTGGGGGGCTCTAGAAGGGTCTGGGGGCTTTTAGAAGGGTCCTGGGGGGGTCTAGAAGGGTCTGGGGTCTTTTAGAATGGTCCTGGGAGGCTCTAGAATGGTCTGGGTGCTTTTAGAAGGGTTCTGGGTGCGTCTTGAAGGGTCTGGGGTCATTTAGAAGGGTCCTGTGGGGCTCTAGAAGGGTCTAGGGGCTTTTAGAAGGGTACTGGGGGGCTCTAGAAGGGTCTGGGGGCTTTTAGAATGATCCTGGGGCGCTCTAGAAGCGTATGGGGTCTTTTCGAAGGATCTGGGGAGGCTCTAGAAGGGTCTGGGGGCTTTTAGATGGGTCCTAGGGGGCTCTAGAAGGGTCTGGGGGCTTTTGGAATGATCCTGGGGGTCTCTAGAAGGGTCTGGGGGCTTTTAGAATGATCCGGGGACGGTCTAGAAAGGTCTGGGTGCTTTTTGAAGGATCCTAGGTTTCTCTAGAAGGGTCTGGGGGCTTTTAGAAGGGTACTGGGGGGCTCTAGAAGGGTCTGGGGGCTTTTAGAATGATCCTGGGGCGCTCTAGAAGGGTATAGGGGCTTTTAGAAGGGTCCTGGGGGTCTCTAGAAGTGTCTGGGGGCTTTTAGAATGATCCGGGGACGGTCTAGAAAGGTCTGGGTGCTTTTTGAAGGATCCTAGGTGGCTCTAGAAGGGTCTGGGGGCTTTTAGAAGGATCCGGGGAGGGTCTAGAAGGGTCTGGGGGCTTTTAGAAGGGTCCTGGGGTTCTCTAGAACGGTCTGGTTGCTTTTAGAAGGGTACTGGGAGGCTCTAGAAGGGTCGGGGTACTTTTATAAGGGTCCGGGGAGCCTCTAGAAGGGTCTGGGTGCTTTTAGAAAGGTCCTGGGGGGCTCTAGAAGGGTCTAGAGGCTTTTAGACGGGTCCTGGGGGCCTCTAGAAGGGTCTGGGTGCTTTTAGAAGGGTCCTGGGTGGCTCTAGAAGGGTCTGGGGGCTTGTAGAAGGGTCCTGGGGGGCTCTAGAAGGGTCTGGGTGCTTTTAGAAGGGTCCTGGGGGCATCTAGAAAGCTCTGGGAGCTTTTAGAAGGGTTCTGGGGGGCTCTAGAAGGGTCTGGGGGCTTGTAGAAGGGTCCTGGCTGCCGCTAGAAGGGTCTGGGGGCATTTAGAAGGGTCCTGGGGGGCTCAAGAAGGGTCTGGGGGCTTTTAGAAGGGTCCTGGGGTGCTCTAGAAGGGTCTGGGGGCTTTTAGAAGGGTCCTGGTGGGCTCTAGAAGGGTCTGGGGGCTTTTAGAAGGGTCCTGGAGGTCTCTAGAAGGGTCTGGGAGCTTTTAGAAGGGTCCATGGAGGCTCTAGAAGGGTCTGGGGGCTTTTAGATCTGTCCTGGGATGCTCTAGAAGGGTCTGGGGGCTTTTAGAACTGTCCTGGGATGCTCTAGAAGGTTCTGGGGGCTTTCAGAAGGGTCCAGGGGTCCTCTAGAAGGGTCTGGAGGCTTTTAGATGGGTCCGGGGGGGCTCTAGAAGGGTCTGGGGTCTTTTAGAAGGGTCCTGGGGTGCTCTAGAAGGGTCTGGGGACATTAAGAATGGTCCTGGGGTGTCCTAGAAGGGACGGGGTGCCTTAAGAGGGGCCCTGGGGGGCTCTAGAAGGGTCTGGGGGCTTTTAGAAGGGTCCTGGAGTGCTCTAGAAGGGTCTGGGGGCTTTTAGAATGCTCCTGGGGATCTCTAGAAGTGTCTGGGGTCTTTTAGAAAGATCCGGGGAGTGTCTAGATGTGTCTGCGGCCTTTCAGAAGGGTCCTGGGGGGCTCTAGAAGGGTCTGGGGTCTTTTAGAAGGGTCCTGGGGGGGTCTAGAAGGGTCTGGGGGCTTTTAGAATGGTCCTGGGAGGCTCTAGAAGGGTCTGGGTGCTTTTAGAAGGGTCCTGCGGCCCTCTAGAAGGGTCTGAGTGCTTTTAGAAGGGTCATGGGGGTCTCTAGAAGGGTCTGGGGGCTTTTAGAATGATCCGGGGAGGGTCTAGAAGGTTCTGGGGGATTTTAGAAGGGTCCTGGGGGGCTCTAGAGGGGTCTGGGGGCTTTTAGAAGGGTCCCGGGGTTCTCTAGAAGGGTCTGGGGGCATTTAGAAGTATCCTGGGAGCCTCTAGAAGGGTCTGGGATCTATTAGAGTGGTCCGGGGGGGCTCTAGAAGGGTCTGGAGGTTTTTAGAATGTTCCGGGGGTTCTCTAGAAGGGTCTGGGGACTTATAGAAGGGTCCTGGGGCCTCTAGAAGTGTCTGAGAACTATTAGAGTGGTTCGGGGGGGCTCTAGAAGGGTCTGGAGGCTTTTAGAAGGGTCTTGGGAAGCTCAGGAAGGGTCTGGGGGCTTTTAGAATAATCCGGGGAGGGTCTAGAAAGGTCTGGGTTCTTTTAGAATAGTCTTGGGAGGTTTTAGAAGGGTCTGGGGTCTTTTAGAATGATCAGGGGAGGGTCTAGAAGGGTCTGGGCGCTTTTAGACGGGTCCTGGGGGGCTCTACAAGGGTCTGGAGGCTTTTAGAGGGGTTCTGGGGGGCCCTAGAAAGGTCTGGGTTCATTTAGAAGGATCCGGGGAGGGTCTAGAAAGGTCGGGGTGCTATTAGAAGGGTCCTGGGAGGCTCTAGAAGAATCTGGGGGCTTTTAGAATGATCCGGGGAGGGTCTAGAAGGGTCTGGGGGCCTTTAGAAGGGTCCTGGGGGGCTCTAGAATGGTCTGGGGGGTTTTAGAAGGGTCCTGGGAGGCTCTAGAAGAGTCTGGGGGCTTTTAGAAGGATCCTGTTAGGCTCTAGAAGAGTCTGGGGGCTTTTAGAATGGTACTGGGATGCTCTAGAAGGGTCTTGGTGCTTTTAGAAGGGTCCTGGAGGGCTCTAGAAGGTTCTGGGTGCTTTCAGAAAGGTCCAGGGGGCCACTAGAAGGGTCTGGAGGCTTTTAGAAGGGTCCGGGGGGGCTCTAGAATGGTCTGGGGGCTTTTAGACGGGTCCTGGCGTGCTCTAGAAAGGTCTGGGGACTTTTAGAAGGGTCCTGGGGTACTCTAGAAGGGACGGGGTGCCTTAAGAGGAGGCCTGGGGGGCTCTAGAAGTGTCTGGGGGCTTTTAGAAGGGTCCTGGGGTGCTCTAGAAGGGTCTGGGGTCTTTTAGAAGGATCCGGGGAGTGTATATAAGTGTCTGCGACCTTTCAGAAAGGGTCCTGGGGGGCTCTAGAAGGGTCTGGGGGCTTTTAGAAGGGTCCTGGGGGGGTCTAGAAGGGTCTGGGGTCTTTTAGAATGGTCCTGGGAGGCTCTAGAATGGTCTGGGTGCTTTTAGAAGGGTTCTGTGTGCGTCTTGAAGGGTCTGGGGTCATTTAGAAGGGTCCTGTGGGGCTCTAGAAGGGTCTAGGGGCTTTTAGAAGGGTACTGGGGGGCTCTAGAAGGGTCTGGGGGCTTTTAGAATGATCCTGGGGCGCTCTAGAAGCGTATGGGGTCTTTTCGAAGGATCCGGGGAGGCTCTAGAAGGGTCTGGGGGCTTTTAGATGGGTCCTAGGGGGCTCTAGAAGGGTCTGGGGGCTTTTGGAATGATCCTGGGGGTCTCTAGAAGGGTCTGGGGGCTTTTAGAATGATCCGGGGACGGTCTAGAAAGGTCTGGGTGCTTTTTGAAGGATCCTAGGTTTCTCTAGAAGGGTCTGGGGGCTTTTAGAAGGGTACTGGGGGGCTCTAGAAGGGTCTGGGGGCTTTTAGAATGATCCTGGGGCGCCATAGAAGGGTATGGGGGCTTTTAGAAGGGTCCTGGGGGTCTCTAGAAGTGTCTGGGGGCTTTTAGAATGATCCGGGGACGGTCTAGAAAGGTCTGGGTGCTTTTTGAAGGATCCTAGGTGGCTCTAGAAGGGTCTGGGGGCTTTTAGAAGGATCCGGGGAGGGTCTAGAAGGGTCTGGGGGCTTTTAGAAGGGTCCTGGGGTTCTCTAGAACGGTCTGGTTTCTTTTAGAAGGGTACTGGGAGGCTCTAGAAGGGTCGGGGTACTTTTATAAGGGTCCGGGGAGCCTCTAGAAGGGTCTGGGTGCTTTTAGAAAGGTCCTGGGGGGCTCTAGAAGGGTCTAGAGGCTTTTAGACGGGTCCTGGGGGCCTCTAGAAGGGTCTGGGTGCTTTTAGAAGGGTCCTGGGTGGCTCTAGAAGGGTCTGGGGGCTTGTAGAAGGGTCCTGGGGGGCTCTAGAAGGGTCTGGGTGCTTTTAGAAGGGTCCTGGGGGCATCTAGAAAGCTCTGGGAGCTTTTAGAAGGGTTCTGGGGGGCTCTAGAAGAGTCTGGGGGCTTGTAGAAGGGTCCTGGCTGCCGCTAGAAGGGTCTGGGGGCATTTAGAAGGGTCCTGGGGGGCTCAAGAAGGGTCTGGGGGCTTTTAGAAGGGTCCTGGGGTGCTCTAGAAGGGTCTGGGGGCTTTTAGAAGGGTCCTGGGGGGCTCTAGAAGGGTCTGGGGGCTTTTATAAGGGTCCTGGAGGTCTCTAGAAGGGTCTGGGAGCTTTTAGAAGGGTCCATGGAGGCTCTAGAAGGGTCTGGGGGCTTTTAGATCTGTCCTGGGATGCTCTAGAAGGGTCTGGGGGCTTTTAGAACTGTCCTGGGATGCTCTAGAAGGTTCTGGGGGCTTTCAGAAGGGTCCAGGGGTCCTCTAGAAGGGTCTGGAGGCTTTTAGATGGGTCCGGGGGGGCTCTAGAAGGGTCTGGGGTCTTTTAGAAGGGTCCTGGGGTGCTCTAGAAGGGTCTGGGGACATTAAGAATGGTCCTGGGGTGTCCTAGAAGGGACGGGGTGCCTTAAGAGGGGCCCTGGGGGGCTCTAGAAGGGTCTGGGGGCTTTTAGAAGGGTCCTGGAGTGCTCTAGAAGGGTATGGGGGCTTTTAGAATGCTCCTGGGGATCTCTAGAAGTGTCTGGGGTCTTTTAGAAAGATCCGGGGAGTGTCTAGATGTGTCTGCGGCCTTTCAGAAGGGTCCTGGGGGGCTCTAGAAGGGTCTGGGGTCTTTTAGAAGGGTCCTGGGGGGGTCTAGAAGGGTCTGGGGGCTTTTAGAATGGTCCTGGGAGGCTCTAGAAGGGTCTGGGTGCTTTTAGAAGGGTCCTGCGGCCCTCTAGAAGGGTCTGAGTGCTTTTAGAAGGGTCATGGGGGTCTCTAGAAAGGTCTGGGGGCTTTTAGAATGATCCGGGGAGGGTCTAGAAGGTTCTGGGGGCTTTTAGAAGGGTCCTGGGGGGCTCTAGAGGGGTCTGGGGGCTTTTAGAAGGGTCCCGGGGTTCTCTAGAAGGGTCTGGGGGCATTTAGAAGTATCCTGGGAGCCTCTAGAAGGGTCTGGGATCTATTAGAGTGGTCCGGGGGGGCTCTAGAAGGGTCTGGAGGTTTTTAGAATGTTCCGGGGGTTCTCTAGAAGGGTCTGGGGACTTATAGAAGGGTCCTGGGGCCTCTAGAAGTGTCTGAGAACTATTAGAGTGGTTCGGGGGGGCTCTAGAAGGGTCTGGAGGCTTTTAGAAGGGTCTTGGGAAGCTCAGGAAGGGTCTGGGGGCTTTTAGAATAATCCGGGGAGGGTCTAGAAAGGTCTGGGTTCTTTTAGAATAGTCTTGGGAGGTTTTAGAAGGGTCTGGGGTCTTTTAGAATGATCAGGGGAGGGTCTAGAAGGGTCTGGGCGCTTTTAGACGGGTCCTGGGGGGCTCTACAAGGGTCTGGAGGCTTTTAGAGGGGTTCTGGGGGGCCCTAGAAAGGTCTGGGTTCATTTAGAAGGATCCGGGGAGGGTCTAGAAAGGTCGGGGTGCTATTAGAAGGGTCCTGGGAGGCTCTAGAAGAATCTGGGGGCTTTTAGAATGATCCGGGGAGGGTCTAGAAGGGTCTGGGGGCCTTTAGAAGGGTCCTGGGGGGCTCTAGAATGGTCTGGGGGGTTTTAGAAGGTTCCTGGGGGCCTCTAGAAGGGTCTGGGGTCTTTTCGAAGGATCCGGGGAGGGTCTAGAAGGGTCTGGGGTCTTTTAGAAGGGTCCTAGGGGCCTCTAGAAGGGTCTGGGGGCTTTTAGATGGGTCCTAGGGGGCTCTAGAAGGGTCTGGGGGCTTTTAGAGGTTTCCTGCGAGGCTCTAGAAGGGTCTGGGGTCTTTTAGAATGATCCGGGGAGGGTCTAGAAGGGTCTGGGGGCATTTAGAAGGGTCCTGGGGGTCTCTAGAAGGGTCTGAGGGCTTTTAGAATGATCCGGGGAGGGTCTAGAAGAGTCTGGGGGCCTTTAGAATGGTCCTGGGGCTCTCCAGAAGGGTCTGGGTGCTTTTAGAAGGGTCCTGGGAGGCTCTAGAATGGTTTGGGTGCTTTTAGAATGGTCCTGGGTGGCTCTAGAAGGTTCTGGTTGCTTTTCGAAGGGTCCTGGCTTATCTAGAAGTGTCTGGGGGCATTTAGAAGGGTCCTGGGTGTCTCTAGAAGGGTCTGGGTGCTTTTAGAATGGTCCTGGGGGGCTCTAGAAGCGTCTGGTGGCTTTTAGAAGGGTCCTGGGTGGATCTAGAAAGTTCTGGAGGCTTTCAGAAGGGTCATGGGGGTCTCTAGAATGGTCTGGGGGCTTTTAGAAGGGTCCTGGGGAGCCCTAGAAGGGTCTGGGTTCTTTTAGAAGGGTCCTGGGATGCTCTAGAAGGTTCTTGGGGCTTTCAGAAGGGTCCTGGGGGCCTCTATAAGGGTCTGGGTGCTTTTAGAAGGGTCCTGGGGGGCTCTAGAAGGGTCTTGGGGCTTTTAGAAGGGTCCTGGGGTGCTCTAGAAGGGTCTGGGGACTTTTAGAAGGGTCCTGGGGTGCTCTAGAATGGACGGGGTGCCTTAAGAGGGCCCTGGGGACCTCTAGATTGGTCTGGGGGCTTTTAGAAGGGTCCTGGTGTCCTCTAGAAGGGTCTGAGGGCTTTAGAATGGTCCTGGGAGGCTCTAGAATGGTCTGGGGTTTTTTAGAAGTATCCGGGGAGGGTCTAGAAGGGTCTGGGGGCTTTTAGAAGGGTCCTTGGGGCCTCTAGAAGGGTCTGGGGGCATTTAGATGGGTCATAGGGGGATCTAGAAGGGTCAGGGGGCTTTTAGAAGGGTCCTGGGGGGCTCTAGAAGTTTCTGGGAGCTTTTAGAATGATCCGGGGACGGTCTAGAAGGGTCTGGGTGCTTTTTGAAGGATCCTAGGGGGCTCTAGAAGGGTCTGAGGGCGTTTAGAAGGATCCGGGGAGTGTCTAGAAGGGTCTGGGGGCTTTTAGAAGGGTCCTGGGGGTCTCTAGAAGGGTCTGGTGGCTTTTAGAAGGGTCCTGGGAGGCTCTAGAAGGGTCTGGGTGCTTTTATAAGGGACCGGGGAGCCTCTAGAAGGGTCTGGGTGCTTTTAGAAAGGTCCTGGGTGGCTCTAGAATGGTCTGGGGGCTTTTAGAAGGGTCCTGGGGGGCTCTAGAAGGGTCTGGGGGCTTGTAGAATGGTCCTGGGGGGGGCTCTAGAAGGGTCTGGTGGCTTTTAGAAGGGTCCTGGGTGCCTCTAGAATGGTCTGGGGGCTTTTAGAAGGGTCCTTGGGGGCTCTAGAAGGGTCTGGGGGCTTGTAGAAAGGTCCTGGTAGGCTCTAGAAGGGTCTGGGGGCTTTTAGAAGGGTCCTGGGGTGCTCTAGAATGGTCTGGGTGCTTTTAGAAGGGTCCTGGGAGGCTCTAGAAGGGTCTGGGGGCTTTTAGAAGGGTCCTGGGTGGCTCTAGAATGGTCTGGGGGCTTTTAGAAGGGTCCTGGGAGGATCTAGAAGAGTCTGGGGGCTTTTAGAAAGATTCTGGAAGGCTCTAGAAGGTCTGGGGGCTTTTAGAATGGTCCTGGGATGCTCTAGAAGGGTCTGGGTGCTTGTAGAAGGGTCCTGGGGGGCTCTAGAAGGTTCTGGGTGCTTTCAGAAAGGTCCAGGGGGCATCTAGAAGGGTCTGGGTGCTTTTAGAAGGGTCCGGGGGGGCTCTAGAATGGTCTGGGTGCTTTTAGACGGGTCCTGGCGTGCTCTAGAAAGGTCTGGGGACTTTTAGAAGGGTCCTGGTGTGCTCTAGAAGGGATGGGGTGCCTTAAGAGGAGGCCTGGGGGGCTCTAGAAGTGTCTGGGGTCTTTTAGAAGGGTCCTGGGGTGCTCTAGAAGGGTCTGGGGTCTTTTAGAAGGATCCGGGGAGTGTCTAGAAGTGTCTGCGGCCTTTCAGAAGGGTCCTGGGTGTCTCTAGAAGGGTCTGGGGGCTTTTAGAAGGGTCCTGGGGGGGTCTAGAAGGGTCTGGGTTCTTTTAGAATGGTCCTGGGAGGCTCTAGAATGGTCTGGGTGCTTTCAGAAGGGTTCTGGGTGCGTCTTGAAGGGTCTGGGGGCATTTAGAAGGGTCCTGGGGGGCTCTAGAAAGGTCTAGGGGCTTTTAGAAGGGTACTGGGGAGGCTCTAGAAGGGTCTGGGGGCTTTTAGAATGATCCTGGGGGGCTCTAGAAGGGTCTGGGGTCTTTTCGAAGGATCCGGGGAGGGTCTAGAAGGGTCTGGGGGCTTTTAGAAGTGTCCTAGGGGACTCTAGAAGGGTCTGGGGGCTTTTAGATGGGTCCTAGGGGGCTCTAGAAGGGTCTGGGGGCTTTTGGAATGATCCTGGGGGGCTCTAGAAGGGTCTGGGGGCTTTTAGAATGATCCTGGGGGTCTCTAGAAGGGTCTGGGGGCTTTTAGAATGATCCGGGGACGGTCTAGAAATGTCTGGGTGCTTTTTGAAGGATCCTAGGTGGCTCTAGAAGGGTCTGGGGGCTTTTAGAAGGATCCGGGAAGGGTCTAGAAAGGTCTGGGGGCTTTTAGAAGGGTCCTGGGGTTCTCTAGAAGGGTCTGGTTGCTTTTAGAAGGGTACTGGGAGGCTCTAGAAGGGTCGGGGTGCTTTTATAAGGGTCCGAGGAGCCTCTAGAAGGGTCTGGGTGCTTTTAGAAAGGTCCTGGGGGGCTCTAGAAGGGTCTAGAGGCTTTTAGACGGGTCCTGGGGGCCTCTAGAAGGGTCTGGGTGCTTTTAGAAGGGTCCTGGGGTGCTCTAGAAGGGTCTGGGGGCTTGTAGAAGGGTCCTGGGGGGCTCTAGAAGGGTCTGGGGGCTTTTAGAAGGGTCCTGGGGGCATCTAGAAAGCTCTGGGAGCTTTTAGAAGGGTTCTGGGGGGCTCTAGAAGGGTCTGGGGGCTTTTAGAAGGGTCCTGGGTGCCGCTAGAAGGGTCTGGGGGCTTTTAGAAGGGTCCTGGGGGCATCTAGAAAGCTCTGGGAGCTTTTAGAAGGGTTCTGGGGGGCTCTAGAAGGGTCTGGGGGCTTTTAGAAGGGTCCTGGGTGCCGCTAGAAGGGTCTGGGGGCTTTTAGAAGGGTCCTGGGGGGCTCAAGAAGGGTCTGGGGGCTTTTAGAAGGGTCCTGGGGGTCTCTAGAAGGGTCTGGGAGCTTTTAGAAGGGTCCATGGAGGCTCTAGAAGGGTCTGGGGGCTTTTAGAACTGTCCTGGGATGCTCTAGAAGGGTCTGGGGGCTTTTAGAACTGTCCTGGGATGCTCTAGAAGGTTCTGGGGGCTTTCAGAAGGGTCCAGGGGTCCTCTAGAAGGGTCTGGAGGCTTTTAGAAGGGTCCGGGGGTGCTCTAGAAGGGTCTGGGGGCTTTTAGAAGGGTCCTGGTATGCTCTAGAAGGGTCTGGGGACTTTAAGAAGGGTCCTGGGGTGTCCTAGAAGGGACGGGGTGCCTTAAGAGGGGCCCTGGGGGGCTCTAGAAGGGTCTGGGGGCTTTTAGAAGGGTCCTGGAGTGCTCTAGAAGGGTCTGGGGGCTTTTAGAACTGTCCTGGGATGCTCTAGACGGTTCTGGGGGCTTTCAGAAGGGTCCAGGGGTCCTCTAGAAGGGTCTGGAGGCTTTTAGAAGGGTCCGGGGGTGCTCTAGAAGGGTCTGGGGGCTTTTAGAATGGTCCTGGTGTGCTCTAGAAGGGTCTGGGGACTTTAAGAAGGGTCCTGGGGTGTCCTAGAAGGGACGGGGTGCCTTAAGAGGGGCCCTGGGGGGCTCTAGAAGGGTCTGGGGGCTTTTAGAAGGGTCCTGGAGTGCTCTAGAAGGGTCTGGGGGCTTTTAGAATGCTCCTGGGGATCTCTCGAAGTGTCTGGGGTCTTTTAGAAAGATCCGGGGAGTGTCTAGATGTGTCTGCGGCCTTTCAGAAGGGTCCTGGGGGGCTCTAGAAGGGTCTGGGTTCTTTTAGAAGGGTCCTGGGGGGGTCTAGAAGGGTCTGGGGGCTTTTAGAATGGTCCTGGGAGGCTCTAGAAGGGTCTGGGTGCTTTTAGAAGGGTCCTGGGGCCCTCTAGAAGGGTCTGAGTGCTTTTAGAAGGGTCATGGGGGTCTCTAGAAGGGTCTGGGGGCTTTTAGAATGATCCGGGGAGGGTCTAGAAGGTTCTGGGGGCTTTTAGAAGGGTCCTGGGGGGCTCTAGAGTGGTCTGGGGGCTTTTAGAAGGGTCCCGGGGTTCTCTAGAAGGGTCTGGGGGCATTTAGAAGTATCCTGGGGGCCTCTAGAAGGGTCTGGGATCTATTAGAGTGGTCCGGGGGGGCTCTAGAAGGGTCTGGGGGTTTTTAGAAGGCTCCTGGGAGGCTCTTGAATGGTCTGGGGGCTTTTAGAATGTTCCTGGGGTTCTCTAGAAGGGTCTGGGGACTTATAGAAGGGTCCTGGGGGCCTCTAGAATGGTCTGAGAACTATTAGAGTGGTTCGGGGGGGCTCTAGAAGGGTCTGGAGGCTTTTAGAAGGGTCTTGGGGGGCTCTAGAAGGGTCTGGGGGCTTTTAGAATAATCCGGGGAGGGTCTAGAAGGGTCTGGGTTCTTTTAGAATAGTCTTGGGAGGTTTTAGAAGGGTCTGGGGTCTTTTAGAATGATCAGGGGAGGGTCTAGAAGGGTCTGGGCGCTTTTAGACGGGTCCTGGGGGGCTCTACAAGGGTCTGGAGGCTTTTAGAGGGGTTCTGGGGGGCCCTAGAAAGGTCTGAGTTCATTTAGAAGGATCCGGGGAGGGTCTAGAAAAGTCGGGGGGCTATTAGAAGGGTCCGGGGAGGCTCTAGAAGAATATGGGGGCTTATAGAATGATCCGTGGAGGGTCTAGAAGGGTCTGGGGGCCTTTAGAAGGGTCCTGGTGTCCTCTAGAATGGTCTGGGGGCTTTTAGAATGATCCTGGGGGGCTCTAGAAGGGTCTGGGACTTTTAGAATGATCCTGGGGGGCTCTAGAAGGGTCTGGGGTCTTTTCGAAGGATCCGGGGAGGGTCTAGAAGGGTCTGGGGTCTTTTAGAAGGGTCCTAGGGGCCTCTAGAAGGGTCTGGGTTCTTTTAGATGGGTCCTAGGGGGCTCTAGAAGGGTCTGGGGGCTTTTAGAATGATCCTGGGGGTCTCTTGAAGGGTCTGGGGGCTTTTAGAATGATCCGGGGAGGGTCTAATAAGGTCTGGGGGCCTTTAGAATGGTATTGGGGTGCTCTAGAAGTGTCTGGGTGCTTTTAGAAGGGTCCTGGGAGGCTCTAGAAGGGTCTGGGGGCTTTTAGAAGAGTCCTGGGTGGCTCTAAAAGGTTTTGGGGTGTTTTAGAAGGGTCCTAGGGGCGTCTAGACGGGTCTGGGGGCTTTTAGAATGGTCCTGGGATGCTCTAGAAGGGTCTGGGTGCTTTTAGAAGGGTCCTCGGATGCTCTAGAAGGGTCTGGGTGCTTTTAGAATGGTCCTGGGGGGCTCTAGAATGTTCTGAGGTCTTTCAGAAGGGTCCTGGGGTTCTCTAGAAGGGTCTGGGGGCTATTAGAAGGGTCCTGGGGGGCTCTAGAATGGTCGGGGGGCTTTTAGAAGGGTCCTGGGTGGCTCTAGAAGGGTCTGGGCGCTTTTAGAAGGGTCCTGGGGGGCTCTAGAAGGGTCTGGGGTCTTTTAGAAAGGTCCTGGAGGGATCTAGAAGGGTCTGTGGGCTTTCAGAGGGGTCCTGGGGGTCTCTAGAAGGGTCTGGGGGCTTTTAGAAGGGTCCAGGGGGGCTCTAGAAGGGTCTGCGTGCCTTTAGAATGGTCCTGGGTGACTCTAGAATGTTCTGCTGGCTTTCAGAAGGGTCCTGGGGTCCTCTAGAAGGGTCTGGGGGCTTTTAGAAGGGTCCTGGGTGGCTCTAGAAGGGTCTATTGGCTTTTAGAAGGGTCCTGGGGTGCTCTAGAATGGTCTGGGGGCTTTTAGAAGGGTCCTGGGAGGCTCTAGAAGGGTCTGGGGGCTTTTAGAAAGGTCCTGGGAGGATCTAGATGGGTCTGGGGGCTTTAAGAAGGGTGCTGGGATGCTCTAGAAGGGTCTGGGGGCTTGTAGATGGGTCCTGGGGGGCTCTAGAAGGTTCTGGGTGCTTTTAGAAGGGTCCTGGGTGGCTCTAGAAGGGTCTGGGGGCTTTTAGAAGGGTCCGTTGGGGCTCTAGAAGGGTCTGGGAGCTTTTAGAAGTGTCCTGGGGTGCTCTAGAAGTGTCTGGGTAATTTTAGAAGGGTCCTCGGATGCTCTAGAAGGGTCTGGGTGCTTTTAGAAGTGTCCTGGAGGGCTCTAGAAGGTTCTGGGGGCTTTCAGAAGGGTCCTGGGAGTATCTAGAAGGGTCTGGGGGCTTTTAGAAGAGTCCTGGGGTGCTCTAGAATGGTCTGGGGGCTTTTAGAAGGGTCCTGGGAGGCTCTAGAAGGGTCTGGGGGCTTTTAGAAAGGTTCTGGGAGGATCTAGATGGGTCTGGGGGCTTTTAGAAGGGTCCTGGGATGCTCTAGAAGGGTCTGGGGGCTTGTAGATGGGTCCTGGGGGGCTCTAGAAGGTTCTGGGTGCTTTTAGAAGGGTCCTGGGTGGCTCTAGAAGGGTCTGGGTGCTTTTAGAAGGGTCCGGTGGGGCTCTAGAAGGGTCTGGGGGCTTTTAGAAGTGTCCTGGGGTACTCTAGAAGTGTCTGGGGAATTTTAGAAGGGTCCTCGGATGTTCTAGAAGGGATGGGGTGCCTTAAGAGGAGGCCTGGGGGGCTCTAGAAGTGTCTGGGTTCTTTTAGAAGGGTCCTGGGGTGCTCTAGAAGGGTCTGGGGTCTTTTAGAAGGATCCGGGGAGTGTCTAGAAGTGTCTGCGGCCTTTCAGAAGGGTCCTGGGGGTCTCTAGAAGGGTCTGGGGGCTTTTAGAATGGTCCTGGGAGGCTCTAGAATGGTCTGGGTGCTTTTAGAAGGGTTCTGGGTGCGTCTTGAAGGGTCTGGGGGCATTTAGAAGGGTCCTGGGGGGCTCTAGAAAGGTCTAGGGGCTTTTAGAAGGGTACTGGGGAGGCTCTAGAAGGGTCTGGGGGCTTTTAGAATGATCCTGGGGGGCTCTAGAAGGGTCTGGGGTCTTTTCGAAGGATCCGGGGAGGGTCTAGAAGGGTCTGGGGGCTTTTAGAAGTGTCCTAGGGGACTCTAGAAGGGTCTGGGGGTTTTAGATGGGTCCTAGGGGGCTCTAGAAGGGTCTGGGGGCTTTTGGAATGATCCTGGGGGGCTCTAGAAGGGTCTGGTGGCTTTTAGAATGATCCTGGGGGTCTCTAGAAGGGTCTGGGGGCTTTTAGAATGATCCGGGGACGGTCTAGAAATGTCTGGGTGCTTTTTGAAGGATCCTAGGTGGCTCTAGAAGGGTCTGGGGGCTTTTAGAAGGATCCGGGAAGGGTCTAGAAAGGTCTGGGGGCTTTTAGAAGGGTCCTGGAGTGCTCTAGAAGGGTCTGGTTGCTTTTAGAAGGGTACTGGGAGGCTCTAGAAGGGTCGGGGTGCTTTTATAAGGGTCCGGGGAGCCTCTAGAAGGGTCTGGGTGCTTTTAGAAAGGTACTGGGGGGCTCTAGAAGGGTCTAGAGGCTTTTAGACGGGTCCTGGGGGCCTCTAGAAGGGTCTGGGTGCTTTTAGAAGGGTCCTGGGTGGCTCTAGAAGGGTCTGGGGGCTTTTAGAAGGGTCCTGGAGTGCTCTAGAAGGGTCTGGGGGCTTTTAGAATGCTCCTGGGGATCTCTCGAAGTGTCTGGGGTCTTTTAGAAAGATCCGGGGAGTGTCTAGATGTGTCTGCGGCCTTTCAGAAGGGTCCTGGGGGGCTCTAGAAGGGTCTGGGTTCTTTTAGAAGGGTCCTGGGGGGGTCTAGAAGGGTCTGGGGGCTTTTAGAATGGTCCTGGGAGGCTCTAGAAGGGTCTGGGTGCTTTTAGAAGGGTCCTGGGGCCCTCTAGAAGGGTCTGAGTGCTTTTAGAAGGGTCATGGGGGTCTCTAGAAGGGTCTGGGGGCTTTTAGAATGATCCGGGGAGGGTCTAGAAGGTTCTGGGGGCTTTTAGAAGGGTCCTGGGGGGCTCTAGAGGGGTCTGGGGGCTTTTAGAAGGGTCCCGGGGTTCTCTAGAAGGGTCTGGGGGCATTTAGAAGTATCCTGGGGGCCTCTAGAAGGGTCTGGGATCTATTAGAGTGGTCCGGGGGGGCTCTAGAAGGGTCTGGGGGTTTTTAGAAGGCTCCTGGGAGGCTCTTGAATGGTCTGGGGGCTTTTAGAATGTTCCTGGGGTTCTCTAGAAGGGTCTGGGGACTTATAGAAGGGTCCTGGGGGCCTCTAGAATGGTCTGAGAACTATTAGAGTGGTTCGGGGGGGCTCTAGAAGGGTCTGGAGGCTTTTAGAAGGGTCTTGGGGGGCTCTAGAAGGGTCTGGGGGCTTTTAGAATAATCCGGGGAGGGTCTAGAAGGGTCTGGGTTCTTTTAGAATAGTCTTGGGAGGTTTTAGAAGGGTCTGGGGTCTTTTAGAATGATCAGGGGAGGGTCTAGAAGGGTCTGGGCGCTTTTAGACGGGTCCTGGGGGGCTCTACAAGGGTCTGGAGGCTTTTAGAGGGGTTCTGGGGGGCCCTAGAAAGGTCTGAGTTCATTTAGAAGGATCCGGGGAGGGTCTAGAAAAGTCGGGGGGCTATTAGAAGGGTCCGGGGAGGCTCTAGAAGAATATGGGGGCTTATAGAATGATCCGTGGAGGGTCTAGAAGGGTCTGGGGGCCTTTAGAAGGGTCCTGGTGTCCTCTAGAATGGTCTGGGGGCTTTTAGAATGATCCTGGGGGGCTCTAGAAGGGTCTGGGACTTTTAGAATGATCCTGGGGGGCTCTAGAAGGGTCTGGGGTCTTTTCGAAGGATCCGGGGAGGGTCTAGAAGGGTCTGGGGTCTTTTAGAAGGGTCCTAGGGGCCTCTAGAAGGGTCTGGGGTCTTTTAGATGGGTCCTAGGGGGCTCTAGAAGGGTCTGGGGGCTTTTAGAATGATCCTGGGGGTCTCTTGAAGGGTCTGGGGGCTTTTAGAATGATCCGGGGAGGGTCTAATAAGGTCTGGGGGCCTTTAGAATGGTATTGGGGTGCTCTAGAAGTGTCTGGGTGCTTTTAGAAGGGTCCTGGGAGGCTCTAGAAGGGTCTGGGGGCTTTTAGAAGAGTCCTGGGTGGCTCTAAAAGGTTCTGGGGTGTTTTAGAAGGGTCCTAGGGGCGTCTAGACGGGTCTGGGGGCTTTTAGAATGGTCCTGGGATGCTCTAGAAGGGTCTGGGTGCTTTTAGAAGGGTCCTCGGATGCTCTAGAAGGGTCTGGGTGCTTTTAGAATGGTCCTGGGGGGCTCTAGAATGTTCTGAGGTCTTTCAGAAGGGTCCTGGGGTTCTCTAGAAGGGTCTGGGGGCTATTAGAAGGGTCCTGGGGGGCTCTAGAATGGTCGGGGGGCTTTTAGAAGGGTCCTGGGTGGCTCTAGAAGGGTCTGGGCGCTTTTAGAAGGGTCCTGGGGGGCTCTAGAAGGGTCTGGGGTCTTTTAGAAGGGTCCAGGGGGGCTCTAGAAGGGTCTGCGTGCCTTTAGAATGGTCCTGGGTGACTCTAGAATGTTCTGCTGGCTTTCAGAAGGGTCCTGGGGTCCTCTAGAAGGGTCTGGGGGCTTTTAGAAGGGTCCTGGGTGGCTCTAGAAGGGTCTATTGGCTTTTAGAAGGGTCCTGGGGTGCTCTAGAATGGTCTGGGGGCTTTTAGAAGGGTCCTGGGAGGCTCTAGAAGGGTCTGGGGGCTTTTAGAAAGGTCCTGGGAGGATCTAGATGGGTCTGGGGGCTTTAAGAAGGGTGCTGGGATGCTCTAGAAGGGTCTGGGGGCTTGTAGATGGGTCCTGGGGGGCTCTAGAAGGTTCTGGGTGCTTTTAGAAGGGTCCTGGGTGGCTCTAGAAGGGTCTGGGGGCTTTTAGAAGGGTCCGTTGGGGCTCTAGAAGGGTCTGGGAGCTTTTAGAAGTGTCCTGGGGTGCTCTAGAAGTGTCTGGGTAATTTTAGAAGGGTCCTCGGATGCTCTAGAAGGGTCTGGGTGCTTTTAGAAGTGTCCTGGAGGGCTCTAGAAGGTTCTGGGGGCTTTCAGAAGGGTCCTGGGAGTATCTAGAAGGGTCTGGGGGCTTTTAGAAGAGTCCTGGGGTGCTCTAGAATGGTCTGGGGGCTTTTAGAAGGGTCCTGGGAGGCTCTAGAAGGGTCTGGGGGCTTTTAGAAAGGTTCTGGGAGGATCTAGATGGGTCTGGGGGCTTTTAGAAGGGTCCTGGGATGCTCTAGAAGGGTCTGGGGGCTTGTAGATGGGTCCTGGGGGGCTCTAGAAGGTTCTGGGTGCTTTTAGAAGGGTCCTGGGTGGCTCTAGAAGGGTCTGGGTGCTTTTAGAAGGGTCCGGTGGGGCTCTAGAAGGGTCTGGGGGCTTTTAGAAGTGTCCTGGGGTACTCTAGAAGTGTCTGGGGAATTTTAGAAGGGTCCTCGGATGTTCTAGAAGGGATGGGGTGCCTTAAGAGGAGGCCTGGGGGGCTCTAGAAGTGTCTGGGTTCTTTTAGAAGGGTCCTGGGGTGCTCTAGAAGGGTCTGGGGTCTTTTAGAAGGATCCGGGGAGTGTCTAGAAGTGTCTGCGGCCTTTCAGAAGGGTCCTGGGGGTCTCTAGAAGGGTCTGGGGGCTTTTAGAATGGTCCTGGGAGGCTCTAGAATGGTCTGGGTGCTTTTAGAAGGGTTCTGGGTGCGTCTTGAAGGGTCTGGGGGCATTTAGAAGGGTCCTGGGGGGCTCTAGAAAGGTCTAGGGGCTTTTAGAAGGGTACTGGGGAGGCTCTAGAAGGGTCTGGGGGCTTTTAGAATGATCCTGGGGGGCTCTAGAAGGGTCTGGGGTCTTTTCGAAGGATCCGGGGAGGGTCTAGAAGGGTCTGGGGGCTTTTAGAAGTGTCCTAGGGGACTCTAGAAGGGTCTGGGGGCTTTTAGATGGGTCCTAGGGGGCTCTAGAAGGGTCTGGGGGCTTTTGGAATGATCCTGGGGGGCTCTAGAAGGGTCTGGTGGCTTTTAGAATGATCCTGGGGGTCTCTAGAAGGGTCTGGGGGCTTTTAGAATGATCCGGGGACGGTCTAGAAATGTCTGGGTGCTTTTTGAAGGATCCTAGGTGGCTCTAGAAGGGTCTGGGGGCTTTTAGAAGGATCCGGGAAGGGTCTAGAAAGGTCTGGGGGCTTTTAGAAGGGTCCTGGGGTTCTCTAGAAGGGTCTGGTTGCTTTTAGAAGGGTACTGGGAGGCTCTAGAAGGGTCGGGGTGCTTTTATAAGGGTCCGGGGAGCCTCTAGAAGGGTCTGGGTGCTTTTAGAAAGGTACTGGGGGGCTCTAGAAGGGTCTAGAGGCTTTTAGACGGGTCCTGGGGGCCTCTAGAAGGGTCTGGGTGCTTTTAGAAGGGTCCTGGGTGGCTCTAGAAGGGTCTGGGGGCTTGTAGAAGGGTCCTGGGGGCCTCTAGAAGGGTCTGGGGTCTTTTAGAAGGGTCCTGGGGGCATCTAGAAAGCTCTGGGAGCTTTTAGAAGGGTTCTGGGGGGCTCTAGAAGGGTCTGGGGGCTTTTAGAAGGGTCCTGGGTGCCGCTAGAAGGGTCTGGGGGCTTTTAGAAGGGTCCTGGGGGGCTCAAGAAGGGTCTGGGGGCTTTTAGAAGGGTCCTGGGGGTCTCTAGAAGGGTCTGGGGGCTTTTAGAAGGGTCCTGGGTGGCTCTAGAAGGGTCTGGGGGCTTTTAGAAGGGTCCTGGAGGTCTCTAGAAGGGTCTGGGGGCTTTTAGAAGCGTCCTGGGTGGCTCTAGAAGGGTCTGGGGGCTTTTAGAAGGGTCCTGGGGGTCTCTAGAAGGGTCTGGGAGCTTTTAGAAGGGTCCATGGAGGCTCTAGAAGGGTCTGGGGGCTTTTAGAACTGTCCTGGGATGCTCTAGAAGGGTCTGGGGGCTTTTAGAACTGTCCTGGGATGCTCTAGAAGGTTCTGGGGGCTTTCAGAAGGGTCCAGGGGTCCTCTAGAAGGGTCTGGAGGCTTTTAGAAGGGTCCGGGGGTGCTCTAGAAGGGTCTGGGGGCTTTTAGAAGGGTCCTGGTGTGCTCTAGAATGGTCTGGGGACTTTAAGAAGGGTCCTGGGGTGTCCTAGAAGGGACGGGGTGCCTTAAGAGGGGCCCTGGGGGGCTCTAGAAGGGTCTGGGGGCTTTTAGAATGCTCCTGGGGATCTCTCGAAGTGTCTGGGGTCTTTTAGAAAGATCCGGGAGTGTCTAGATGTGTCTGCGGCCTTTCAGAAGGGTCCTGGGGGGCTCTAGAAGGGTCTGGGGTCTTTTAGAAGGGTCCTGGGGGGGTCTAGAAGGGTCTGGGTTCTTTAGAAGGGTCCTGGAGGGCTCTAGAAGGTTCTGGGGGCTTTCAGAAGGGTCCTGGGAGTCTCTAGAAGGGTCTGGGCGCTTTTAGAAGGGTCCTGGGGGGCTCTAGAAGGGTCTGGGTGCCTTTAGAAGGGTCCTGGGTGACTCTAGAATGTTCTGCTGGCTTTTAGAATGGTCCTAAGGTCTTCTAGAAGGGTCTGGGGTCTTTTAGAAGGGTCCGGGGTGCTCTAGAAGGGTCTGGGGGCTTTTAGAAGCGTCCTGGGGTGCTCTAGAAGGGCCTGGGGACTTTTAGAAGGGTCCAGGGGTGCTCTAGAAGGGACGGGGTTCATTAAGAGGGGCCCTGGGTGCCTCTTGAAGGGTCTGGGGGCATTTAGAAGGGTCCTGGGTGGCTCTAGAAAGGTCTAGGTGTTTTAGAAGGGTACTGGGGGGCTCTAGAAGGGTCTGGGGGCTTTTAGAATGATCCTGGGGGGCTCTAGAAGGGTCTGGGGTCTTTTCGAATGATCCGGGGAGGGTCCTGAGGGGTCTGTGGGCTATTAGAAGTGTCCTCGGGGCCTCTAGAAGGGTCTGGGGGCTTTTAGATGGGTCCTAGGGTGCTCTAGAAGGGTCTGGGGGCTTTTAGAATGATCCTGGGGGGCTCTAGAAGGGTCTGGGGGCTTTTAGAAGGGTCCTGGGGTTCTCTAGAAGGGTCTGGTTGCTTTTAGAAGTGTACTGGGAGGCTCTAGAAGGGTCGGGGTGCTTTTTTAAGGGTCCGGGGAGCCTCTAGAATGGTCTGGGTGCTTTTAGAAAGGTCCTGGGAGGCTCTAGAAGGGTCTAGAGGCTTTTAAACGGGTCCTGGGGTCCTCTAGAAGGGTCTGGGTGCTTTTAGAAGGGTCCTGGTTGGATCTAGAAGGGTCTGGGGGCTTGTAGAAGGGTCCGGGGGTCTCTAGAAGGGTCTGGGGGCTTTTAGAAGGGTCCTGGGGGCATCTAGAAGGGTCTGGGAGCTTTTAGAAGGGTCCTGGGGGGCTCTAGAAGGGTCTGGGTGCTTTTAGAAGGGTCCTGGGTGCCGCTAGAAGGGTCTGGGGACTTTTAGAAGGGACCTGGGAGGCTCAAGAAGGGTCTGGGGGCTTTTAGAAGGGTCCTGGGGTGCTCTAGAAGGGTCTGGGGGCTTTTAGAAGGGTCCTGGGGGGCTCTAGAATGTTCTGGGGGCTTTTAGAAGTGTCCTGGGTCCTCTAGAAAGGTCTGGTTGCTTTTAGAAAGGTCCTGGGAGGATCTAGAAGAGTCTGGGGGCTTTTAGAAAGGTCCTGGGAGGGTCTAGAAGGGTCTGGAGGCTTTTAGAAGGGTCCTGGGGGGCTCTAGAAGGGTCTGGGAGCTTTTAGTAGGTCCTGGGGGGCTCTAGAAGGGTCTGGGGTCTTTTAGAATGGTCCGGGGGGGCTCTAGAAGGGTCTGGGGTCTTTTAGAAGGGTCCTGGAGGCCTCTAGAAGGATCTGGGGGCTTTTAGATGGGTCCTGGGGTTCTCTAGAAGGGTCTGGGGGCTTTTAGAATGATCCGGGGACGGTCTAGAAGGGTCTTTATGCTTTTTGAAGGATACTAGGCGGCTCTAGAAGGGTCGGGTGTCTTTTAGAAGGTTCCTGGGGGGCTCTAGAAGGGTCTGGGGGCTTTTAGAAGGGTCCTGGGGGCCTCTAGAATGGTCTGGGGGCGTTTAGAAGGGACCTGTGAGGCTCTGGAAGGGTCTGGGTGCTTTTATAAGGGTCCTGGGGGCCTCTAGAAGGGTCTCGGGGCTTTTATAAGGGTCCGGTGGGGCTCTAGAAGAATCTGGGGACTTTTAGAAGGGTCCTGGTGGTATCTAGACGGGTCTGGGGGCTTTTAGAAGGGTCCGGGGGGGCTCTAGAAAGGTCTGGGGAATTTTAGAAGGGTCCTCGGATTCTCTAGAAGGGTCTGGGGGCTTTTAGAAGGGTCCTGGGAGGGCTCTAGATGGTTCTGGGGGCTTTCAGAAGGGTCCTGGGTGTCTCTAGAAGGGTCTGGGGGCTTTTAGAAGGGTCCTGGGGGGCTCTAGAAGGGTCTGGGTGCCTTTAGAAGGGTCCTGGGTGACTCTAGAATGTTCTGCTGGCTTTCAGAACGGTTTTGGGTTCCTCTAGAAGGGTCTGGGGGCTTTTAGAAGGGTCCTGGAGGGCTCTAGAAGGGTCTGGGGGCTTTTAGAAGGGTCCTGGTGTGCTCTAGAATGGTCTGGGGGCTTTTAGAAGGGTCCTGGAAGGCTCTAGAAGGGTCTGGGGTCTTTTAGATAGGTCCTGGGAGGATCTAGATGGGTCTGGGGGCTTTTAGAAGGGTCCTGGGTTGCTCTAGAAGGGTCTGGGGGCTTTTAGAATGGTCCTAGGGGCCTCTAGAAGGGTCTGGGGGCTTTTAGATGGGTCCTAGGGGGCTCTAGAAGGGTCTGGGGGCTTTTAGAATGATCCTTGGGTGATCTAGAAGGGTCTGGGGGCTTTTAGAATGATCCGGGGACGGTCTAGAAAGGTCTGGGTGCTTTTTGAAGGATCCTAGGGGGCTCTAGAAGGGTCTGGGGGCTTTTAGAAGGATCCTGGGAGGGTCTAGAAGGGTCTGGGGGCTTTTAGAAGGGTCCTGGGGTTCTCTAGAAGGGTCTGGTTGCTTTTAGAAGGGTACTGGGAGGCTCTAGAAGGGTCTGGGTGCTTTTATAAGGGTCCGGGGAGCCTCTAGAAGGGACTGGGTGATTTTAGAAAGGTCCTGGGGGGCTCTAGAAGGGTCTGGGGGCTTTTAGAAGGGTCCGGGGGGGGCTCTAGAAGGGTCTGGGGAATTTTAGAAGGGTCCTCGGATTCTCTAGAAGGGTCTGGGGGCTTTTAGAAGGGTCCTGGAGGGCTCTAGAAGGTTCTGGGGGCTTTCAGAAGGGTCCTGGGGGTCTCTAGAAGGGTCTGGGGCCTTTTAGAAGGGTCCTGGGGGGCTCTAGAAGGGTCTGGGTGCCTTTAGAAGGGTCCTGGGTGACTCTAGAATGTTCTGCTGGCTTTCAGAAGGGTCCTTGGGTAGTCTAGAAGGGTCTGGGGGCTTTTAGATGGGTCCTGGGTGGCTCTAGAAGGGTCTGGGGGCTTTTAGAAGGATCCTGGGAGGCTCTAGAATGGTCTGGGGGCTTTTAGAAGGGTCCTGGGAGGCTCTAGAAGGGTCTGAGGGCTTTTAGAAAGGTCCTGGGTGGCTCTAGAAGGGTCTGGGGGCTTTTCGAAGGGTCCTGGGAGTCTCTAGAAGGGTCTGGGGGCTTATAGAAGGGTCCTGGGAGGCTCTAGATGGGTCTGGGTGCTTTTAGAAGGGTCCTGGGATGCTCTAGAAGGGTCTTGGGGCTTGTAGAAAAGTCTTGGGGGTCTCTAGAAGGTTCTGGGTGCTTTTAGAAGGGTCCTGGGTGGCTCTAGAAGGGTCTGGGGACTTTTAGAAGGGTTCGGGAGGGCTCTAGAAGGGTCTGGGTGCTTTTAGAAGTGTCCTGGGGTGCTCTAGAAGGGTCTGGGGAATTTTAGAAGGGTCCTCGGATGCTCTAGAAGGGTCTGGGTGCTTTTAGAAGGGTCCTGGAGGGCTCTAGAAGGTTCTGGGTGCTTTTAGAAGGGTCTGGGTGGCTCTAGAAGGGTCTGGGGGCTTGTAGAACGGTCCTGGGGGGCTCTAGAAGGGTCTGGGGGCTTTTAGAAGGGTCCTGGGGGCCTCTAGAAGGGTCTGGGATCTTTTAGAATGGTCCTGGGGGGCTCTAGAAATATCTGGGGGCTTTTAGAAGGGTCCTGGGGTGCTCTAGAAGGATCTGGGGGCTTTTAGATGGGTCCTGGGGTGCTCTAGAAGGGTCTGGGGGCATTTAGAAGGGTCCTGAGGGGCTCTAGAAGGGTCTGGGACCTTTTAGAATGATCCGGGGACGGTCTAGAAGGGTCTTTATGCTTTTTGCAGGATCCTAGGCGGCTCTAGAAGGGTCTGGGGTCCTTTAGAATGGTCCTGGGGGGCTCTAGAAGGGTCTGGGGGCTTTTAGAATGGTCCGGTGGGGCTCTAGAAGAATCTGGGGACTTTTAGAAGGGTCCTGGTGGCATCTAGACGGGTCTGGGGGCTTTTAGAAGGGTCCGGGGGGGCTCTAGAAGGGTCTGGGGAATTTTAGAAGGGTCCTCGGATTCTCTAGAAGGGTCTGGGGGCTTTTAGAAGGGTCCTGGAGGGCTCTAGATGGTTCTGGGGGCTTTCAGAAGGGTCCTGGGTGTCTCTAGAAGGGTCTGGGGGCTTTTAGAAGGGTCCTGGGGGGCTCTAGAAGGGTCTGGGTGCCTTTAGAAGGGTCCTGGGTGACTCTAGAATGTTCTGCTGGCTTTCAGAAGGGTTCTGGGTTCCTCTAGAAGGGTCTGGGGGCTTTTAGAAGGGTCCAGGGGGGCTCTAGAAGGGTCTGGGGGCTTTTAGAAGGGTCCTGGTGTGCTCTAGAATGGTCTGGGGGCTTTTAGAAGGGTCCTGGAAGGCTCTAGAAGGGTCTGGGGTCTTTTAGATAGGTCCTGGGAGGATCTAGATGGGTCTGGGGGCTTTTAGAAGGGTCCTGGGATGCTCTAGAAGGGGCTGGGGGCTTTTAGAATGGTCCTAGGGGCCTCTAGAAGGGTCTGGGTGCTTTTAGATGGGTCCTAGGGGGCTCTAGAAGGGTCTGTGGGCTTTTAGAATGATCCTGGGGGTCTCTAGAAGGGTCTGGGGGCTTTTAGAATGATCCGGGGACGGTCTAGAAAGGTCTGGGTGCTTTTTGAAGGATCCTAGGGGGCTCTAGAAGGGTCTGGGGGCTTTTAGAAGGATCCTGGGAGGGTCTAGAAGGGTCTGGGGGCTTTTAAAAGGGTCCTGGGGTTCTCTAGAAGGGTCTGGTTGCTTTTAGAAGGGTACTGGGAGGCTCTAGAAGGGTCTGGGTGCTTTTATAAGGGTCCGGGGAGCCTCTAGAAGGGTCTGGGTGATTTTAGAAAGGTCCTGGGGGGCTCTAGAAGGGTCTGGGGGCTTTTAGAAGGGTCCGGGGGCTCTCTAGAAGGGTCTGGGGAATTTTAGAAGGGTCCTCGGATTCTCTAGAAGGGTCTGGGGGCTTTTAGAAGGGTCCTGGAGGGCTCTAGAAGGTTCTGGGGGCTTTCAGAAGGGTCCTGGGGGTCTCTAGAAGGGTCTGGGGCCTTTTAGAAGGGTCCTGGGGGGCTCTAGAAGGGTCTGGGTGCCTTTAGAAGGGTCCTGGGTGACTCTAGAATGTTCTGCTGGCTTTCAGAAGGGTCCTTGGGTAGTCTAGAAGGGTCTGGGGGCTTTTAGATGGGTCCTGGGTGGCTCTAGAAGGGTCTGGGGGCTTTTAGAAGGATCCTGGGAGGCTCTAGAATGGTCTGGGGGCTTTTCGAAGGATCCGGGGAGGGTCTAGAAGGGTCTGGGGGCTTTTAGAAGGGTCCTACGGGCCTCTAGAAGGGTCTGGGGGCTTTTAGAAGGGTCCTAGGGGGCTCTAGAATGGTCTGGGGGCTTTTAGAATGATCCTAGGGGGCTCTAGAAGGGTCTGGGGGCTTTACGAATGATCCGGGGACGGTCTAGAAAGGTCTGGGTGCTTTTTGAAGGATTCTAGGGGGCTCTAGAAGGGTCTGGGGGCTTTTAGAAGGATCCGGGGAGGGTCTAGATGGGTCTGGGGGCTTTTAGAAGGGTCCTGGGGTTCTCTAGAAGGGTCTGGTTGCTTTTAGAAGGGTACTGGGAGGCTCTAGAAGGGTCGGGGTGCTTTTATAAGGGTCCGGGGAGCCTCTAGAAGGGTCTGGGTGATTTTAGAAAGGTCCTGGGGGGCTCTAGAAGGGTCTAGAGGCTTTTAGACGGGTCCTGGGGTCCTCTAGAAGGGTCTGGGTGCTTTTAGAAGGGTCTGGGTGGCTCTAGAAGGGTCTGGGGGCTTGTAGAACGGTCCTGGGGGGCTCTAGAAGGGTCTGGGGGCTTTTAGAAGGGTCCTGGGGGCCTCTAGAAGGGTCTGGGATCTTTTAGAATGGTCCTGGTAGGCTCTAGAAGGGTCTGGGGGCTTTTAGAAGGGTCCTGGGGTGCTCTAGAAGGATCTGGGGGCTTTTAGATGGGTCCTGGGGTGCTCTAGAAGGGTCTGGGGGCATTCAGAAGGGTCCTGAGGGGCTCTAGAAGGGTCTGGGGCCTTTTAGAATGATCCGGGGACGGTCTAGAAGGGTCTTTATGCTTTTTGCAGGATCCTAGGCGGCTCTAGAAGGGTCTGGGGTCTTTTAGAATGGTCCTGGGGGGCTCTAGAAGGGTCTGGGGGCTTTTAGAATGGTCCTGGGAGGCTCTAGAAGGGTCTCGGGGCTTTTAGAAGGGTCCTGGGGGGCTCTAAAAGGGTCTAGAGGCTTTTAGAAGGGTCCTGGGGGCCTCTAGAAGGGTCTGGTGGCTTTTAGAAGGGTCCTGGGAGGCTCTGGAAGGGTCTGGGTGCTTTTATAAGGGTCCGGGTAGCCTCTAGAAGGGTCTGGGTGCTTTTGGAAAGGTCCTGGAGTGCTCTAGAAGGGTCTAGAGGCTTTTAGACGGGTCCTGGTGTGCTCTAGAAGGGACGGGGGGGCTTAAGAAGGGCCCTGGGGCCTCTAGAAGGGTCTGGGGGCTTTTAGAAGGGTCCTGGGGGGCTCTAGAAGGGTTTGGAAGTTTTTAGAAGGGTCCTGGGGGCTCTAGAAGGGTCTGGGGGCTTTTAGAAGGGTCCTGGGGGGCTCTAGAAGGGTCTGGGGTCTTTTATACTGTCCTGGGGTTCTGTAGAAGGGTCTGGGTGCTTTTAGAAGGGTCCTGTGGGGCTCTAAAAGGATCTGGGGGCTTTCAGAAGGGTCGTGGGGGCCTCTAGAAGGGTCTAGGGGCTTTTAGAAGGGTCCAGGGGAGCTCTAGAAGGGTCTGGGGTCTTTTAGAAGGGTCCTGGGGTGCTCTAGAAGGGTCTTTGGGCTTTTAGAAGGGTCCTAGTGTGCTCTAGAAGGTACGGGGGGGGCTTAAGAGGGGCCCTGGGGCCTCTAAAAGTGTCTGGTGTCTTTTAGAAGGGTCCTGGGGGGCTGTATAAGGGTCTGGAGGATTTTAAATGGGTCCGGGGGGGCTCTAGAAGGGTCTGGGTGCTTTTAGAAGGGTCATGGGGTGCTCTAGAAGAGTCTGGGGGGTTTTATAGGGTCCTGGGGGTCTGTAGAAGGGTCTGGGGGCTTTCAGAAAGGTCCTGGGGGACTCTAGAAAGGTCTGGGTGCTTTTAGAAGGGTACAGGGGGGCTCTAAAAGGGTCTGGGTGCTTTTAGAATGGTCCTGGGGGCCTCTAGAAGGGTCTGGGGGCTTTTAGAAGGGTCCTGGGATGCTCTAGAAGGGTCTGGGGGCTTTTAGAAGAATCCGGGGAGGGTCTAGATTAGTCTGGGGGCTTTTAGAAGGGTCCTTGGGTGCTCTAGAAGGGTCTGGGTTCTTTTAGAAAGGTCCTGGGGTGCTCTAGAAGGGTCTGGGGGCTTTTAGAATGATCCGGGTAGGGTCTAGAATGGACTGGGGGCTTTTAGAATGGTCCTGGGCGGCTCTAGAAGGGTCTGGGTGCATTTAGAAGGGTAATGTGGGGCTCTAGAAGGGTCTGGGGGCTTTTAGAAGTGTCCTCGGTGTCTCTAGAAGGGTCTGCAGGCTTTTATAGGGTCCTCGGGGTCTGTAGAAGTGTCTGGGTGCTTTTAGAAGGGTCCTGTGGGGCTCTAGAAGGTTCTGGGGGCTTTCAGAAGGGTCCTGGGGGCCTCTAGAAGGGTCTAGGGGCTTTTAGAAGGGTCCGGGGGGGCTCTAGAAGGGTCTGGGGGCTTTTAGAAGGGTCCTGGGGTGATCTGGAAGGGTCTGGGGACTTTTAGAAGGGTCCTGGGCTGCTCTAGAAGGGACGGGGTGCCTTAAGAGGGGCCCTGGGGGGCTCTAGAAGGGTCTGGGGTCTTTTAGAAGGGTCCTGGGGTGCTATAGAAGGG
Source organism: Clamator glandarius (assembly GCA_033459285.1). Classification (NCBI taxonomy): domain Eukaryota; kingdom Metazoa; phylum Chordata; class Aves; order Cuculiformes; family Cuculidae; genus Clamator; species Clamator glandarius. Next base: position 133,104 of record JAUNZM010001572.1, read on the forward strand.
TCTGGGGCCTTTTAGAATGGTCCTGGGGATCTCTAGAAGTGTCTGGGGGCTTTTAGAATTATCCGGAGAGGGTCTAGAAGTTTCTGCGGCCTTTTAGAAGGGTCCTGGGAGGCTCTAGAAGGGTCTGGGGGCTTTTAGAAGGGTCTTGTCGTGCTCTAAAATGGTGTGGGGGCCTTAAGATGGGCCCTGGGTACATCTAGAAGGGTCAGGGGGCTTTTAGAAGGGTCCTGGGGGGCTCTAGAAGGGTGTGGGGGCTTATAGAAGGGTCCTGGGGGGCTCTAGAAGGGTCTGGGAGCTTTTAGAAGGGTCCTGGGAGGATCTAGAAGGGTATGGGGGCTTTTAGAAGGATCCGGGGAGGGTCTAGAAGGGTCTGGGGGCTTTTAGAAGGGTCCTGGTTGCCTCTAGAAGGGCCTCGGGACTTTTAGAAGGGTCCTGGGGGCCTCTAGAAGGGTCTGGGGTCTTTTAGAATGGTCCTGGGGGGCTCTAGAAGGGTCTGGGGGCTTTTAGAAGGATCCTGGGGGGCTCTAGAATGGTCTGGGGGCTTTTAGATGGGTCCTAGGGGGCTCTAGAAGGGTCTGCGGGCTTTTAGAATGATCCTGGGGGGCTCTAGAAGGGTCTGGGGGCTTTTAGAATGATCCGGGGACGGTCTAGAAGGGTCTTTATGCTTTTTGAAGGATCCTAGGGTGCTCTAGAATGGTCTGGGGTCTTTTAGAAGTGTCCTGGGGGGTTTTGAAGGGTCTGGGGGCATTTAGAATGGTCCTGGGAGGCTCTAGAAGGGTCTGGGTGCTTTTAGAAGGGTCCTGGGGGGCTCTAGAAGGGTCTAGAGGCTTTTAGAAGGGTCCTGGGTGCCTCTAGAAGGGTCTGGGGGCGTTCAGAAGGGTCCTGGGAGTCTCTGGAAGGGTCTGGGTGCTTTTATAAGGGTCCTGGGGGCCTCTAGAAGTGTCTATTGGCTTTTACAAGGGTCCGGGGGAGCTCTAGAAGGGTCTGGGGACTTTTAGAAGGGTCATGGTGGCCTCTAGACAAGTCTGGGGGCTATTAGAAGGGTCCTGGGGGCTTGTAGAAGGGTCCTGGGGGGGGCTAGAATGGTCTGGGGTCTTTTAGAAGGGTCCTGGGTGGCTCTAGGAGGTTCTGGGGGCTTTCAGAATGGTCCTGGGGGTCTCTAGAAGGGTCTGGGTGCTTTTAGAACGGTCCTGGGGGGCTCAAAAATGGTCTGGGGGCTTTTAGAAGGGTCCTGTGGGGCTCTAGAAGGTTCTGGGGGCTTTCAGAAGGGTCCTGGGGGCCTCTAGAAGGGTCTAGGGGCTTTTAGAAGGGTCCGGGGGGGGCTCTAGAAGGGTCTGGGGGCTTTTAGAAGGGTCCTGGGGTGCTCTAGAAGGGTCTGGGGTCTTTTAGAAGGGTCCTGGGATGCTCTAGAAGGGACGGGGCTGCTTAAGGGGGGCCCTGGGGCCTCTAGAAGGGTCTGGGGGCTTTTAGAAGGGTCCTGGGGGGCTCTAGAAGGGTCTGGAAGTTTTGAGAAGGGTCCTGGGGGGCTCTAGAAGGGTCTGGGGGCTTTTAGAAGTGTCCTGGGGTGCTCTAGAATGGTCTGGGGTCTTTTAGAAGAGTCCTGGGGGGCTCTAGAAGGGACGGGGTGGCTTAAGAGGGGCCCTGGGTCCTCTAGAAGGGTGTGGGGGCTTTTAGAAGGGTCCTGGGAGGCTCTAGAAGGGTCTGGGGGCTTTTAGAAGGGTCCTGGGATCCTCTAGAAGGGTCTCGGGGCTTTTAGAAGGATCCGGGGAGGGTCTAGAAGGGTCTGGGGGCTTTTAGAAGGGTCTTGGGAGGCTCTAGAAGGGTCTGGGGCCTTTTCAAAGGAACCTGAACGTCTCCAGAAGGGTCTGGGGGCTTTTGGAAGGGTCCTTGGGGGCTCTAGAATGGTCTGGGTCCTTTGTACTTAGCTGGCAGGGGAGACACCCTGATCAAGCAGGTGCTTTTCCCAGGCCAGGCTCATCCTTTGCACTCCGGGTGTGCTGAGCCCTGCGAATTCCCCAAATGTGCAAAATTAAAATTTTTGCTCTAGAAGCACCCAGACCCTTCTAGAGCCCCCCAGGAACCTTCTAAAAGCACCCAGACACTTTTAGAGCCCCCAGTGTGCTTCTCAAAGCCCCCGGACTTTCTAGAGCCCCCCAAAACCTTATAAAGGCCCCCAAAATCTTATAAAGCCCCCCAGGCCCTACTAAACCCCCTTAGGACCCTTCTACAATACCCTAGACCCTTCTAGAGCCACCGAGGACCCTTCTAAAAGACCCCAAACCCTTCCGGAGCCCCTTAGGAACCTTTTTAGAGACCCTAGACCCTCCTAGATCCTTCAAGGACTCTTCTAAAAGCCCCCAGATACTTCTAGGGGTTAGAGGCAGGGTTAGGGTTAGGGTTAGGGTTAGGGTTAGGGTTAGGGTTAGGGTTAGGGTTAGAGTTAGGGTTAGGGTTAGGGTTAGAGTTAGGGTTAGGGTTAGGGTTAGGGTTAGAGTTAGAGTTAGGGTTAGGGTTAGGGTTAGGGTTAGGGTTAGGGTTAGGGTTAGGGTTAGGGTTAGGGTTAGGGTTAGGGTTAGGGTTAGGGTTAGGGTTAGAGTTAGGGTTAGGGTTAGGGTTAGGGTTAGAGTTAGGGTTAGGGTTAGGGTTAGGGTTAGGGTTAGGGTTAGGGTTAGGGTTAGGGTTAGGGTTAGGGTTAGGGTTAGGGTTAGAGTTAGGGTTAGGGTTAGGGTTAGGGTTAGGGTTAGGGTTAGAGTTAGGGTTAGGGTTAGGGTTAGGGTTAGGGTTAGGGTTAGGGTTAGGGTTAGAGTTAGGGTTAGGGTTAGGGTTAGGGTTAGGGTTAGGGTTAGGGTTAGGGTTAGGGTTAGGGTTAGGGTTAGGGTTATAGTTAGAGTTAGAGTTAGGGTTAGGGTTAGAGTTAGGATTAGGGTTAGGGTTAGTGTTAGAGTTAGGGTTAGGGTTAGGGTTAGGGTTAGGGTAAGGGTTAGGGTTAGGGTTAGAGTTAGGGTTAGGGTTAGGGTTAGGGTTAGGGTTAGGTTTAGGGTTAGGGTTAGGGTTAGGGTTAGAGTTAGGGTTAGGTTTAGGGTTAGGGTTAGAGTTAGGGTTAGGGTTAGGGTTAGGGTTAGGGTTAGGGTTTGGGTTTGTGTTAGAGTTAGGGTTAGAGTAAGAGTTAGGGTTAGGGATAGGGTTAGGAACCTTTTTTTACCCCTACAGGACCCATCTAAAAGCACTCAGACCATTCAACATCCCCTCAGGACCCTCCTGACTGTCCCCAGATCCTTCTAGAGCCCACCAGGACCCTTCTAAAAGACCCAGACCACTCTAGAGCCCCCCAAGGCCATTCTAAAAGCCCCCAGACCCTTCTAGAGCCCCCCAGGACCCTTCTAATAGCCCCCAGAGCCTTCTAGATGCCCCCAGGACGCTTCTAAAAGCCCTAACACCCTTCTAGAGCCCCCCAGGACCCTTCTAAAAGCCTCCAGACACTTCTAGAGCTCCCCAGGACCCTTCTAAAATCCCCCAGACCCTTCTAGAGGCACCCAGGGCCCCTCTAATGGTCCCCAGACCCTTCTAGAGCCCCCCAGGACCCATCTAAAAGCACCCAGACCCTTCTACATCTCCACAGAACCCTTCTAAAAGCCCCCAGACCCTTCTAGATCCACCCAGGTCCCTTCTACAAGCACCCAGACCCTTCTAGATGCACCCAGGACCCTTCTGAATGCACCCAGACCCTTCTAGACCATCCCCGGATCATTCTAAAAGCACCCAGACCCATCTAGAGCCCACCAGGACTCTTCTAAAACCCTCCAGACCCTTCTAGTGGCCCCCAGGACCCTTCTGAATGCCCCCAGACCCTTCTAGACCCCCCAGGACCCTTCTAAAAGCACCCAGACCCTTCTAGAGCTCCCCAGGACCCTTCTAAAATACCCCAGACCCCTCTAGAGCCCCCCAGGGCTCCTCTAGTCGTCCCCACACCCTTCTAGAGCCCCCAAGGACCCTTCTAAAAGCCCCCAGACCCTTCTAGAGACACGCAGGACTCTTCTAAAAGCCCCCAGACCCTTCTAGAGCCTCCCAGGACCTTTCTAAAAGCCCCCAGACAATTCTAGACCTCCCGAGGACCCTTCTCAAAGACCCCAGAGCCTTCTAGAGTCCTCCAGGACCCTTCTAAAAGCCCCCAGACCCTTCTATAGCCACCTAGGACCATTCTAAAAGCACCCAGACCCTTCTAGAGGCCCCCAGGACCCTTCTAAAATCCCCCAGACCCTTCTAGAGCCCCCTAGGACCCTTCTAAATGCCCCCAGACCCTTGTAGAGCCCCCCAGGACCCTTCTAAAAGCATCCAGACTATTCTAGAGGACCGCAGGACCCTTCTAAAATCCCCCAGACCCTTCTAGAACACCCCAGGAACATTCTAAAAGACCCCAGACGATTCTAGAGACCCTCAGGACTCTTCTAAATGCCCCCAGACACTTCTAGAGAGCCCAGGGCCCGTGTAAAAGCACCCAGACCCTTCTAGAGAACCCCAGGACCCTTCTAAAACCTCCCAGACCCTTCTAGACCCTCCCCGGATCTTTCTAAAACCCCCAGACCCTTCTAGAGCCCCCCAGGACCATTCTCAAAGACTCCAGACCCTTCTAGAGCCCCCAGGACCCTTCTAAAAGCCCCCAGACCCTTCTAGATCCTCCCCGTATCATTCTAAATGCCCCCAGACCCTTCTAGAGGACCCCAGGACCCTTCTAAAAGCCGCCAGACCCTTCTAGAGCCTCCCCGGATCATTCAAAAAGCCCATAGACGCTTCTAGATGCCCCCAGGACCATTCTAAAACCCTCCAGACATTTCTGGAGCCTCCCAGGACCCTTCTAAACGCCCCCAGACCCTTCTAGAACCTCCCCGGATCCTTCAAAAAGTACCCAGACCCATCTGGATCCTCCCAGGACCCTTCTAAAAGACCCCAGACCCTTCTAGAGGCCCCAAGAACCCTTCTAATAGCCCCCCAGACCCTTCTAGAGCCCCTCAGGACCCTTCTAAATGCCCCCAGAACATTCTAGAGGCCCCCAGGATCCTTCTAAAATCCCCCAGACCCTTCTAGAGACCCCCAGGACCCTTCTAAATGCCCCCAGACCCTTCTACAGCCCCCCAGGACCTTCTAAAAGACTCCAGACTTTTCTAGAGGCACGCAGGACCCTTCTGAAAGCCCCCAGACCATTCTAGAGCCCCCCATAACTCCTTTAAAAGCCTCCAGACCCTTCTAGAGAAGCCAGGGCCCCTATAAAAGCACCCAGACCCTTCTAGAGCTCCCCAGGACCCTTCTAAAATCCCTCAGACCGTTCTAGAGCCCCCCAGGACCCTTCTAAAATCCCCCAGACCCTTCTAGAACCGCCCAGGACCCTTCTAAAACCACCCAGACCGTTCTAGACCCTCCCCGGATCCTTCTAAAAGCCCCCACACCCTTCTAGAGCCACCCAGGACCCTTCTAAAAGCCTCCAGACCCTTCTAGAGCCCCCCAGGACCCTTCTAAAAGCCCCCAGACCCTTCTAGAGATTCCACGTATCCTTCTAAAAGCCCCCAGACCCTTCTAGAGCCCCCCAGGACCCTTCTAAATGCCCCCAGACCCTTCTAGAGCCCCCCAGGACTCTTCTAAAAGCATCCAGTCCCTTCTAGAGGCCACCAGGACCGTTCTGAATGCCCCCAGACCATTCTAGAGCCCATCAGGACCATTCTAAAAGCCTCCAGACCCTTCTACATGCCCCCAGGACCTGTCTGAAAGCCCCCAGACCCTTCTAGAGCTCCCCAGGACCTTTCCAAATACACCCAAACACTTCTAGCGACCCCCAGGACCCTTCTGAAAGCCCCAGACCCTTCTAGAGCCTCCCCGGACCCTTCTAAAATGCCGCAGACAATTCTAGAGGCACCCAGGACCCTTCTAAAAGCACCCAGAGACTTCTAGATGCACCCAGGACCATTCTAAAAGCACTCACACCCTTCTAGAGCCCACCAGGACCCTTCTAAAAGCCGCCAGACCCTTCTAGAACCACCCAGGTCCCTTCTAAAAGCCCCCAGACGCTTCTAGAGACCCGCAGGACCCTTCTAAATGCACCCAGACCCTTCTAGATTCTCCCAGGACCCTTCTAAAAGCACCCAGACCCTTCTAGAGCTCCCCAGGACCCTTCTAAAAGCCCCAAGACCCTTCTAGAGCTCCCCAGGACCCTTCTAAATGCCCCCAGACCCTTCTAGAGGCCCCCAGGACCCTTCTAAAAGCACCCAGACCCTTCTAGAGCCCCACAGGACCCTTCTAAAAGCCCCCAGACCCTTCTAGACCCTCCCCGAATCCTTCTAAAAGTAACCAGACCCTTCTAGAGCCTCCCAGGACCCTTTAAAAATCCCTCAGACACTTCTAGAGGCCCCCAGGACCCTTCTAAAAGCCATCAGAGTCTTCGAGATGCCCCCAGGACCCTTCTAAATGCACCCAGACCCTTCTAGAGCCCCCCAGGACCATTCTAAAAGAACCCAGAACCTTCTAGAGACCCGAAGGACCCTTCTAAAAGCACTCAGACCCTTCTAGAGTCTCCCAGGACCCTTCTAAAAGCACCCAGACCCTTCTAGAGCTCCCCAGGACCTATCTAAACTCCCCCAGACCCTTCTAGATCCCCCCAGGACCATTCAAAATGTCCCCAGACCCATCTAGACCCCCCCAGGACTCTTCTAAAAGCATCCAGACCCTTCTAGAGGCCCCCAGAACTCTTCTAAAAGCCTCCAGACCCTTCTAGAGGCCCCCAGGACCCTTCTGAAAGCCCCCAGACCCTTCTAGAGCTCCCCAGGACCCTTCTAAATGCACCCAGACACTTTTAGCGCCACCCAGGATCCTTCTAAAAGACCCCAGACCCTTCTAGAGCTCCCCAGGACCCTTCTAAAAGCACCCAGACCCTTCTAGAGCCCCCCAGGACCCTTCTAAAAGCACCCAGACCCTTCTAGAGCCCCACAGGACCCTTCTAAATGCCCCCAGACTCTTCTAGACCCTCCCCGAATCCTTCTAAAAGCACCCAGACCTTTCCAGAGCCTCCCAGGACCCTTCTAAAATCCCTCAGACACTTCTAGAGGCCCACAGGACACTTCTAAAAGCCCCCAGAGCCTTCTAGATGCCCCCAGGACCATTCTAAAAGCACTCACACCCTTCTAGAGCACCCCAGGACCATTCTAAAAGCCCCCAGACCCTTCTAGAGCCCCCCAGGACCCTTCTAAAAGCCCCCAGACCCTTCTAGAGACCCGCAGGACCCTTCTAAATGCCCCCAGACCCTTCTAGAGTCTCCCAGGACCCTCCTAAAAGCCCCCAGACCCTTCTAGAGCTCCCCAGGACCCTTCTAAAATACCCCAGACCCCTCTAGAGGCCCCCAGGGCTCCTCTAGTGGTCCCCACACCCTTCTAGAGCCCCCAAGGACCCTTCTAAAAGCCCCCAGACCCTTCTAGAGACACGCAGGACTCTTCTAAAAGCCCCCAGACCCTTCTAGAGCCTCCCAGGACCTTTCTAAAAGCCCCCAGACAATTCTAGACCTCCCGAGGACCCTTCTCAAAGACCCCAGAGCCTTCTAGAGTCCTCCAGGGCCCTTCTAAAAGCCCCCAGACCCTTCTAGAGACACGCAGGACCCTTCTAAAAGCCCACAGACCCTTCTAGATTCCCCCAGGACCCTTGTAAAAGCCCCCAGACCCTTCTAGAGCTCCTCAGGACCCTTCTAAAATCCCCCAGACCCTTCTAGAGGACCCCAGGGCTCCTCTAATGGTCCCCAGACCCTTCTAGAGCCACCAAGGACCCTTCTAAATGCCCCCAGAGCCTTCTAGACCCTCCCCGGATCCTTCTAATAGCCCCCAGACCCTTCTAGAGCCCCCCAGGACCCTTCTAAAAGCACCCAGACCCTTCTAGAGCCTCCACGGACCATTCTAAAAGCCCCCGGACCCTTCTAGAGCCCCCCAGGACCCATCTAAAAGCCCCCAGACCCTTCTACAGCCCCACAGGACCCTTCTAAAAGCCCCCAGACCCTTCTAGAGCCACCCAGGACCTTTCTGAAAGCACCCAGACCCTTCTAGAGGCCCCCAGGACCCTTCTGAAAGCACCCAGACCCTTCTAGAGCTCCCAAGGACCCTTCTAAAAGCCGCCAGACACTTCTAGAGCCTCCCCGGATCCTTCTAAAATCCTCCAGACATTTGTAGAGCCCCCCAGGACCCTTCTAAAAGTACCCAGACCCTTCTAGACCATCCCCGGATCCTTCTAAAACCACCCAGACCCATCTGGATCTTCCCAGGACCTTTCTAAAAGCCCCCAGACCATTCTAGATGACCCAGGACCCTTCTAAAAGCCCCCAGACCCTTCTAGAGCCCCCCAGGACACTTCTGAAAGCACCCAGATCCTTCTAGAGCCCCCCAGGACCCTTCTAAATGACCCCAGACCCATCTAGAGCCCCCCAGGACTCTTCTAATAGACTCCAGACCCTTCTAGAGGCCCCCAGGACCCTTCTGAATGCCCCCAGACCCTTCTAGAGACCTCCAGAACTCTTCTAAAAGCCTCCAGACCCTTCTAGAGGCCCCCAGGACCCTTCTAAAAGCCCCCAGACCCTTCTAGAGACACCCAGGACCCTTCTAAAAGCACCCAGACACTTCTAGCGCCCTCAGGACCCTTCTAAAAGCCCCAAGACCCTTCTAGAGCTCCCCAGGACCCTTCTAAAAGCCCCCAGACCCTTCTAGAGGCCCCCAGGACCCTTCTAAAAGCACCCAGACCCTTCTAGAGCCCCACAGGACCCTTCTAAAAGCCCCCAGACCCTTCTAGACCCTCCCCGAATCCTTCTAAAAGCAACCAGACACTTCTAGAGCCTCCCAGGACCCTTTTAAAATCCCTCAGACACTTCTAGAGGCCCCCAGGACGCTTCTAAAAGCCATCAGAGTCTTCGAGATGCCCCCAGGACCCTTCTAAAAGACCTCACACCCTTCTAGAGACCCACAGGACCATTCTAAAAGAACCCAGACCCTCCTAGAGACCCGAAGGACCCCTCTAAAAGCACTCAGACCCTTCTAGAGTCTCCCAGGACCCTTCTAAAAGCACCCAGACCCTTCTAGAGCTCCCCAGGACCTATCTAAACTCCCCCAGACCCTTCTAGAGCCCCCCAGGACCATTCTAAATGTCCCCAGACCCATCTAGACCCCCCCAGGACTCTTCTAAAAGCATCCAGACCCTTCTAGAGGCCCCCAGGACCCTTCTGAATGCCCCCAGACCCTTCTAGAGCCCCCCAGAACTCTTCTAAAAGCCTCCAGACCCTTCTAGAGGCCCCCAGGACCCTTCTGAAAGCCCCCAGACCCTTCTAGAGCTCCCCAGGACCCTTCTAAATGCACCCAGACACTTTTAGCGCCACCCAGGACCCTTCTAAAAGACCCCAGACCCTTCTAGAGCTCCCCAGGACCCTTCTAAAAGCACCCAGACCCTTCTAGAGCCCCCCAGGACCCTTCTAAAAGCACCCAGACCCTTCTAGAGCCCCACAGGACCCTTCTAAATGCCCCCAGACTCTTCTAGACCCTCCCCGAATCCTTCTAAAAGCACCCAGACCATTCCAGAGCCTCCCAGGACCCTTCTAAAATCCCTCAGACACTTCTAGAGGCCCACAGGACACTTCTAAAAGCCCCCAGAGCCTTCTAGATGCCCCCAGGACCATTCTAAAAGCACTCACACCCTTCTAGAGCACCCCAGGAACCTTCTAAAAGCCCCCAGACCCTTCTAGAGCCCCCCAGGATCCTTCTAAAAGCCCCCAGACCCTTCTAGAGACCCGCAGGACCCTTCTAAAAGCCCCCAGACCCTTCTAGAGTCTCCCAGGACCCTTCTAAAAGCCCCCAGACCCTTCTAGAGCTCCCCAGGACCCTTCTAAAATACCCCAGACCCCTCTAGAGGCCCCCAGGGCTCCTCTAGTGGTCCCCACATCCTTCTAGAGCCCCCAAGGACCCTTCTAAAAGCACCCAGACCCTTCTAGAGCCTCATAGGACACTTATAAAATCCCTCAGACCATTCTAGAGCCCCACAGGACCATTCTAAAAGCCCCCAGACCCTTCTAGAGGCCCCTAGGGCCCATCTAATGGTCCCCAGACCCTTCTAGAGCCACAAGGACCCTTCTAAAAGACCCCAGACCCTTCTAGAGACCCGCAGGACCCTTCTAAATGCCCCCAGACCTTTCTAGAGGCCCCCAAGATCCTTCTAAAATACCCTGACCCTTCTAGAGCCCCGAGGACACTTCTAAATGCCCCCAGACCCTTCTAGAGCCTGCCAGGACCCTTCTAAAAGCCCTCAGACCCTTCTAGAGCTCCCCAGGACCCGTCTAAAATACCCAAGACCCTTCTAAAGGTCCCCAGGGCCCCCTTTGTGGTCCCCAGACCCTTCTAGAGCCACCAAGGACCATTCTAAAAGCCCCCAGACCCTTCAAGAGCTCCCCAGAACCCTTCTAAAATCCCCCAGACTCTTCTAGAGGCCCCTAGGGCCCCTCTAATTGTCCCCAGACCCTTCTAGAGCCCCCAAGGACCCTTCTAAAAGCCCCCAGACCCTTCTAGAGACCCGCAGGACCCTTCTAAAAGAACCCAGACCCTTGTAGACGATCCCTGGATCCTTCTAATAGCCCCCAGACCCTTCTAGAGCCCCCCAGGACCCGTCTAAAAGTCCCGAGACCCTTCTAGACCCTCCCTGGATCCTTCTAAAAGCACCCAGACCCTTCTAAAGCCTCCCAGGACCCTTATAAAATCCCTCAGACCATTCTAGAGCCCCCCAGGACCCTTCTAAAAGCTCCCAGACCCTTCTAGAGACCCGCAGGACCCATCTAAATGCCCCCAGACCCTTCTAGAGTTTCCCAGGACCCTTCTAAAAGCCCCCAGACCCTTCTAGAGCTCCCCAGGACCCTTCTAAAATACCCCAGACTCTTCTAGAGGCCTCCAGGGCCCCTCTAGTGGTCCCCAGACCCTTCTAGAGCCCCCAAGGACCATTCTAAAAGCCCCCAGACCCTTCTAGAGGACCCTAGGGCCCCTCTAATGGTCCCCAGACCCTTCTAGAGCCCCAAGGACCCTTCTAAAAGACCCCAGACCCTTCTAGAGACCCGCAGGACCCTTCTAAATGCCCCCAGACCTATCTAGAGGCCCCCAGGATCCTTCTAAAATCCCCCAGACCCTTCTAGAGCCCCCCCGGACTCTTCTAAAAGCCCCCAGACCCTTCTAGAGAAGTCCAGGGCCCTTCTAAAAGCACCCAGACCCTTCTAGAGCTCCCCAGGACCCTTCTAAAATCCCTCAGACCCTTCTAGAGCCCCCCAGGACCCTTCTAAAAGCCCCCAGACCCTTCTAGAGGCCCCAGGACTCTTCTAAAAGCCGCCAGACCCTTCTAGAGGCCCCCAGGACTCTTCTAAAAGCCCCCAGACCCTTCTAGAGGCCCCCTGGACCCTTCTAAAAGCCTCCAGACATTTGTAGAGCCCCCCAGGACCCTTCTAAATGCACCCAGACCAATCTAGACCCTCTCCGGATCCCTCTAAAAGCACCCAGACCCATCTGGATCCTCCCAGGACCCTTCTAAAAGACTCCAGACCCTTCTAGATGCGCCCAGGACCCTTCTAAAAGCTTCCAGACCCTTCTAGAGGCCCCCAGGACCCTTCTGAAAACCCCCAGACCCTTCTAGAGCCCACCAGGACCCTTCTAAAAGACTCCAGACCCTTCTAGAGCCGCCCAGGGCCCTTCTAAAAGCTTCCAGACCCTTCTAGAGGCCCCCAGGACCCTTCTGAATGCCCCCAGACCTTTCTAGAGCCCCCCAGGACCCTTCTAAAAGACTCCAGACCTTTCTACAGCCCCCCAGGACCATTCTAAAAGCCCTCAGACCCTTCTAGAGCCTCCCAGGACCCTTCTGAAAGCCCCCAGACCCTTCTAGATGCGCCCAGGACCCTTCTAAAAGACCCCAGACCAATCTAGAGCCCCCCCGGACTCTTCTAAAAGCCCCCAGACCCTTCTAGAGAAGTCCAGGGCCCTTCTAAAAGCACCCAGACCCTTCTAGAGCTCCCCAGGACCCTTCTAAAATCCCTCAGACCCTTCTAGAGCCCCCCAGGATCCTTCTAAAATCCCCCAGACCCTTCTAGAACCCCCCAGGACCCTTCTAAAAGCCCCCAGACCCTTCTAGAGGCCCCAGGACTCTTCTAAAAGCCGCCAGACCCTTCTAGAGGCCCCCAGGACTCTTCTAAAAGCCCCCAGACCCTTCTAGAGGCCCCCTGGACCCTTCTAAAAGCCTCCAGACATTTGTAGAGCCCCCCAGGACCCTTCTAAATGCACCCAGACCAATCTAGACCCTCTCCGGATCCCTCTAAAAGCACCCAGACCCATCTGGATCCTCCCAGGACCCTTCTAAAAGACTCCAGACCCTTCTAGATGCGCCCAGGACCCTTCTAAAAGCTTCCAGACCCTTCTAGAGGCCCCCAGGACCCTTCTGAAAACCCCCAGACCCTTCTAGAGCCCACCAGGACCCTTCTAAATGCACCCAGACCCTTCTAGAGCCGCCCAGGGCCCTTCTAAAAGCTTCCAGACCCTTCTAGAGGCCACCAGGACCCTTCTGAATGCCCCCAGACCTTTCTAGAGCCCCCCAGGACCCTTCTAAAAGACTCCAGACCCTTCTACAGCACCCCAGGACCCTTCTGAAAGCCCCCAGACCCTTCTAGAGCTACCCAGGACCCTTCTAAAATCCCCCAGACGCTTCTAGAGCCCCTTAGGACCCTTCTAAAAGCACCCAGACCCTTCTAGAGCCCCCTAGGCCCCTTCTAAAAGCACCCTGACCCTTCTAGAGCCCCACAGGACCTTTCTAAAAGCCCCCAGACCCTTCTAGACCCTCCCTGGATCATTCTAAAAGCACCCAGACCCTTCTAGAGCCTCCCAGGACCCTTCTAAAATCCCTCAGACAATTCTAGAGGCCCCCAGGACCCTTCTAAAATACCCCAGACCCCTCTAGAGGCTTTTAGACGAGTCCTGGGGGCCTCTAGAAGGGTCTGGGGGCTTTTAGAAGGGTCCTGGGAGGCTCTAGAAGGGTTTGGGGACTTTTAGAATGGTCCTGGGTGGCTCTAGAAGGTTCTGGTTGCTTTTCGAAGGGTCCTGGCTTATCTAGAATGGTCTGGGGGCATTTAGAAGGGTCCTGGGGGTCTCTAGAAGGGTCTGAGGGCTTTTAGAATGATCCGGGGAGGGTCTAGAAGAGTCTGGGGGCCTTTAGAATGGTCCTGGGGCTCTCCAGAAGGGTCTGGGTGCTTTTAGAAGGGTCCTGGGAGGCTCTAGAATGGTTTGGGTGCTTTTAGAATGGTCCTGGGTGGCTCTAGAAGGTTCTGGTTGCTTTTCGAAGGGTCCTGGCTTATCTAGAAGTGTCTGGGGGCATTTAGAAGGGTCCTGGGTGTCTCTAGAAGGGTCTGGGTGCTTTTAGAATGGTCCTGGGGGGCTCTAGAAGCGTCTGGTGGCTTTTAGAAGGGTCCTGGGTGGATCTAGAAAGTTCTGGAGGCTTTCAGAAGGGTCATGGGGGTCTCTAGAATGGTCTGGGGGCTTTTAGAAGGGTCCTGGGGAGCCCTAGAAGGGTCTGGGTTCTTTTAGAAGGGTCCTGGGATGCTCTAGAAGGTTCTTGGGGCTTTCAGAAGGGTCCTGGGGGCCTCTATAAGGGTCTGGGTGCTTTTAGAAGGGTCCTGGGGGGCTCTAGAAGGGTCTTGGGGCTTTTAGAAGGGTCCTGGGGTGCTCTAGAAGGGTCTGGGGACTTTTAGAAGGGTCCTGGGGTGCTCTAGAATGGACGGGGTTCCTTAAGATGGCCCTGGGGACCTCTAGATTGGTCTGGGGGCTTTTAGAAGGGTCCTGGGGGGCTCTAGAAGGGTCTGTAGGCTTTTAGAAGGGTCCTGGGGGGCTCTAGAAGAGTCTGGGGGCTTTTAGAAGGGTCCTGGTGTCCTCTAGAAGGGTCTGAGGGCTTTAGAATGGTCCCGGGAGGCTCTAAAATGGTCTGGGGTTTTTTAGAAGGATCCGGGGAGGGTCTAGAAGGGTATGGGGGCTTTTAGAAGGGTCCTGGGGGCCTCTAGAAGGGTCTGGGGGCATTTAGATGGGTCATAGGGGGCTCTAGAAGGGTCAGGGGGCTTTTAGAAGGGTCCTGGGTGGCTCTAGAAGGGTCTGGGGGCTTTTAGAATGATCCGGGGACGGTCTAGAAGGGTCTGGGTGCTTTTTGAAGGATCCTAGGGGGCTCTAGAAGGGTCTGAGGGCGTTTAGAAGGATCCGGGGAGTGTCTAGAAGGGTCTGGGGGCTTTTAGAAGGGTCCTGGGGGTCTCTATCAGGGTCTGGTGGCTTTTAGAAGGGTCCTGGGAGGCTCTAGAAGGGTCTGGGTGCTTTTATAAGGGACCGGGGAGCCTCTAGAAGGGTCTGGGTGCTTTTAGAAAGGTCCTGGGGGGCTCTAGAAGGGTCTAGAGGCTTTTAGACGAGTCCTGGGGGCCTCTAGAAGGGTCTGGGGGCTTTTAGAAGGGTCCTGGGTGGATCTAGATTGGTCTGGGGGCTTTTAGAAGGGTCCTGGGGGGCTCTAGAAGGGTCTGGGGGCTTGTAGAATGGTCCTGGGGGGGCTCTAGAAGGGTCTGGTGGCTTTTAGAAGGGTCCTGGGGGCCTCTAGAAGGGTCTGGGGGCTTTTAGAAGGGTCCTTGGGGGCTCTAGAAGGGTCTGGGTGCTTGTAGAAAGGTCCTGGTAGGCTCTAGAAGGGTCTGGGGGCTTTTAGAAGGGTCCTGGGGTGCTCTAGAATGGTCTGGGGGCTTTTAGAAGGGTCCTGGGAGGCTCTAGAAGAGTCTGGGGGCTTTTAGAAGGATCCTGTTAGGCTCTAGAAGAGTCTGGGGGCTTTTAGAATGGTACTGGGATGCTCTAGAAGGGTCTTGGTGCTTTTAGAAGGGTCCTGGAGGGCTCTAGAAGGTTCTGGGTGCTTTCAGAAAGGTCCAGGGGGCCACTAGGAGGGTCTGGAGGCTTTTAGAAGGGTCCGGGGGGGCTCTAGAATGGTCTGGGGGCTTTTAGACGGGTCCTGGCGTGCTCTAGAAAGGTCTGGGGACTTTTAGAAGGGTCCTGGGGTGCTCTAGAAGGGACGGGGTGCCTTAAGAGGAGGCCTGGGGGGCTCTAGAAGTGTCTGGGGGTTTTAGAAGGGTCCTGGGGTGCTCTAGAAGGGTCTGGGGTCTTTTAGAAGGATCCGGGGAGTGTATATAAGTGTCCGCGACCTTTCAGAAAGGGTCCTGGGGGGCTCTAGAAGGGTCTGGGGGCTTTTAGAATGGTCCTGGGAGGCTCTAGAATGGTCTGGGTGCTTTTAGAAGGGTTCTGGGTGCGTCTTGAAGGGTCTGGGGGCATTTAGAAGGGTCCTGTGGGGCTCTAGAAGGGTCTAGGGGCTTTTAGAAGGGTACTGGGGGGCTCTAGAAGGGTCTGGGGGCTTTTAGAATGATCCTGGGGCGCTCTAGAAGGGTATGGGGGCTTTTAGAAGGGTCCTGGGGGTCTCTAGAAGTGTCTGGGGGCTTTTAGAATGATCCGGGGACGGTCTAGAAAGGTCTGGGTGCTTTTTGAAGGATCCTAGGTGGCTCTAGAAGGGTCTGGGGGCTTTTAGAAGGATCCGGGGAGGGTCTAGAAGGGTCTGGGGGCTTTTAGAAGGGTCCTGGGGTTCTCTAGAACGGTCTGGTTGCTTTTAGAAGGGTACTGGGAGGCTCTAGAAGGGTCGGGGTACTTTTATAAGGGTCCGGGGAGCCTCTAGAAGGGTCTGGGTGCTTTTAGAAAGGTCCTGGGGGGCTCTAGAAGGGTCTAGAGGCTTTTAGACGGGTCCTGGGGGCCTCTAGAAGGGTCTGGGTGCTTTTAGAAGGGTCCTGGGTGGCTCTAGAAGGGTCTGGGGGCTTGTAGAAGGGTCCTGGGGGGCTCTAGAAGGGTCTGGGTGCTTTTAGAAGGGTCCTGGGGGCATCTAGAAAGCTCTGGGAGCTTTTAGAAGGGTTCTGGGGGGCTCTAGAAGGGTCTGGGGGCTTGTAGAAGGGTCCTGGGGGGCTCTAGAAGGGTCTGGGTGCTTTTAGAAGGGTCCTGGGGGCATCTAGAAAGCTCTGGGAGCTTTTAGAAGGGTTCTGGGGGGCTCTAGAAGGGTCTGGGGGCTTTTAGAAGGGTCCTGGGGGGCTCTAGAAGGGTCTGGGGGCTTTTAGAAGGGTCCTGGAGGTCTCTAGAAGGGTCTGGGGGCTTTTAGAAGGGTCCTGGAGGTCTCTAGAAGGGTCTGGGAGCTTTTAGAAGGGTCCATAGAGGCTCTAGAAGGGTCTGGGGGCTTTTAGAACTGTCCTGGGATGCTCTAGAAGGTTCTGGGGGCTTTCAGAAGGGTCCAGGGGTCCTCTAGAAGGGTCTGGAGGCTTTTAGATGGGTCCGGGGGGGCTCTAGAAGGGTCTGGGGTCTTTTAGAAGGGTCCTGGGGTGCTCTAGAAGGGTCTGGGGACATTAAGAATGGTCCTGGGGTGTCCTAGAAGGGACGGGGTGCCTTAAGAGGGGCCCTGGGGGGCTCTAGAAGGGTCTGGGGGCTTTTAGAAGGGTCCTGGAGTGCTCTAGAAGGGTCTGGGGGCTTTTAGAATGCTCCTGGGGATCTCTAGAAGTGTCTGGGGTCTTTTAGAAAGATCCGGGGAGTGTCTAGATGTGTCTGCGGCCTTTCAGAAGGGTCCTGGGGGGCTCTAGAAGGGTCTGGGGTCTTTTAGAAGGGTCCTGGGGGGGTCTAGAAGGGTCTGGGGGCTTTTAGAATGGTCCTGGGAGGCTCTAGAAGGGTCTGGGTGCTTTTAGAAGGGTCCTGCGGCCCTCTAGAAGGGTCTGAGTGCTTTTAGAAGGGTCATGGGGGTCTCTAGAAAGGTCTGGGGGCTTTTAGAATGATCCGGGGAGGGTCTAGAAGGTTCTGGGGGATTTTAGAAGGGTCCTGGGGGGCTCTAGAGGGGTCTGGGGGCTTTTAGAAGGGTCCCGGGGTTCTCTAGAAGGGTCTGGGGGCATTTAGAAGTATCCTGGGAGCCTCTAGAAGGGTCTGGGATCTATTAGAGTGGTCCGGGGGGGCTCTAGAAGGGTCTGGAGGTTTTTAGAATGTTCCGGGGGTTCTCTAGAAGGGTCTGGGGACTTATAGAAGGGTCCTGGGGCCTCTAGAAGTGTCTGAGAACTATTAGAGTGGTTCGGGGGGGCTCTAGAAGGGTCTGGAGGCTTTTAGAAGGGTCTTGGGAAGCTCAGGAAGGGTCTGGGGGCTTTTAGAATAATCCGGGGAGGGTCTAGAAAGGTCTGGGTTCTTTTAGAATAGTCTTGGGAGGTTTTAGAAGGGTCTGGGGTCTTTTAGAATGATCAGGGGAGGGTCTAGAAGGGTCTGGGCGCTTTTAACCGGGTCCTGGGGGGCTCTACAAGGGTCTGGAGGCTTTTAGAGGGGTTCTGGGGGGCCCTAGAAAGGTCTGGGTTCATTTAGAAGGATCCGGGGAGGGTCTAGAAAGGTCGGGGTGCTATTAGAAGGGTCCTGGGAGGCTCTAGAAGAATCTGGGGGCTTTTAGAATGATCCGGGGAGGGTCTAGAAGGGTCTGGGGGCCTTTAGAAGGGTCCTGGGGGGCTCTAGAATGGTCTGGGGGGTTTTAGAAGGGTCCTGGGAGGCTCTAGAAGAGTCTGGGGGCTTTTAGAATGGTACTGGGATGCTCTAGAAGGGTCTTGGTGCTTTTAGAAGGGTCCTGGAGGGCTCTAGAAGGTTCTGGGTGCTTTCAGAAAGGTCCAGGGGGCCACTAGAAGGGTCTGGAGGCTTTTAGAAGGGTCCGGGGGGGCTCTAGAATGGTCTGGGGGCTTTTAGACGGGTCCTGGCGTGCTCTAGAAAGGTCTGGGGACTTTTAGAAGGGTCCTGGGGTGCTCTAGAAGGGACGGGGTGCCTTAAGAGGAGGCCTGGGGGGCTCTAGAAGTGTCTGGGGGCTTTTAGAATGGTCCTGGGGTGCTCTAGAAGGGTCTGGGGTCTTTTAGAAGGATCCGGGGAGTGTATATAAGTGTCTGCGACCTTTCAGAAAGGGTCCTGGGGGGCTCTAGAAGGGTCTGGGGGCTTTTAGAAGGGTCCTGGGGGGGTCTAGATGGGTCTGGGGTCTTTTAGAATGGTCCTGGGAGGCTCTAGAATGGTCTGGGTGCTTTTAGAAGGGTTCTGGGTGCGTCTTGAAGGGTCTGGGGTCATTTAGAAGGGTCCTGTGGGGCTCTAGAAGGGTCTAGGGGCTTTTAGAAGGGTACTGGGGGGCTCTAGAAGGGTCTGGGGGCTTTTAGAATGATCCTGGGGCGCTCTAGAAGGGTATGGGGTCTTTTCGAAGGATCCGGGGAGGCTCTAGAAAGGTCTGGGTGCTTTTAGATGGGTCCTAGGGGGCTCTAGAAGGGTCTGGGGGCTTTTGGAATGATCCTGGGGGTCTCTAGAAGGGTCTGGGGGCTTTTAGAATGATCCGGGGACGGTCTAGAAAGGTCTGGGTGCTTTTTGAAGGATCCTAGGTGGCTCTAGAAGGGTCTGGGGGCTTTTAGAAGGGTACTGGGGGGCTCTAGAAGGGTCTGGGGGCTTTTAGAATGATCCTGGGGCGCTCTAGAAGGGTATGGGGGCTTTTAGAATGATCCTGGGGGTCTCTAGAAGTGTCTGGGGGCTTTTAGAATGATCCGGGGACGGTCTAGAAAGGTCTGGGTGCTTTTTGAAGGATCCTAGGTGGCTCTAGAAGGGTCTGGGGGCTTTTAGAAGGATCCGGGGAGGGTCTAGAAGGGTCTGGGGGCTTTTAGAAGGGTCCTGGGGTTCTCTTAGAACGGTCTGGTTGCTTTTAGAAGGGTACTGGGAGGCTCTAGAAGGGTCGGGGGTACTTTTATAAGGGTCCGGGGAGCCTCTAGAAGGGTCTGGGTGCTTTTAGAAAGGTCCTGGGGGGCTCTAGAAGGGTCTAGAGGCTTTTAGACGGGTCCTGGGGGCCTCTAGAAGGGTCTGGGTGCTTTTAGAAGGGTCCTGGGTGGCTCTAGAAGGGTCTGGGGCTTGTAGAAGGGTCCTGGGGGGCTCTAGAAGGGTCTGGGTGCTTTTAGAAGGGTCCTAGGGGCATCTAGAAAGCTCTGGGAGCTTTTAGAAGGGTTCTGGGGGCTCTAGAAGGGTCTGGGGGCTTGTAGAAGGGTCCTGGCTGCCGCTAGAAGGGTCTGGGGGCATTTAGAAGGGTCCTGGGGGGCTCAAGAAGGGTCTGGGGGCTTTTAGAAGGGTCCTGGGGTGCTCTAGAAGGGTCTGGGGGCTTTTAGAAGGGTCCTGGGGGGCTCTAGAAGGGTCTGGGGCTTTTAGAAGGGTCCTGGAGGTCTCTAGAAGGGTCTGGGAGCTTTTAGAAGGGTCCATGGAGGCTCTAGAAGGGTCTGGGGGCTTTTAGATCTGTCCTGGGATGCTCTAGAAGGGTCTGGGGGCTTTTAGAACTGTCCTGGGATGCTCTAGAAGGTTCTGGGGGATTTCAGAAGGGTCCAGGGGTCCTCTAGAAGGGTCTGGAGGCTTTTAGATGGGTCCGGGGGGGCTCTAGAAGGGTCTGGGGTCTTTTAGAAGGGTCCTGGGGTGCTCTAGAAGGGTCTGGGGACATTAAGAATGGTCCTGGGGTGTCCTAGAAGGGACGGGGTGCCTTAAGAGGGGCCCTGGGGGGCTCTAGAAGGGTCTGGGGGCTTTTAGAAGGGTCCTGGAGTGCTCTAGAAGGGTCTGGGGGCTTTTAGAATGCTCCTGGGGATCTCTAGAAGTGTCTGGGGTCTTTTAGAAAGATCCGGGGAGTGTCTAGATGTGTCTGCGGCCTTTCAGAAGGGTCCTGGGGGGCTCTAGAAGGGTCTGGGGTCTTTTAGAAGGGTCCTGGGGGGGTCTAGAAGGGTCTGGGGGCTTTTAGAATGGTCCTGGGAGGCTCTAGAAGGGTCTGGGTGCTTTTAGAAGGGTCCTGCGGCCCTCTAGAAGGGTCTGAGTGCTTTTAGAAGGGTCATGGGGGTCTCTAGAAAGGTCTGGGGGCTTTTAGAATGATCCGGGGAGGGTCTAGAAGGTTCTGGGGGCTTTTAGAAGGGTCCTGGGGGGCTCTAGAGGGGTCTGGGGGCTTTTAGAAGGGTCCCGGGGTTCTCTAGAAGGGTCTGGGGGCATTTAGAAGTATCCTGGGAGCCTCTAGAAGGGTCTGGGATCTATTAGAGTGGTCCGGGGGGGCTCTAGAAGGGTCTGGAGGTTTTTAGAATGTTCCGGGGGTTCTCTAGAAGGGTCTGGGGACTTATAGAAGGGTCCTGGGGCCTCTAGAAGTGTCTGAGAACTATTAGAGTGGTTCGGGGGGGCTCTAGAAGGGTCTGGAGGCTTTTAGAAGGGTCTTGGGAAGCTCAGGAAGGGTCTGGGGGCTTTTAGAATAATCCGGGGAGGGTCTAGAAAGGTCTGGGTTCTTTTAGAATAGTCTTGGGAGGTTTTAGAAGGGTCTGGGGTCTTTTAGAATGATCAGGGGAGGGTCTAGAAGGGTCTGGGCGCTTTTAGACGGGTCCTGGGGGGCTCTACAAGGGTCTGGAGGCTTTTAGAGGGGTTCTGGGGGGCCCTAGAAAGGTCTGGGTTCATTTAGAAGGATCCGGGGAGGGTCTAGAAAGGTCGGGGTGCTATTAGAAGGGTCCTGGGAGGCTCTAGAAGAATCTGGGGGCTTTTAGAATGATCCGGGGAGGGTCTAGAAGGGTCTGGGGGCCTTTAGAAGGGTCCTGGGGGGCTCTAGAATGGTCTGGGGGGTTTTAGAAGGTTCCTGGGGGCCTCTAGAAGGGTCTGGGGTCTTTTCGAAGGATCCGGGGAGGGTCTAGAAGGGTCTGGGGTCTTTTAGAAGGGTCCTAGGGGCCTCTAGAAGGGTCTGGGGGCTTTTAGATGGGTCCTAGGGGGCTCTAGAAGGGTCTGGGGGCTTTTAGAGGTTTCCTGCGAGGCTCTAGAAGGGTCTGGGGTCTTTTAGAATGATCCGGGGAGGGTCTAGAAGGGTCTGGGGGCATTTAGAAGGGTCCTGGGGGTCTCTAGAAGGGTCTGAGGGCTTTTAGAATGATCCGGGGAGGGTCTAGAAGAGTCTGGGGGCCTTTAGAATGGTCCTGGGGCTCTCCAGAAGGGTCTGGGTGCTTTTAGAAGGGTCCTGGGAGGCTCTAGAATGGTTTGGGTGCTTTTAGAATGGTCCTGGGTGGCTCTAGAAGGTTCTGGTTGCTTTTCGAAGGGTCCTGGCTTATCTAGAAGTGTCTGGGGGCATTTAGAAGGGTCCTGGGTGTCTCTAGAAGGGTCTGGGTGCTTTTAGAATGGTCCTGGGGGGCTCTAGAAGCGTCTGGTGGCTTTTAGAAGGGTCCTGGGTGGATCTAGAAAGTTCTGGAGGCTTTCAGAAGGGTCATGGGGGTCTCTAGAATGGTCTGGGGGCTTTTAGAAGGGTCCTGGGGAGCCCTAGAAGGGTCTGGGTTCTTTTAGAAGGGTCCTGGGATGCTCTAGAAGGTTCTTGGGGCTTTCAGAAGGGTCCTGGGGGCCTCTATAAGGGTCTGGGTGCTTTTAGAAGGGTCCTGGGGGGCTCTAGAAGGGTCTTGGGGCTTTTAGAAGGGTCCTGGGGTGCTCTAGAAGGGTCTGGGGACTTTTAGAAGGGTCCTGGGGTGCTCTAGAATGGACGGGGTGCCTTAAGAGGGCCCTGGGGACCTCTAGATTGGTCTGGGGGCTTTTAGAAGGGTCCTGGTGTCCTCTAGAAGGGTCTGAGGGCTTTAGAATGGTCCTGGGAGGCTCTAGAATGGTCTGGGGTTTTTTAGAAGTATCCGGGGAGGGTCTAGAAGGGTCTGGGGGCTTTTAGAAGGGTCCTTGGGGCCTCTAGAAGGGTCTGGGGGCATTTAGATGGGTCATAGGGGGATCTAGAAGGGTCAGGGGGCTTTTAGAAGGGTCCTGGGGGGCTCTAGAAGTTTCTGGGAGCTTTTAGAATGATCCGGGGACGGTCTAGAAGGGTCTGGGTGCTTTTTGAAGGATCCTAGGGGGCTCTAGAAGGGTCTGAGGGCGTTTAGAAGGATCCGGGGAGTGTCTAGAAGGGTCTGGGGGCTTTTAGAAGGGTCCTGGGGGTCTCTAGAAGGGTCTGGTGGCTTTTAGAAGGGTCCTGGGAGGCTCTAGAAGGGTCTGGGTGCTTTTATAAGGGACCGGGGAGCCTCTAGAAGGGTCTGGGTGCTTTTAGAAAGGTCCTGGGTGGCTCTAGAATGGTCTGGGGGCTTTTAGAAGGGTCCTGGGGGGCTCTAGAAGGGTCTGATGGCTTGTAGAATGGTCCTGGGGGGGCTCTAGAAGGGTCTGGTGGCTTTTAGAAGGGTCCTGGGTGCCTCTAGAATGGTCTGGGGGCTTTTAGAAGGGTCCTTGGGGGCTCTAGAAGGGTCTGGGGGCTTTTAGAAGGGTCCTGGGATGCTCTAGAATGGTCTGGGTGCTTTTAGAAGGGTCCTGGGAGGCTCTAGAAGGGTCTGGGGTCTTTTAGAAGGGTCCTGGGTGGCTCTAGAATGGTCTGGGGGCTTTTAGAAGGGTCCTGGGAGGATCTAGAAGAGTCTGGGGGCTTTTAGAAAGATTCTGGAAGGCTCTAGAAGGGTCTGGGGGCTTTTAGAATGGTCCTGGGATGCTCTAGAAGGGTCTGGGTGCTTGTAGAAGGGTCCTGGGGGGCTCTAGAAGGTTCTGGGTGCTTTCAGAAAGGTCCAGGGGGCATCTAGAAGGGTCTGGAGGCTTTTAGAAGGGTCCGGGGGGGCTCTAGAATGGTCTGGGTGCTTTTAGACGGGTCCTGGCGTGCTCTAGAAAGGTCTGGGGACTTTTAGAAGGGTCCTGGTGTGCTCTAGAAGGGATGGGGTGCCTTAAGAGGAGGCCTGGGGGGCTCTAGAAGTGTCTGGGGTCTTTTAGAAGGGTCCTGGGGTGCTCTAGAAGGGTCTGGGGTATTTTAGAAGGATCCGGGGAGTGTCTAGAAGTGTCTGCGGCCTTTCAGAAGGGTCCTGGGTGTCTCTAATAGGGTCTGGGGGCTTTTAGAAGGGTCCTGGGGGGGTCTAGAAGGGTCTGGGTTCTTTTAGAATGGTCCTGGGAGGCTCTAGAATGGTCTGGGTGCTTTCAGAAGGGTTCTGGGTGCGTCTTGAAGGGTCTGGGGGCATCTAGAAGGGTCCTGGGGGGCTCTAGAAAGGTCTAGGGGCTTTTAGAAGGGTACTGGGGAGGCTCTAGAAGGGTCTGGGGGCTTTTAGAATGATCCTGGGGGGCTCTAGAAGGGTCTGGGGTCTTTTCGAAGGATCCGGGGAGGGTCTAGAAGGGTCTGGGGGCTTTTAGAAGTGTCCTAGGGGACTCTAGAAGGGTCTGGGGGCTTTTAGATGGGTCCTAGGGGGCTGTAGAAGGGTCTGGGGGCTTTTGGAATGATCCTGGGGGGCTCTAGAAGGGTCTGGGGGCTTTTAGAATGATCCTGGGGGTCTCTAGAAGGGTCTGGGGGCTTTTAGAATGATCCGGGGACGGTCTAGAAATGTCTGGGTGCTTTTTGAAGGATCCTAGGTGGCTCTAGAAGGGTCTGGGGGCTTTTAGAAGGATCCGGGAAGGGTCTAGAAAGGTCTGGGGGCTTTTAGAAGGGTCCTGGGGTTCTCTAGAAGGGTCTGGTTGCTTTTAGAAGGGTACTGGGAGGCTCTAGAAGGGTCGGGGTGCTTTTATAAGGGTCCGAGGAGCCTCTAGAAGGGTCTGGGTGCTTTTAGAAAGGTCCTGGGGGGCTCTAGAAGGGTCTAGAGGCTTTTAGACGGGTCCTGGGGGACTCTAGAAGGGTCTGGGTGCTTTTAGAAGGGTCCTGGGGTGCTCTAGAAGGGTCTGGGTGCTTTTAGAAGGGTCCTGGGGGGCTCTAGAAGGGTCTGGGGGCTTTTAGAAGGGTCCTGGGGGCATCTAGAAATCTCTGGGAGCTTTTAGAAGGGTTCTGGGGGGCTCTAGAAGGGTCTGGGGGCTTTTAGAAGGGTCCTGGGTGCCGCTAGAAGGGTCTGGGGGCTTTTAGAAGGGTCCTGGGGGGCTCAAGAAGGGTCTGGGGGCTTTTAGAAGGGTCCTGGGGGTCTCTAGAAGGGTCTGGGAGCTTTTAGAAGGGTCCATGGAGGCTCTAGAAGGGTCTGGGGGCTTTTAGAACTGTCCTGGGATGCTCTAGAAGGGTCTGGGGGCTTTTAGAACTGTCCTGGGATGCTCTAGAAGGTTCTGGGGGCTTTCAGAAGGGTCCAGGGGTCCTCTAGAAGGGTCTGGAGGCTTTTAGAAGGGTCCGGGGGTGCTCTAGAAGGGTCTGGGGGCTTTTAGAAGGGTCCTGGTGTGCTCTAGAAGGGTCTGGGGACTTTAAGAATGGTCCTGGGGTGTCCTAGAAGGGACGGGGTGCCTTAAGAGGGGCCCTGGGGGGCTCTAGAAGGGTCTGGGGGCTTTTAGAAGGGTCCTGGAGTGCTCTAGAAGGGTCTGGGGGCTTTTAGAATGCTCCTGGGCATCTCTCGAAGTGTCTGGGTTCTTTTAGAAAGATCCGGGGAGTGTCTAGATGTGTCTGCGGCCTTTCAGAAGGGTCCTGGGGGGCTCTAGAAGGGTCTGGGTTCTTTTAGAAGGGTCCTGGGGGGGTCTAGAAGGGTCTGGGGGCTTTTAGAATGGTCCTGGGAGGCTCTAGAAGGGTCTGGGTGCTTTTAGAAGGGTCCTGGGGCCCTCTAGAAGGGTCTGAGTGCTTTTAGAAGGGTCATGGGGGTCTCTAGAAGGGTCTGGGGGCTTTTAGAATGATCCGGGGAGGGTCTAGAAGGTTCTGGGGGCTTTTAGAAGGGTCCTGGGGGGCTCTAGAGGGGTCTGGGGGCTTTTAGAAGGGTCCCGGGGTTCTCTAGAAGGGTCTGGGTGCATTTAGAAGTATCCTGGGGGCCTCTAGAAGGGTCTGGGATCTATTAGAGTGGTCCGGGGGGTCTCTAGAAGGGTCTGGGGGTTTTTAGAAGGCTCCTGGGAGGCTCTTGAATGGTCTGGGGGCTTTTAGAATGTTCCTGGGGTTCTCTAGAAGGGTCTGGGGACTTATAGAAGGGTCCTGGGGGCCTCTAGAATGGTCTGAGAACTATTAGAGTGGTTCGGGGGGGCTCTAGAAGGGTCTGGAGGCTTTTAGAAGGGTCTTGGGGGGCTCTAGAAGGGTCTGGGGGCTTTTAGAATAATCCGGGGAGGGTCTAGAAGGGTCTGGGTTCTTTTAGAATAGTCTTGGGAGGTTTTAGAAGGGTCTGGGGTCTTTTAGAATGATCAGGGGAGGGTCTAGAAGGGTCTGGGCGCTTTTAGACGGGTCCTGGGGGGCTCTACAAGGGTCTGGAGTCTTTTAGAGGGGTTCTGGGGGGCCCTAGAAAGGTCTGGGTTCATTTAGAAGGATCCGGGGAGGGTCTAGAAAGGTCGGGGGGCTATTAGAAGGGTCCTGGGAGGCTCTAGAAGAATATGGGGGCTTATAGAATGATCCGGGGAGGGTCTAGAAGGGTCTGGGGGCCTTTAGAAGGGTCCTGGTGGGCTCTAGAATGGTCTGGGGGCTTTTAGAATGATCCTGGGGGGCTCTAGAAGGGTCTGGGACTTTTAGAATGATCCTGGGGGGCTCTAGAAGGGTCAGGGGTCTTTTCGAAGGATCCGGGGAGGGTCTAGAAGGGTCTGGGGTCTTTTAGAAGGGTAATAGGGGCCTCTAGAAGGGTCTGGGGGCTTTTAGATGGGTCCTAGGGGGCTCTAGAAGGGTCTGGGGGCTTTTAGAATGATCCTGGGGGGCTCTTGAAGGGTCTGGGGGCTTTTAGAATGATCCGGGGAGGGTCTAGAAAGGTCTGGGGGCCTTTAGAATGGTATTGGGGTGCTCTAGAAGTCTCTGGGTGCTTTTAGAAGGGTCCTGGGAGGCTCTAGAAGGGTCTGGGGGCTTTTAGAAGAGTCCTGGGTGGCTCTAAAAGGTTCTGGGGGGTTTTAGAAGGGTCCTAGGGGCGTCTAGAAGGGTCTGGGGGCTTTTAGAATGGTCCTGGGATGCTCTAGAAGGGTCTGGGTGCTTTTAGAATGGTCCTGGGGGGCTCTAGAATGTTCTGAGCTCTTTCAGAAGGGTCCTGGGGTTCTCTAGAAGGGTCTGGGGGATATTAGAAGGGTCCTGGGGGGCTCTAGAATGGTCGGGGGGCTTTTAGAAGGGTCCTGGGTGGCTCTAGAAGGGTCTGGGGGCTTTTAGAAGGGTCCTGGGGGGCTCTAGAAGGGTCTGGGGTCTTTTAGAAAGGTCCTGGAGGGATCTAGAAGGTTCTGGGGGCTTTCAGAGGGGTCCTGGGGGTCTCTAGAAGGGTCTGGGGGCTTTTAGAAGGGTCCGGGGGGCTCTAGAAGGGTCTGGGTGCCTTTAGAATGGTCCTGGGTGACTCTAGAATGTTCTGCTGGCTTTCAGAAGGGTCCTGGGGTCCTCTAGAAGGGTCTGGGGGCTTTTAGAAGGGTCCTGGGTGGCTCTAGAAGGGTCTATTGGCTTTTAGAAGGGTCCTGGGGTGCTCTAGAATGGTCTGGGGGCTTTTAGAAGGGTCCTGGGAGGCTCTAGAAGGGTCTGGGGGCTTTTAGAAAGGTCCTGGGAGGATCTAGATTGGTCTGGGGGCTTTAAGAAGGGTCCTGGGATGCTCTAGAAGGGTCTGGGGGCTTTTAGAAGGGTCCTGGGTGGCTCTAGAAGGGTCTGGGTGCCTTTAGAAGGGTCCTGGGTGACTCTAGAATGTTCTGCTGGCTTTCAGAATGGTCCTAAGGTCTTCTAGAAGGGTCTGGGCTCTTATAGAAGGGTCCGGGGGGGCTCTAGAAGGGTCTGGGGGCTTTCAGAAGGGTCCTGGGGTGCTCTAGAAGGGCCTGGGGACTTTTAGAAGGGTCCAGGGGTGCTCTTGAAGGGACGGGGTTCATTAAGAGGGGCCCTGGGTGCCTCTTGAAGGGTCTGGGGGCATTTAGAAGGGTCCTGGTTGGCTCTAGAAGGGTCTAGGGGCTTTTAGAAGGGTACTGGGGGGCTCTAGAAGGGTCTGGGGGCTTTTAGAATGATCCTGGGGGGCTCTAGAAGGGTCTGGGGTCTTTTAGAAGGGTCCTGGGGTTCTCTAGAAGGGTCTGGTTGATTTTAGAAGTGTACTGGGAGGCTCTAGAAGGGTCGGGGTGCTTTTATAAGGGTCCGGGGAGCCTCTAGAATGGTCTGGGTGCTTTTAGAAAGGTCCTGGGAGGCTCTAGAAGGGTCTAGAGGCTTTTAGACTGGTCCTGGGGTCCTCTAGAAGGGTCTGGGTGCTTTTAGAAGGGTCCTGGTTGGATCTAGAAGGGTCTGGGGGCTTGTAGAAGGGTCCGGGGGTCTCTAGAAGGGTCTGGGGGCTTTTAGAAGGGTCCTGGGGGCATCTAGAAGGGTCTGGGAGCTTTTAGAAGGGTCCTGGGGGGCTCTAGAAGGGTCTAGGGGCTTGTAGAAGGGTCCTGGGTGCCGCTAGAAGGGTCTGGGGACTTTTAGAAGGGTCCTGGGGGGCTCAAGAAGGGTCTGGGGGCTTTTGGAAGGGTCCTGGGGTGCTCTAGAAGGGTCTGGGGGCTTTTAGAAGGGTCCTGGGGGGCTCTAGAATGTTCTGGGGGCTTTTAGAAGTGTCCTGGGTCCTCTAGAAAGGTCTGGGGGCTTTTAGAAAGGTCCTGGGAGGATCTAGAAGAGTCTGGGGGCTTTTAGAAAGGTCCTGGGAGGGTCTAGAAGGGTCTGGGTGCTTTTAGAAGGGTCCTGGTTGGATCTAGAAGGGTCTGGGAGCTTTTAGTAGGTCCTGGGGGGATCTAGAAGGGTCTGGGGTCTTTTAGAATGGTCCGGGGGGGCTCTAGAAGGGTCTGGGGGCTTTTAGAAGGGTCCTGGAGGCCTCTAGAAGGATCTGGGGGCTTTTAGATGGGTCCTGGGGTTCTCTAGAAGGGTCTGGGGGCTTTTAGAATGATCCGGGGACGGTCTAGAAGGGTCTTTATGCTTTTTGAAGGATACTAGGCGGCTCTAGAAGGGTCTGGGGTCTTTTAGAAGGTTCCTGGGGGGCTCTAGAAGGGTCTGGGGGCTTTTAGAATGGTCAGGGGAGTCTCTAGAAGGGTCTGGGGGCTTTTAGAAGGGTCCTGGGAGGCTCTAGAAGGGTTTAGAGGCTCTTAGAATGGTCAGGGGAGTCTCTAGAAGGGTCTGGGGTCTTTTAGAAGGTTCCTGGGGGGCTCTAGAAGGGTCTGGGGGCTTTTAGAATGATCCGGGGAGGGTCTAGAAGGTTCTGTGGGCTTTTAGAAGGGTCCTGGGGGCCTCTAGAATGGATTGGGGGCGTTTAGAAGGGACCTGTGAGGCTCTGGAAGGGTCTGGGTGCTTTTATAAGGGTCCTGGGGGCCTCTAGAAGGGTCTGGGGGCTTTTATAAGGGTCCGGTGGGGCTCTAGAAGAATCTGGGGACTTTTAGAAGGGTCCTGGTGGCATCTAGACGGGTCTGGGGGCTTTTAGAAGGGTCCGGGGGGGCTCTAGAAGGGTCTGGGGAATTTTAGAAGGGTCCTCGGATTCTCTAGAAGGGTCTGGGTGCTTTTATAAGGGTCCTGGAGGGCTCTAGATGGTTCTGGGGGCTTTCAGAAGGGTCCTGGGTTTATCTAGAAGGGTCTGGGGGCTTTTAGAAGGGTCCTGGGGGGCTCTAGAAGGGTCTGGGTGCCTTTAGAAGGGTCCTGGGTGACTCTAGAATGTTCTGCTGGCTTTCAGAAGGGTTCTGGGTTCCTCTAGAAAGGTCTGGTTTCTTTTAGAAGGGTCCTGGGGGGCTCTAGAAGGGTCTGGAGTCTTTTAGATAGGTCCTGGGAGGATCTAGATGGGTCTGGGGGCTTTTAGAAGGGTCCTGGGATGCTCTAGAAGGGTCTGGGGGCTTGTAGAAGGGTCCGGGGGTCTCTAGAAGGGTCTGGGGGCTTTTAGAAGGGTCCTGGGGGCATCTAGAAGGGTCTGGGAGCTTTTAGAAGGGTCCTGGGGGGCTCTAGAAGGGTCTAGGGGCTTGTAGAAGGGTCCTGGGTGCCGCTAGAAGGGTCTGGGGACTTTTAGAAGGGTCCTGGGGGGCTCAAGAAGGGTCTGGGGGCTTTTGGAAGGGTCCTGGGGTGCTCTAGAAGGGTCTGGGGGCTTTTAGAAGGGTCCTGGGGGGCTCTAGAATGTTCTGGGGGCTTTTAGAAGTGTCCTGGGTCCTCTAGAAAGGTCTGGGGGCTTTTAGAAAGGTCCTGGGAGGATCTAGAAGAGTCTGGGGGCTTTTAGAAAGGTCCTGGGAGGGTCTAGAAGGGTCTGGGTGCTTTTAGAAGGGTCCTGGTTGGATCTAGAAGGGTCTGGGAGCTTTTAGTAGGTCCTGGGGGGATCTAGAAGGGTCTGGGGTCTTTTAGAATGGTCCGGGGGGGCTCTAGAAGGGTCTGGGGGCTTTTAGAAGGGTCCTGGAGGCCTCTAGAAGGATCTGGGGGCTTTTAGATGGGTCCTGGGGTTCTCTAGAAGGGTCTGGGGGCTTTTAGAATGATCCGGGGACGGTCTAGAAGGGTCTTTATGCTTTTTGAAGGATACTAGGCGGCTCTAGAAGGGTCTGGGGTCTTTTAGAAGGTTCCTGGGGGGCTCTAGAAGGGTCTGGGGGCTTTTAGAATGGTCAGGGGAGTCTCTAGAAGGGTCTGGGGGCTTTTAGAAGGGTCCTGGGAGGCTCTAGAAGGGTTTAGAGGCTCTTAGAATGGTCAGGGGAGTCTCTAGAAGGGTCTGGGGTCTTTTAGAAGGTTCCTGGGGGGCTCTAGAAGGGTCTGGGGGCTTTTAGAATGATCCGGGGAGGGTCTAGAAGGTTCTGTGGGCTTTTAGAAGGGTCCTGGGGGCCTCTAGAATGGATTGGGGGCGTTTAGAAGGGACCTGTGAGGCTCTGGAAGGGTCTGGGTGCTTTTATAAGGGTCCTGGGGGCCTCTAGAAGGGTCTGGGGGCTTTTATAAGGGTCCGGTGGGGCTCTAGAAGAATCTGGGGACTTTTAGAAGGGTCCTGGTGGCATCTAGACGGGTCTGGGGGCTTTTAGAAGGGTCCGGGGGGGCTCTAGAAGGGTCTGGGGAATTTTAGAAGGGTCCTCGGATTCTCTAGAAGGGTCTGGGTGCTTTTATAAGGGTCCTGGAGGGCTCTAGATGGTTCTGGGGGCTTTCAGAAGGGTCCTGGGTTTATCTAGAAGGGTCTGGGGGCTTTTAGAAGGGTCCTGGGGGGCTCTAGAAGGGTCTGGGTGCCTTTAGAAGGGTCCTGGGTGACTCTAGAATGTTCTGCTGGCTTTCAGAAGGGTTCTGGGTTCCTCTAGAAAGGTCTGGTTTCTTTTAGAAGGGTCCTGGGGGGCTCTAGAAGGGTCTGGAGTCTTTTAGATAGGTCCTGGGAGGATCTAGATGGGTCTGGGGGCTTTTAGAAGGGTCCTGGGATGCTCTAGAAGGGTCTGGGGGCTTTTAGAATGGTCCTAGGGGCCTCTAGAAGGGTCTGGGGGCTTTTAGAAGGGTCCTAGGGGGCTCTAGAAATATCTGGGGGCTTTTAGAATGATCCTGGGGGGCTCTAGAAGGGTCTGGGGGCTTTTAGAATGATCCGGGGACGGTCTAGAAAGGTCTGGGTGCTTTTTGAAGGATCCTAGGGGGCTCTAGAAGGGTCTGGGGGCTTTTAGAAGGATCCTGGGAGGGTCTAGAAGGGTCTGGGGGCTTTTAGAAGGGTCCTGGGGTTCTCTAGAAGGGTCTGGTTGCTTTTAGAAGGGTACTGGGAGGCTCTAGAAGGGTCTGGGTGCTTTTATAAGGGTCCGGGGAGCCTCTAGAAGGGTCTGGGTGATTTTAGAAAGGTCCTGGGGGGCTCTAGAAGGGTCTGGGGGCTTTTAGAAGGGTCCGGGGGGGCTCTAGAAGGGTCTGGGGAATTTTAGAAGGGTCCTCGGATTCTCTAGAAGGGTCTGGGGGCTTTTAGAAGGGTCCTGGAGGGCTCTAGAAGGTTCTGGGGGCTTTCAGAAGGGTCCTGGGGGTCTCTAGAAGGGTCTGGGGCCTTTTAGAAGGGTCCTGGGGGGCTCTAGAAGGGTCTGGGTGCCTTTAGAAGGGTCCTGGGTGACTCTAGAATGTTCTGCTGGCTTTCAGAAGGGTCCTTGGGTAGTCTAGAAGGGTCTGGGGGCTTTTAGATGGGTCCTGGGTGGCTCTAGAAGGGTCTGGGGGCTTTTAGAAGGATCCTGGGAGGCTCTAGAATGGTCTGGGGGCTTTTAGAAGGGTCCTGGGAGGCTCTAGAAGGGTCTGAGGGCTTTTAGAAAGGTCCTGGGTGGATCTAGAAGGGTCTGGGGGCTTTTCGAAGGGTCCTGGGAGTCTCTAGAAGGGTCTGGGGGCTTATAGAAGGGTCCTGGGAGGCTCTAGATGGGTCTTGGTGCTTTTAGAAGGGTCCTGGAGGGCTCTAGAAGGTTCTGGGTGCTTTCAGAAAGGTCCAGGGGGCCACTAGAAGGGTCTGGAGGCTTTTAGAAGGGTCCGGGGGGGCTCTAGAATGGTCTGGGGGCTTTTAGACGGGTCCTGGCGTGCTCTAGAAAGGTCTGGGGACTTTTAGAAGGGTCCTGGGGTGCTCTAGAAGGGACGGGGTGCCTTAAGAGGAGGCCTGGGGGGCTCTAGAAGTGTCTGGGGGCTTTTAGAATGGTCCTGGGGTGCTCTAGAAGGGTCTGGGGTCTTTTAGAAGGATCCGGGGAGTGTATATAAGTGTCTGCGACCTTTCAGAAAGGGTCCTGGGGGGCTCTAGAAGGGTCTGGGGGCTTTTAGAAGGGTCCTGGGGGGGTCTAGATGGGTCTGGGGTCTTTTAGAATGGTCCTGGGAGGCTCTAGAATGGTCTGGGTGCTTTTAGAAGGGTTCTGGGTGCGTCTTGAAGGGTCTGGGGTCATTTAGAAGGGTCCTGTGGGGCTCTAGAAGGGTCTAGGGGCTTTTAGAAGGGTACTGGGGGGCTCTAGAAGGGTCTGGGGGCTTTTAGAATGATCCTGGGGCGCTCTAGAAGGGTATGGGGTCTTTTCGAAGGATCCGGGGAGGCTCTAGAAAGGTCTGGGTGCTTTTAGATGGGTCCTAGGGGGCTCTAGAAGGGTCTGGGGGCTTTTGGAATGATCCTGGGGGTCTCTAGAAGGGTCTGGGGGCTTTTA
This sequence comes from Clamator glandarius, assembly GCA_033459285.1. Taxonomy (NCBI): domain Eukaryota; kingdom Metazoa; phylum Chordata; class Aves; order Cuculiformes; family Cuculidae; genus Clamator; species Clamator glandarius. The sequence goes on from JAUNZM010001572.1 coordinate 165,149, forward strand.
GAATGATCCGGGGACGGTCTAGAAAGGTCTGGGTGCTTTTTGAAGGATCCTAGGTGGCTCTAGAAGGGTCTGGGGGCTTTTAGAAGGGTACTGGGGGGCTCTAGAAGGGTCTGGGGGCTTTTAGAATGATCCTGGGGCGCTCTAGAAGGGTATGGGGGCTTTTAGAAGGGTCCTGGGGGTCTCTAGAAGTGTCTGGGGGCTTTTAGAATGATCCGGGGACGGTCTAGAAAGGTCTGGGTGCTTTTTGAAGGATCCTAGGTGGCTCTAGAAGGGTCTGGGGGCTTTTAGAAGGATCCGGGGAGGGTCTAGAAGGGTCTGGGGGCTTTTAGAAGGGTCCTGGGGTTCTCTAGAACGGTCTGGTTGCTTTTAGAAGGGTACTGGGAGGCTCTAGAAGGGTCGGGGTACTTTTATAAGGGTCCGGGGAGCCTCTAGAAGGGTCTGGGTGCTTTTAGAAAGGTCCTGGGGGGCTCTAGAAGGGTCTAGAGGCTTTTAGACGGGTCCTGGGGGCCTCTAGAAGGGTCTGGGTGCTTTTAGAAGGGTCCTGGGTGGCTCTAGAAGGGTCTGGGGGCTTGTAGAAGGGTCCTGGGGGGCTCTAGAAGGGTCTGGGTGCTTTTAGAAGGGTCCTGGGGGCATCTAGAAAGCTCTGGGAGCTTTTAGAAGGGTTCTGGGGGGCTCTAGAAGGGTCTGGGGGCTTGTAGAAGGGTCCTGGCTGCCGCTAGAAGGGTCTGGGGGCATTTAGAAGGGTCCTGGGGGGCTCAAGAAGGGTCTGGGGGCTTTTAGAAGGGTCCTGGGGTGCTCTAGAAGGGTCTGGGGGCTTTTAGAAGGGTCCTGGGGGGCTCTAGAAGGGTCTGGGGGCTTTTAGAAGGGTCCTGGAGGTCTCTAGAAGGGTCTGGGAGCTTTTAGAAGGGTCCATGGAGGCTCTAGAAGGGTCTGGGGGCTTTTAGATCTGTCCTGGGATGCTCTAGAAGGGTCTGGGGGCTTTTAGAACTGTCCTGGGATGCTCTAGAAGGTTCTGGGGGCTTTCAGAAGGGTCCAGGGGTCCTCTAGAAGGGTCTGGAGGCTTTTAGATGGGTCCGGGGGGGCTCTAGAAGGGTCTGGGGTCTTTTAGAAGGGTCCTGGGGTGCTCTAGAAGGGTCTGGGGACATTAAGAATGGTCCTGGGGTGTCCTAGAAGGGACGGGGTGCCTTAAGAGGGGCCCTGGGGGGCTCTAGAAGGGTCTGGGGGCTTTTAGAAGGGTCCTGGAGTGCTCTAGAAGGGTCTGGGGGCTTTTAGAATGCTCCTGGGGATCTCTAGAAGTGTCTGGGGTCTTTTAGAAAGATCCGGGGAGTGTCTAGATGTGTCTGCGGCCTTTCAGAAGGGTCCTGGGGGGCTCTAGAAGGGTCTGGGGTCTTTTAGAAGGGTCCTGGGGGGGTCTAGAAGGGTCTGGGGGCTTTTAGAATGGTCCTGGGAGGCTCTAGAAGGGTCTGGGTGCTTTTAGAAGGGTCCTGCGGCCCTCTAGAAGGGTCTGAGTGCTTTTAGAAGGGTCATGGGGGTCTCTAGAAAGGTCTGGGGGCTTTTAGAATGATCCGGGGAGGGTCTAGAAGGTTCTGGGGGCTTTTAGAAGGGTCCTGGGGGGCTCTAGAGGGGTCTGGGGGCTTTTAGAAGGGTCCCGGGGTTCTCTAGAAGGGTCTGGGGGCATTTAGAAGTATCCTGGGAGCCTCTAGAAGGGTCTGGGATCTATTAGAGTGGTCCGGGGGGGCTCTAGAAGGGTCTGGAGGTTTTTAGAATGTTCCGGGGGTTCTCTAGAAGGGTCTGGGGACTTATAGAAGGGTCCTGGGGCCTCTAGAAGTGTCTGAGAACTATTAGAGTGGTTCGGGGGGGCTCTAGAAGGGTCTGGAGGCTTTTAGAAGGGTCTTGGGAAGCTCAGGAAGGGTCTGGGGGCTTTTAGAATAATCCGGGGAGGGTCTAGAAAGGTCTGGGTTCTTTTAGAATAGTCTTGGGAGGTTTTAGAAGGGTCTGGGGTCTTTTAGAATGATCAGGGGAGGGTCTAGAAGGGTCTGGGCGCTTTTAGACGGGTCCTGGGGGGCTCTACAAGGGTCTGGAGGCTTTTAGAGGGGTTCTGGGGGGCCCTAGAAAGGTCTGGGTTCATTTAGAAGGATCCGGGGAGGGTCTAGAAAGGTCGGGGTGCTATTAGAAGGGTCCTGGGAGGCTCTAGAAGAATCTGGGGGCTTTTAGAATGATCCGGGGAGGGTCTAGAAGGGTCTGGGGGCCTTTAGAAGGGTCCTGGGGGGCTCTAGAATGGTCTGGGGGGTTTTAGAAGGTTCCTGGGGGCCTCTAGAAGGGTCTGGGGTCTTTTCGAAGGATCCGGGGAGGGTCTAGAAGGGTCTGGGGTCTTTTAGAAGGGTCCTAGGGGCCTCTAGAAGGGTCTGGGGGCTTTTAGATGGGTCCTAGGGGGCTCTAGAAGGGTCTGGGGGCTTTTAGAGGTTTCCTGCGAGGCTCTAGAAGGGTCTGGGGTCTTTTAGAATGATCCGGGGAGGGTCTAGAAGGGTCTGGGGGCATTTAGAAGGGTCCTGGGGGTCTCTAGAAGGGTCTGAGGGCTTTTAGAATGATCCGGGGAGGGTCTAGAAGAGTCTGGGGGCCTTTAGAATGGTCCTGGGGCTCTCCAGAAGGGTCTGGGTGCTTTTAGAAGGGTCCTGGGAGGCTCTAGAATGGTTTGGGTGCTTTTAGAATGGTCCTGGGTGGCTCTAGAAGGTTCTGGTTGCTTTTCGAAGGGTCCTGGCTTATCTAGAAGTGTCTGGGGGCATTTAGAAGGGTCCTGGGTGTCTCTAGAAGGGTCTGGGTGCTTTTAGAATGGTCCTGGGGGGCTCTAGAAGCGTCTGGTGGCTTTTAGAAGGGTCCTGGGTGGATCTAGAAAGTTCTGGAGGCTTTCAGAAGGGTCATGGGGGTCTCTAGAATGGTCTGGGGGCTTTTAGAAGGGTCCTGGGGAGCCCTAGAAGGGTCTGGGTTCTTTTAGAAGGGTCCTGGGATGCTCTAGAAGGTTCTTGGGGCTTTCAGAAGGGTCCTGGGGGCCTCTATAAGGGTCTGGGTGCTTTTAGAAGGGTCCTGGGGGGCTCTAGAAGGGTCTTGGGGCTTTTAGAAGGGTCCTGGGGTGCTCTAGAAGGGTCTGGGGACTTTTAGAAGGGTCCTGGGGTGCTCTAGAATGGACGGGGTGCCTTAAGAGGGCCCTGGGGACCTCTAGATTGGTCTGGGGGCTTTTAGAAGGGTCCTGGTGTCCTCTAGAAGGGTCTGAGGGCTTTAGAATGGTCCTGGGAGGCTCTAGAATGGTCTGGGGTTTTTTAGAAGTATCCGGGGAGGGTCTAGAAGGGTCTGGGGGCTTTTAGAAGGGTCCTTGGGGCCTCTAGAAGGGTCTGGGGGCATTTAGATGGGTCATAGGGGGATCTAGAAGGGTCAGGGGGCTTTTAGAAGGGTCCTGGGGGGCTCTAGAAGTTTCTGGGAGCTTTTAGAATGATCCGGGGACGGTCTAGAAGGGTCTGGGTGCTTTTTGAAGGATCCTAGGGGGCTCTAGAAGGGTCTGAGGGCGTTTAGAAGGATCCGGGGAGTGTCTAGAAGGGTCTGGGGGCTTTTAGAAGGGTCCTGGGGGTCTCTAGAAGGGTCTGGTGGCTTTTAGAAGGGTCCTGGGAGGCTCTAGAAGGGTCTGGGTGCTTTTATAAGGGACCGGGGAGCCTCTAGAAGGGTCTGGGTGCTTTTAGAAAGGTCCTGGGTGGCTCTAGAATGGTCTGGGGGCTTTTAGAAGGGTCCTGGGGGGCTCTAGAAGGGTCTGATGGCTTGTAGAATGGTCCTGGGGGGGCTCTAGAAGGGTCTGGTGGCTTTTAGAAGGGTCCTGGGTGCCTCTAGAATGGTCTGGGGGCTTTTAGAAGGGTCCTTGGGGGCTCTAGAAGGGTCTGGGGGCTTTTAGAAGGGTCCTGGGATGCTCTAGAATGGTCTGGGTGCTTTTAGAAGGGTCCTGGGAGGCTCTAGAAGGGTCTGGGGTCTTTTAGAAGGGTCCTGGGTGGCTCTAGAATGGTCTGGGGGCTTTTAGAAGGGTCCTGGGAGGATCTAGAAGAGTCTGGGGGCTTTTAGAAAGATTCTGGAAGGCTCTAGAAGGGTCTGGGGGCTTTTAGAATGGTCCTGGGATGCTCTAGAAGGGTCTGGGTGCTTGTAGAAGGGTCCTGGGGGGCTCTAGAAGGTTCTGGGTGCTTTCAGAAAGGTCCAGGGGGCATCTAGAAGGGTCTGGAGGCTTTTAGAAGGGTCCGGGGGGGCTCTAGAATGGTCTGGGTGCTTTTAGACGGGTCCTGGCGTGCTCTAGAAAGGTCTGGGGACTTTTAGAAGGGTCCTGGTGTGCTCTAGAAGGGATGGGGTGCCTTAAGAGGAGGCCTGGGGGGCTCTAGAAGTGTCTGGGGTCTTTTAGAAGGGTCCTGGGGTGCTCTAGAAGGGTCTGGGGTATTTTAGAAGGATCCGGGGAGTGTCTAGAAGTGTCTGCGGCCTTTCAGAAGGGTCCTGGGTGTCTCTAATAGGGTCTGGGGGCTTTTAGAAGGGTCCTGGGGGGTCTAGAAGGGTCTGGGTTCTTTTAGAATGGTCCTGGGAGGCTCTAGAATGGTCTGGGTGCTTTCAGAAGGGTTCTGGGTGCGTCTTGAAGGGTCTGGGGGCATTTAGAAGGGTCCTGGGGGGCTCTAGAAAGGTCTAGGGGCTTTTAGAAGGGTACTGGGGAGGCTCTAGAAGGGTCTGGGGGCTTTTAGAATGATCCTGGGGGGCTCTAGAAGGGTCTGGGGTCTTTTCGAAGGATCCGGGGAGGGTCTAGAAGGGTCTGGGGGCTTTTAGAAGTGTCCTAGGGGACTCTAGAAGGGTCTGGGGGCTTTTAGATGGGTCCTAGGGGGCTGTAGAAGGGTCTGGGGGCTTTTGGAATGATCCTGGGGGGCTCTAGAAGGGTCTGGGGGCTTTTAGAATGATCCTGGGGGTCTCTAGAAGGGTCTGGGGGCTTTTAGAATGATCCGGGGACGGTCTAGAAATGTCTGGGTGCTTTTTGAAGGATCCTAGGTGGCTCTAGAAGGGTCTGGGGGCTTTTAGAAGGATCCGGGAAGGGTCTAGAAAGGTCTGGGGCTTTTAGAAGGGTCCTGGGGTTCTCTAGAAGGGTCTGGTTGCTTTTAGAAGGGTACTGGGAGGCTCTAGAAGGGTCGGGGTGCTTTTATAAGGGTCCGAGGAGCCTCTAGAAGGGTCTGGGTGCTTTTAGAAAGGTCCTGGTGGGCTCTAGAAGGGTCTAGAGGCTTTTAGACGGGTCCTGGGGCCTCTAGAAGGGTCTGGGTGCTTTTAGAAGGGTCCTGGGGTGCTCTAGAAGGGTCTGGGGGCTTGTAGAAGGGTCCTGGGGGGCTCTAGAAGGGTCTGGGGGCTTTTAGAAGGGTCCTGGGGGCATCTAGAAATCTCTGGGAGCTTTTAGAAGGGTTCTGGGGGGCTCTAGAAGGGTCTGGGGGCTTTTAGAAGGGTCCTGGGTGCCGCTAGAAGGGTCTGGGGGCTTTTAGAAGGGTCCTGGGGGGCTCAAGAAGGGTCTGGGGGCTTTTAGAAGGGTCCTGGGGGTCTCTAGAAGGGTCTGGGAGCTTTTAGAAGGGTCCATGGAGGCTCTAGAAGGGTCTGGGGGCTTTTAGAACTGTCCTGGGATGCTCTAGAAGGGTCTGGGGGCTTTTAGAACTGTCCTGGGATGCTCTAGAAGGTTCTGGGGGCTTTCAGAAGGGTCCAGGGGTCCTCTAGAAGGGTCTGGAGGCTTTTAGGAGGGTCCGGGGGTGCTCTAGAAGGGTCTGGGGGCTTTTAGAAGGGTCCTGGTGTGCTCTAGAAGGGTCTGGGGACTTTAAGAAGGGTCCTGGGGTGTCCTAGAAGGGACGGGGTGCCTTAAGAGGGGCCCTGGGGGGCTCTAGAAGGGTCTGGGGGCTTTTAGAAGGGTCCTGGAGTGCTCTAGAAGGGTCTGGGGGCTTTTAGAATGCTCCTGGGCATCTCTCGAAGTGTCTGGGTTCTTTTAGAAAGATCCGGGGAGTGTCTAGATGTGTCTGCGGCCTTTCAGAAGGGTCCTGGGGGGCTCTAGAAGGGTCTGGGTTCTTTTAGAAGGGTCCTGGGGGGGTCTAGAAGGGTCTGGGGGCTTTTAGAATGGTCCTGGGAGGCTCTAGAAGGGTCTGGGTGCTTTTAGAAGGGTCCTGGGGCCCTCTAGAAGGGTCTGAGTGCTTTTAGAAGGGTCATGGGGGTCTCTAGAAGGGTCTGGGGGCTTTTAGAATGATCCGGGGAGGGTCTAGAAGGTTCTGGGGGCTTTTAGAAGGGTCCTGGGGGGCTCTAGAGGGGTCTGGGGGCTTTTAGAAGGGTCCCGGGGTTCTCTAGAAGGGTCTGGGTGCATTTAGAAGTATCCTGGGGGCCTCTAGAAGGGTCTGGGATCTATTAGAGTGGTCCGGGGGGTCTCTAGAAGGGTCTGGGGGTTTTTAGAAGGCTCCTGGGAGGCTCTTGAATGGTCTGGGGGCTTTTAGAATGTTCCTGGGGTTCTCTAGAAGGGTCTGGGGACTTATAGAAGGGTCCTGGGGGCCTCTAGAATGGTCTGAGAACTATTAGAGTGGTTCGGGGGGGCTCTAGAAGGGTCTGGAGGCTTTTAGAAGGGTCTTGGGGGGCTCTAGAAGGGTCTGGGGGCTTTTAGAATAATCCGGGGAGGGTCTAGAAGGGTCTGGGTTCTTTTAGAATAGTCTTGGGAGGTTTTAGAAGGGTCTGGGGTCTTTTAGAATGATCAGGGGAGGGTCTAGAAGGGTCTGGGCGCTTTTAGACGGGTCCTGGGGGGCTCTACAAGGGTCTGGAGTCTTTTAGAGGGGTTCTGGGGGGCCCTAGAAAGGTCTGGGTTCATTTAGAAGGATCCGGGGAGGGTCTAGAAAGGTCGGGGGGCTATTAGAAGGGTCCTGGGAGGCTCTAGAAGAATATGGGGGCTTATAGAATGATCCGGGGAGGGTCTAGAAGGGTCTGGGGGCCTTTAGAAGGGTCCTGGTGGGCTCTAGAATGGTCTGGGGGCTTTTAGAATGATCCTGGGGGGCTCTAGAAGGGTCTGGGACTTTTAGAATGATCCTGGGGGGCTCTAGAAGGGTCAGGGGTCTTTTCGAAGGATCCGGGGAGGGTCTAGAAGGGTCTGGGGTCTTTTAGAAGGGTAATAGGGGCCTCTAGAAGGGTCTGGGGGCTTTTAGATGGGTCCTAGGGGGCTCTAGAAGGGTCTGGGGGCTTTTAGAATGATCCTGGGGGGCTCTTGAAGGGTCTGGGGGCTTTTAGAATGATCCGGGGAGGGTCTAGAAAGGTCTGGGGGCCTTTAGAATGGTATTGGGGTGCTCTAGAAGTCTCTGGGTGCTTTTAGAAGGGTCCTGGGAGGCTCTAGAAGGGTCTGGGGGCTTTTAGAAGAGTCCTGGGTGGCTCTAAAAGGTTCTGGGGGGTTTTAGAAGGGTCCTAGGGGCGTCTAGAAGGGTCTGGGGGCTTTTAGAATGGTCCTGGGATGCTCTAGAAGGGTCTGGGTGCTTTTATAAGGGTCCTCGGATGCTCTAGAAGGGTCTGGGTGCTTTTAGAATGGTCCTGGGGGGCTCTAGAATGTTCTGAGCTCTTTCAGAAGGGTCCTGGGGTTCTCTAGAAGGGTCTGGGGGATATTAGAAGGGTCCTGGGGGGCTCTAGAATGGTCGGGGGGCTTTTAGAAGGGTCCTGGGTGGCTCTAGAAGGGTCTGGGGGCTTTTAGAAGGGTCCTGGGGGGCTCTAGAAGGGTCTGGGGTCTTTTAGAAAGGTCCTGGAGGGATCTAGAAGGTTCTGGGGGCTTTCAGAGGGGTCCTGGGGGTCTCTAGAAGGGTCTGGGGGCTTTTAGAAGGGTCCGGGGGGCTCTAGAAGGGTCTGGGTGCCTTTAGAATGGTCCTGGGTGACTCTAGAATGTTCTGCTGGCTTTCAGAAGGGTCCTGGGGTCCTCTAGAAGGGTCTGGGGGCTTTTAGAAGGGTCCTGGGTGGCTCTAGAAGGGTCTATTGGCTTTTAGAAGGGTCCTGGGGTGCTCTAGAATGGTCTGGGGGCTTTTAGAAGGGTCCTGGGAGGCTCTAGAAGGGTCTGGGGGCTTTTAGAAAGGTCCTGGGAGGATCTAGATTGGTCTGGGGGCTTTAAGAAGGGTCCTGGGATGCTCTAGAAGGGTCTGGGGGCTTTTAGAAGGGTCCTGGGGGGCTCTAGAGGGGTCTGGGGGCTTTTAGAAGGGTCCCGGGGTTCTCTAGAAGGGTCTGGGGGCATTTAGAAGTATCCTGGGAGCCTCTAGAAGGGTCTGGGATCTATTAGAGTGGTCCGGGGGGGCTCTAGAAGGGTCTGGAGGTTTTTAGAATGTTCCGGGGGTTCTCTAGAAGGGTCTGGGGACTTATAGAAGGGTCCTGGGGCCTCTAGAAGTGTCTGAGAACTATTAGAGTGGTTCGGGGGGGCTCTAGAAGGGTCTGGAGGCTTTTAGAAGGGTCTTGGGAAGCTCAGGAAGGGTCTGGGGGCTTTTAGAATAATCCGGGGAGGGTCTAGAAAGGTCTGGGTTCTTTTAGAATAGTCTTGGGAGGTTTTAGAAGGGTCTGGGGTCTTTTAGAATGATCAGGGGAGGGTCTAGAAGGGTCTGGGCGCTTTTAGACGGGTCCTGGGGGGCTCTACAAGGGTCTGGAGGCTTTTAGAGGGGTTCTGGGGGGCCCTAGAAAGGTCTGGGTTCATTTAGAAGGATCCGGGGAGGGTCTAGAAAGGTCGGGGTGCTATTAGAAGGGTCCTGGGAGGCTCTAGAAGAATCTGGGGGCTTTTAGAATGATCCGGGGAGGGTCTAGAAGGGTCTGGGGGCCTTTAGAAGGGTCCTGGGGGGCTCTAGAATGGTCTGGGGGGTTTTAGAAGGTTCCTGGGGGCCTCTAGAAGGGTCTGGGGTCTTTTCGAAGGATCCGGGGAGGGTCTAGAAGGGTCTGGGGTCTTTTAGAAGGGTCCTAGGGGCCTCTAGAAGGGTCTGGGGGCTTTTAGATGGGTCCTAGGGGGCTCTAGAAGGGTCTGGGGGCTTTTAGAGGTTTCCTGCGAGGCTCTAGAAGGGTCTGGGGTCTTTTAGAATGATCCGGGGAGGGTCTAGAAGGGTCTGGGGGCATTTAGAAGGGTCCTGGGGGTCTCTAGAAGGGTCTGAGGGCTTTTAGAATGATCCGGGGAGGGTCTAGAAGAGTCTGGGGGCCTTTAGAATGGTCCTGGGGCTCTCCAGAAGGGTCTGGGTGCTTTTAGAAGGGTCCTGGGAGGCTCTAGAATGGTTTGGGTGCTTTTAGAATGGTCCTGGGTGGCTCTAGAAGGTTCTGGTTGCTTTTCGAAGGGTCCTGGCTTATCTAGAAGTGTCTGGGGGCATTTAGAAGGGTCCTGGGTGTCTCTAGAAGGGTCTGGGTGCTTTTAGAATGGTCCTGGGGGGCTCTAGAAGCGTCTGGTGGCTTTTAGAAGGGTCCTGGGTGGATCTAGAAAGTTCTGGAGGCTTTCAGAAGGGTCATGGGGGTCTCTAGAATGGTCTGGGGGCTTTTAGAAGGGTCCTGGGGAGCCCTAGAAGGGTCTGGGTTCTTTTAGAAGGGTCCTGGGATGCTCTAGAAGGTTCTTGGGGCTTTCAGAAGGGTCCTGGGGGCCTCTATAAGGGTCTGGGTGCTTTTAGAAGGGTCCTGGGGGGCTCTAGAAGGGTCTTGGGGCTTTTAGAAGGGTCCTGGGGTGCTCTAGAAGGGTCTGGGGACTTTTAGAAGGGTCCTGGGGTGCTCTAGAATGGACGGGGTGCCTTAAGAGGGCCCTGGGGACCTCTAGATTGGTCTGGGGGCTTTTAGAAGGGTCCTGGTGTCCTCTAGAAGGGTCTGAGGGCTTTAGAATGGTCCTGGGAGGCTCTAGAATGGTCTGGGGTTTTTTAGAAGTATCCGGGGAGGGTCTAGAAGGGTCTGGGGGCTTTTAGAAGGGTCCTTGGGGCCTCTAGAAGGGTCTGGGGGCATTTAGATGGGTCATAGGGGGATCTAGAAGGGTCAGGGGGCTTTTAGAAGGGTCCTGGGGGGCTCTAGAAGTTTCTGGGAGCTTTTAGAATGATCCGGGGACGGTCTAGAAGGGTCTGGGTGCTTTTTGAAGGATCCTAGGGGGCTCTAGAAGGGTCTGAGGGCGTTTAGAAGGATCCGGGGAGTGTCTAGAAGGGTCTGGGGGCTTTTAGAAGGGTCCTGGGGGTCTCTAGAAGGGTCTGGGTGCTTTTATAAGGGACCGGGGAGCCTCTAGAAGGGTCTGGGTGCTTTTAGAAAGGTCCTGGGTGGCTCTAGAATGGTCTGGGGGCTTTTAGAAGGGTCCTGGGGGGCTCTAGAAGGGTCTGATGGCTTGTAGAATGGTCCTGGGGGGGCTCTAGAAGGGTCTGGTGGCTTTTAGAAGGGTCCTGGGTGCCTCTAGAATGGTCTGGGGGCTTTTAGAAGGGTCCTTGGGGGCTCTAGAAGGGTCTGGGGGCTTTTAGAAGGGTCCTGGGATGCTCTAGAATGGTCTGGGTGCTTTTAGAAGGGTCCTGGGAGGCTCTAGAAGGGTCTGGGGTCTTTTAGAAGGGTCCTGGGTGGCTCTAGAATGGTCTGGGGGCTTTTAGAAGGGTCCTGGGAGGATCTAGAAGAGTCTGGGGGCTTTTAGAAAGATTCTGGAAGGCTCTAGAAGGGTCTGGGGGCTTTTAGAATGGTCCTGGGATGCTCTAGAAGGGTCTGGGTGCTTGTAGAAGGGTCCTGGGGGGCTCTAGAAGGTTCTGGGTGCTTTCAGAAAGGTCCAGGGGGCATCTAGAAGGGTCTGGAGGCTTTTAGAAGGGTCCGGGGGGGCTCTAGAATGGTCTGGGTGCTTTTAGACGGGTCCTGGCGTGCTCTAGAAAGGTCTGGGGACTTTTAGAAGGGTCCTGGTGTGCTCTAGAAGGGATGGGGTGCCTTAAGAGGAGGCCTGGGGGGCTCTAGAAGTGTCTGGGGTCTTTTAGAAGGGTCCTGGGGTGCTCTAGAAGGGTCTGGGGTATTTTAGAAGGATCCGGGGAGTGTCTAGAAGTGTTGCGGCCTTTCAGAAGGGTCCTGGGTGTCTCTAATAGGGTCTGGGGGCTTTTAGAAGGGTCCTGGGGGGGTCTAGAAGGGTCTGGGTTCTTTTAGAATGGTCCTGGGAGGCTCTAGAATGGTCTGGGTGCTTTCAGAAGGGTTCTGGGTGCGTCTTGAAGGGTCTGGGGGCATTTAGAAGGGTCCTGGGGGGCTCTAGAAAGGTCTAGGGGCTTGGGTACTGGGGAGGCTCTAGAAGGGTCTGGGGGCTTTTAGAATGATCCTGGGGGGCTCTAGAAGGGTCTGGGGTCTTTTCGAAGGATCCGGGGAGGGTCTAGAAGGGTTCTGGGGGCTTTTAGAAGTGTCCCTAGGGGACTCTAGAAGGGTCTGGGGGCTTTTAGATGGGTCCTAGGGGGCTGTAGAAGGGTCTGGGGGCTTTTGGAATGATCCTGGGGGGCTCTAGAAGGGTCTGGGGGCTTTTAGAATGATCCTGGGGGTCCTCTAGAAGGGTTCTGGGGGCTTTTAGAAGGGTCCTTGGGGCCTCTAGAAGGGTCTGGGGGCATTTAGATGGGTCATAGGGGGATCTAGAAGGGTCAGGGGGCTTTTAGAAGGGTCCTGGGGGGCTCTAGAAGTTTCTGGGAGCTTTTAGAATGATCCGGGGACGGTCTAGAAGGTCTGGGTGCTTTTTGAAGGATCCTAGGGGGCTCTAGAAGGGTCTGAGGGCGTTTAGAAGGATCCGGGGAGTGTCTAGAAGGGTCTGGGGGCTTTTAGAAGGGTCCTGGGGGTCTCTAAGAAGGGTCTGGGTGCTTTTATAAGGGACCGGGGAGCCTCTAGAAGGGTCTGGGTGCTTTTAGAAAGGTCCTGGGGTGGCTCTAGAATGGTCCTGGGGGGCTTTTAGAAGGGTCCTGGGGGGCTCTAGAAGGGTCTGATGGCTTGTAGAATGGTCCTGGGGGGGGCTCTAGAAAGGGTCTGGTGGCTTTTAGAAGGGTCCTGGGTGCCTCTAGAATGGTCTGGGGGCTTTAGAAGGGTCCTTGTGGGCTCTAGAAGGGTCTGGGGGCTTTTAGAAGGGTCCTGGGATGCTCTAGAATGGTCTGGGTGCTTTTAGAAGGGTCCTGGGAGGCTCTAGAAGGGTCTGGGGTCTTTTAGAAGGGTCCTGGGTGGCTCTAGAATGGTCTGGGGCTTTTAGAAGGGTCCTGGGAGGATCTAGAAGAGTCTGGGGGCTTTTAGAAAGATTCTGGAAGGCTCTAGAAGGGTCTGGGGCTTTTAGAATGGTCCTGGGATGCTCTAGAAGGGTCTGGGTGCTTGTAGAAGGGTCCTGGGGGGCTCTAGAAGGTTCTGGGTGCTTTCAGAAAGGTCCAGGGGGCATCTAGAAGGGTCTGGAGGCTTTTAGAAGGGTCCGGGGGGGCTCTAGAATGGTCTGGGTGCTTTTAGACGGGTCCTGGCGTGCTCTAGAAAGGTCTGGGGACTTTTAGAAGGGTCCTGGTGTGCTCTAGAAGGGATGGGGTGCCTTAAGAGGAGGCCTGGGGGGCTCTAGAAGTGTCTGGGGTCTTTTAGAAGGGTCCTGGGGTGCTCTAGAAGGGTCTGGGGTATTTTAGAAGGATCCGGGGAGTGTCTAGAAGTGTTGCGGCCTTTCAGAAGGGTCCTGGGTGTCTCTAATAGGGTCTGGGGGCTTTTAGAAGGGTCCTGGGGGGGTCTAGAAGGGTCTGGGTTCTTTTAGAATGGTCCTGGGAGGCTCTAGAATGGTCTGGGTGCTTTCAGAAGGGTTCTGGGTGCGTCTTGAAGGGTCTGGGGGCATTTAGAAGGGTCCTGGGGGGCTCTAGAAAGGTCTAGGGGCTTTTAGAAGGGTACTGGGGAGGCTCTAGAAGGGTCTGGGGGCTTTTAGAATGATCCTGGGGGGCTCTAGAAGGGTCTGGGGTCTTTTCGAAGGATCCGGGGAGGGTCTAGAAGGGTCTGGGGGCTTTTAGAAGTGTCCTAGGGGACTCTAGAAGGGTCTGGGGGCTTTTAGATGGGTCCTAGGGGGCTGTAGAAGGGTCTGGGGGCTTTTGGAATGATCCTGGGGGGCTCTAGAAGGGTCTGGGGGCTTTTAGAATGATCCTGGGGGTCTCTAGAAGGGTCTGGGGGCTTTTAGAATGATCCGGGGACGGTCTAGAAATGTCTGGGTGCTTTTTGAAGGATCCTAGGTTGCTCTAGAAGGGTCTGGGGGCTTTTAGAAGGATCCGGGAAGGGTCTAGAAAGGTCTGGGGGCTTTTAGAAGGGTCCTGGGGTTCTCTAGAAGGGTCTGGTTGCTTTTAGAAGGGTACTGGGAGGCTCTAGAAGGGTCGGGGTGCTTTTATAAGGGTCCGAGGAGCCTCTAGAAGGGTCTGGGTGCTTTTAGAAAGGTCCTGGGGGGCTCTAGAAGGGTCTAGAGGCTTTTAGACGGGTCCTGGGGGCCTCTAGAAGGGTCTGGGTGCTTTTAGAAGGGTCCTGGGGTGCTCTAGAAGGGTCTGGGGGCTTGTAGAAGGGTCCTGGGGGGCTCTAGAAGGGTCTGGGGGCTTTTAGAAGGGTCCTGGGGGCATCTAGAAATCTCTGGGAGCTTTTAGAAGGGTTCTGGGGGGCTCTAGAAGGGTCTGGGGGCTTTTAGAAGGGTCCTGGGTGCCGCTAGAAGGGTCTGGGGGCTTTTAGAAGGGTCCTGGGGGGCTCAAGAAGGGTCTGGGGGCTTTTAGAAGGGTCCTGGGGGTCTCTAGAAGGGTCTGGGAGCTTTTAGAAGGGTCCATGGAGGCTCTAGAAGGGTCTGGGGGCTTTTAGAACTGTCCTGGGATGCTCTAGAAGGGTCTGGGGGCTTTTAGAACTGTCCTGGGATGCTCTAGAAGGTTCTGGGGGCTTTCAGAAGGGTCCAGGGGTCCTCTAGAAGGGTCTGGAGGCTTTTAGGAGGGTCCGGGGGTGCTCTAGAAGGGTCTGGGGGCTTTTAGAAGGGTCCTGGTGTGCTCTAGAAGGGTCTGGGGACTTTAAGAAGGGTCCTGGGGTGTCCTAGAAGGGACGGGGTGCCTTAAGAGGGGCCCTGGGGGGCTCTAGAAGGGTCTGGGGGCTTTTAGAAGGGTCCTGGAGTGCTCTAGAAGGGTCTGGGGGCTTTTAGAATGCTCCTGGGCATCTCTCGAAGTGTCTGGGTTCTTTTAGAAAGATCCGGGGAGTGTCTAGATGTGTCTGCGGCCTTTCAGAAGGGTCCTGGGGGGCTCTAGAAGGGTCTGGGTTCTTTTAGAAGGGTCCTGGGGGGGTCTAGAAGGGTCTGGGGGCTTTTAGAATGGTCCTGGGAGGCTCTAGAAGGGTCTGGGTGCTTTTAGAAGGGTCCTGGGGCCCTCTAGAAGGGTCTGAGTGCTTTTAGAAGGGTCATGGGGGTCTCTAGAAGGGTCTGGGGGCTTTTAGAATGATCCGGGGAGGGTCTAGAAGGTTCTGGGGGCTTTTAGAAGGGTCCTGGGGGGCTCTAGAGGGGTCTGGGGGCTTTTAGAAGGGTCCCGGGGTTCTCTAGAAGGGTCTGGGTGCATTTAGAAGTATCCTGGGGGCCTCTAGAAGGGTCTGGGATCTATTAGAGTGGTCCGGGGGGTCTCTAGAAGGGTCTGGGGGTTTTTAGAAGGCTCCTGGGAGGCTCTTGAATGGTCTGGGGGCTTTTAGAATGTTCCTGGGGTTCTCTAGAAGGGTCTGGGGACTTATAGAAGGGTCCTGGGGGCCTCTAGAATGGTCTGAGAACTATTAGAGTGGTTCGGGGGGGCTCTAGAAGGGTCTGGAGGCTTTTAGAAGGGTCTTGGGGGGCTCTAGAAGGGTCTGGGGGCTTTTAGAATAATCCGGGGAGGGTCTAGAAGGGTCTGGGTTCTTTTAGAATAGTCTTGGGAGGTTTTAGAAGGGTCTGGGGTCTTTTAGAATGATCAGGGGAGGGTCTAGAAGGGTCTGGGCGCTTTTAGACGGGTCCTGGGGGGCTCTACAAGGGTCTGGAGTCTTTTAGAGGGGTTCTGGGGGGCCCTAGAAAGGTCTGGGTTCATTTAGAAGGATCCGGGGAGGGTCTAGAAAGGTCGGGGGGCTATTAGAAGGGTCCTGGGAGGCTCTAGAAGAATATGGGGGCTTATAGAATGATCCGGGGAGGGTCTAGAAGGGTCTGGGGGCCTTTAGAAGGGTCCTGGTGGGCTCTAGAATGGTCTGGGGGCTTTTAGAATGATCCTGGGGGGCTCTAGAAGGGTCTGGGACTTTTAGAATGATCCTGGGGGGCTCTAGAAGGGTCAGGGGTCTTTTCGAAGGATCCGGGGAGGGTCTAGAAGGGTCTGGGGTCTTTTAGAAGGGTAATAGGGGCCTCTAGAAGGGTCTGGGGGCTTTTAGATGGGTCCTAGGGGGCTCTAGAAGGGTCTGGGGGCTTTTAGAATGATCCTGGGGGGCTCTTGAAGGGTCTGGGGGCTTTTAGAATGATCCGGGGAGGGTCTAGAAAGGTCTGGGGGCCTTTAGAATGGTATTGGGGTGCTCTAGAAGTCTCTGGGTGCTTTTAGAAGGGTCCTGGGAGGCTCTAGAAGGGTCTGGGGGCTTTTAGAAGAGTCCTGGGTGGCTCTAAAAGGTTCTGGGGGGTTTTAGAAGGGTCCTAGGGGCGTCTAGAAGGGTCTGGGGGCTTTTAGAATGGTCCTGGGATGCTCTAGAAGGGTCTGGGTGCTTTTATAAGGGTCCTCGGATGCTCTAGAAGGGTCTGGGTGCTTTTAGAATGGTCCTGGGGGGCTCTAGAATGTTCTGAGCTCTTTCAGAAGGGTCCTGGGGTTCTCTAGAAGGGTCTGGGGGATATTAGAAGGGTCCTGGGGGGCTCTAGAATGGTCGGGGGGCTTTTAGAAGGGTCCTGGGTGGCTCTAGAAGGGTCTGGGGGCTTTTAGAAGGGTCCTGGGGGGCTCTAGAAGGGTCTGGGGTCTTTTAGAAAGGTCCTGGAGGGATCTAGAAGGTTCTGGGGGCTTTCAGAGGGGTCCTGGGGGTCTCTAGAAGGGTCTGGGGGCTTTTAGAAGGGTCCGGGGGGCTCTAGAAGGGTCTGGGTGCCTTTAGAATGGTCCTGGGTGACTCTAGAATGTTCTGCTGGCTTTCAGAAGGGTCCTGGGGTCCTCTAGAAGGGTCTGGGGGCTTTTAGAAGGGTCCTGGGTGGCTCTAGAAGGGTCTATTGGCTTTTAGAAGGGTCCTGGGGTGCTCTAGAATGGTCTGGGGGCTTTTAGAAGGGTCCTGGGAGGCTCTAGAAGGGTCTGGGGGCTTTTAGAAAGGTCCTGGGAGGATCTAGATTGGTCTGGGGGCTTTAAGAAGGGTCCTGGGATGCTCTAGAAGGGTCTGGGGGCTTTTAGAAGGGTCCTGGGTGGCTCTAGAAGGGTCTGGGTGCCTTTAGAAGGGTCCTGGGTGACTCTAGAATGTTCTGCTGGCTTTCAGAATGGTCCTAAGGTCTTCTAGAAGGGTCTGGGCTCTTATAGAAGGGTCCGGGGGGGCTCTAGAAGGGTCTGGGGGCTTTCAGAAGGGTCCTGGGGTGCTCTAGAAGGGCCTGGGGACTTTTAGAAGGGTCCAGGGGTGCTCTTGAAGGGACGGGGTTCATTAAGAGGGGCCCTGGGTGCCTCTTGAAGGGTCTGGGGGCATTTAGAAGGGTCCTGGTTGGCTCTAGAAGGGTCTAGGGGCTTTTAGAAGGGTACTGGGGGGCTCTAGAAGGGTCTGGGGGCTTTTAGAATGATCCTGGGGGGCTCTAGAAGGGTCTGGGGTCTTTTAGAAGGGTCCTGGGGTTCTCTAGAAGGGTCTGGTTGCTTTTAGAAGTGTACTGGGAGGCTCTAGAAGGGTCGGGGTGCTTTTATAAGGGTCCGGGGAGCCTCTAGAATGGTCTGGGTGCTTTTAGAAAGGTCCTGGGAGGCTCTAGAAGGGTCTAGAGGCTTTTAGACTGGTCCTGGGGTCCTCTAGAAGGGTCTGGGTGCTTTTAGAAGGGTCCTGGTTGGATCTAGAAGGGTCTGGGGGCTTGTAGAAGGGTCCGGGGGTCTCTAGAAGGGTCTGGGGGCTTTTAGAAGGGTCCTGGGGGCATCTAGAAGGGTCTGGGAGCTTTTAGAAGGGTCCTGGGGGGCTCTAGAAGGGTCTAGGGGCTTGTAGAAGGGTCCTGGGTGCCGCTAGAAGGGTCTGGGGACTTTTAGAAGGGTCCTGGGGGGCTCAAGAAGGGTCTGGGGGCTTTTGGAAGGGTCCTGGGGTGCTCTAGAAGGGTCTGGGGGCTTTTAGAAGGGTCCTGGGGGGCTCTAGAATGTTCTGGGGGCTTTTAGAAGTGTCCTGGGTCCTCTAGAAAGGTCTGGGGGCTTTTAGAAAGGTCCTGGGAGGATCTAGAAGAGTCTGGGGGCTTTTAGAAAGGTCCTGGGAGGGTCTAGAAGGGTCTGGGTGCTTTTAGAAGGGTCCTGGTTGGATCTAGAAGGGTCTGGAAGCTTTTAGTAGGTCCTGGGGGGATCTAGAAGGGTCTGGGGTCTTTTAGAATGGTCCGGGGGGGCTCTAGAAGGGTCTGGGGGCTTTTAGAAGGGTCCTGGAGGCCTCTAGAAGGATCTGGGGGCTTTTAGATGGGTCCTGGGGTTCTCTAGAAGGGTCTGGGGGCTTTTAGAATGATCCGGGGACGGTCTAGAAGGGTCTTTATGCTTTTTGAAGGATACTAGGCGGCTCTAGAAGGGTCTGGGGTCTTTTAGAAGGTTCCTGGGGGGCTCTAGAAGGGTCTGGGGGCTTTTAGAATGGTCAGGGGAGTCTCTAGAAGGGTCTGGGGGCTTTTAGAAGGGTCCTGGGAGGCTCTAGAAGGGTTTAGAGGCTCTTAGAATGGTCAGGGGAGTCTCTAGAAGGGTCTGGGGTCTTTTAGAAGGTTCCTGGGGGGCTCTAGAAGGGTCTGGGGGCTTTTAGAATGATCCGGGGAGGGTCTAGAAGGTTCTGTGGGCTTTTAGAAGGGTCCTGGGGGCCTCTAGAATGGATTGGGGGCGTTTAGAAGGGACCTGTGAGGCTCTGGAAGGGTCTGGGTGCTTTTATAAGGGTCCTGGGGGCCTCTAGAAGGGTCTGGGGGCTTTTATAAGGGTCCGGTGGGGCTCTAGAAGAATCTGGGGACTTTTAGAAGGGTCCTGGTGGCATCTAGACGGGTCTGGGGGCTTTTAGAAGGGTCCGGGGGGGCTCTAGAAGGGTCTGGGGAATTTTAGAAGGGTCCTCGGATTCTCTAGAAGGGTCTGGGGGCTTTTAGAAGGGTCCTGGAGGGCTCTAGATGGTTCTGGGGGCTTTCAGAAGGGTCCTGGGTTTATCTAGAAGGGTCTGGGGGCTTTTAGAAGGGTCCTGGGGGGCTCTAGAAGGGTCTGGGTGCCTTTAGAAGGGTCCTGGGTGACTCTAGAATGTTCTGCTGGCTTTCAGAAGGGTTCTGGGTTCCTCTAGAAAGGTCTGGTTGCTTTTAGAAGGGTCCTGGGGGGCTCTAGAAGGGTCTGGAGTCTTTTAGATAGGTCCTGGGAGGATCTAGATGGGTCTGGGGGCTTTTAGAAGGGTCCTGGGATGCTCTAGAAGGGTCTGGGGGCTTTTAGAATGGTCCTAGGGGCCTCTAGAAGGGTCTGGGGGCTTTTAGAAGGGTCCTAGGGGGCTCTAGAAATATCTGGGGTCTTTTAGAATGATCCTGGGGGGCTCTAGAAGGGTCTGGGGGCTTTTAGAATGATCCGGGGACGGTCTAGAAAGGTCTGGGTGCTTTTTGAAGGATCCTAGGGGGCTCTAGAAGGGTCTGGGGGCTTTAGAAGGATCCGTGGAGGGTCTAGAAGGGTCTGGGGGCTTTTAGAAGGGTCCTGGGGTTCTCTAGAAGGGTCTGGTTGCTTTTAGAAGGGTACTGGGAGGCTCTAGAAGGGTCTGGGTTCTTTTATAAGGGTCCGGGTAGCATCTAGAAGGGTCTGGGTGATTTTAGAAAGGTCCTGGGGGGCTCTAGAAGGGTCTGGGGGCTTTTAGAATGGTCCGGGGGGGCTCTAGAAGGGTCTGGGGAATTTTAGAAGGGTCCTCGGATTCTCTAGAAGGGTCTGGGGGCTTTTAGAAGGGTCCTGGAGGGCTCTAGAAGGTTCTGGGGGCTTTCAGAAGGGTCCTGGGGTCCTCTAGAAGGGTCTGGGGGCTTTTAGAAGGGTCCTGGGTGGCTCTAGAAGGGTCTGGGGGCTTTTAGAAGGGTCCTGGGAGGCTCTAGAATGGTCTGGGGGCTTTTAGAAGGGTCCTGGGAGGCTCTAGAAGGGTCTGGGGGCTTTTAGAAAGGTCCTGGGTGGCTCTAGAAGGGTCTGGGGGCTTTTCGAAGGGTCCTGGGAGTCTCTAGAAGGTTCTGGGGGCTTATAGAAGGGTCCTGGGAGGCTCTAGATGGGTCTGGGTGCTTTTAGAAGGGTCCTGGGTGACTCTAGAATTTTCTGCTGGCTTTCAGAAGGGTCCTGGGGTCATCTAGAAGGGTCTGGGGTCTTTTAGAAGGGTCCGGGGGGGCTCTAGAAGGGTCTGGGGACTTTTAGAAGGGTCCTGGGGTGCTCTAGAAGGGACGGGGTTCCTTAAGAGGGGCCCTGGGTGCCTCTTGAAGGGTCTGGGGGCATTTAGAAGGGTCCTGGGGGGCTCTAGAAGGGTCTGGGGGCTTTTAGAATGATCCGGGGACGGTCTAGAAAGGTCTGGGTGCTTTTTGAAGGATCCTAGGGGGCTCTAGAAGGGTCTGGGGGCTTTTAAAATGATCCTGGGGGACTCTAGAAGGGTCTGGGGTCTTTTCGAAGGATCCGGGTAGGGTCTAGAAGGGTCTGGGGGCTTTTAGATGGGTCCTAGGGGCCTCTAGAAGGGTCTGGGGGCTTTTAGATGGGTCCTAGGGGGCTCTAGAAGGGTCTGGGGGCTTTTAGAATGATCCTGGGGGGCTCTAGAAGGGTCTGGGGGCTTTTAGAATGATCCGGGGACGGTCTAGAAAGGTCTGGGTGCTTTTTGAAGGATCCTAGGGGGCTCTAGAAGGTTCTGGGGGCTTTTAGAAGGAACCGGGGAGGGTCTAGAAGGGTCTGGGGGCTTTTAGAAGGGTCCTGGGTGGCTCTAGAAGGGTCTAGTTGCTTTTAGAAGGGTACTGGGAAGCTCTAGAAGGGTCGGGGTGCTTTTATAAGGGTCGGGGGAGCCTCTAGAAGGGTCTGGGTGATTTTAGAAAGGTCCTGGGGGGCTCTAGAAGGGTCTAGAGGCTTTTAGACGGGTCCTGGGGGCCTCTAGAAGGGTCTGGGTGCTTTTAGAAGGGTCTGGGTGGATCTAGAAGGGTCTGGGGGCTTGTAGAAGGGTCCTGGGGGGCTCTAGAAGGGTCTGGGGGCTTTTAGAAGGGTCCTGGGGGCCTCTAGAAGGGTCTGGGAGCTTTTAGAATGGTCCTGGTGGGCTCTAGAAGGGTCTGGGGGCTTTTAGAAGGGTCCTGGGGTGCTCTAGATGGATCTGGGGGCTTTTAGATGGGTCCTGGGGTGCTCTAGAAGGGTCTGGGGGCATTTAGAAGGGTCCTGAGGGGCTCTAGAAGGGTCTGGGGGCTTTTAGAATGATCCGGGGACGGTCTAGAAAAGTCTTTATGCTTTTTGAAGGATCCTAGGCGGCTCTAGAAGGGTCTGGGGTCTTTTAGAAGGGTCCTGGGGGGCTCTAGAAGGGTCTGGGGGCTTTTAGAATGGTCCTGGGAGGCTCTAGAAGGGTCTGGGGGCTTTTAGAAGGGTCCTGGGGGGCTCTAGAAGGGTCTAGAGGCTTTTAGAAGGGTCCTGGGGGCCTCTAGAAGGGTCTGGGGGCGTTTAGAAGGGACCTGTAAAGCTCTGGAAGGGTCTGGGTGCTTTTATAAGGTTCCTGGTGGCCTCTAGAAGGGTCTGGGGCTTTTACAAGGCTCCGGGGGGGCTCTAGAAGGGTCTGGGGACTTTTAGAAGGGTCCTGGTGGCCCCTAGACGGGTCTGGGGGCTATTAGAAGGGTCCTGGGGGGCTCTAGAAGGGTCTGGGTGCTTGTAGAAGGGTCCCTGGGGGGATCTAGAACGGTCTGGGGGCTTTTAGAAGGTTCCTGGGGGTCTCTAGAAGGGTCTGGGTGCTTTTAGATGGGTCCTAGGGTGCTCTAGAAGGGTCAGGGTGCTTTTAGAATGATCCTGGTGGGCTCTAGAAGGGTCTGGGGGCTTTTAGAATGATCCGGGGACGGTCTAGAAGGGTCTGGGTGCTTTTTGAAGGATCCTAGGGGGCTCTAGAAGGGTCTGGGGGCTTTTAGAATGATCCGGGGAGGGTCTAGAAGGGTCTGGGTGCTTTTAGAAGGGTCCTGGGGGTCTCTAGAAGGGTCTGGTGGCATTTAGAAGGGTCCTGGGAGGCTCTGGAAGGGTCTGGGTGCTTTTATAAGGGTCCGGGGAGCCTCTAGAAGGGTCTGGGTGCTTTTGGAAAGGTCCTGGAATGCTCTAGAAGGGTCTAGAGGCTTTTAGACGGGTCCTGGTGTGCTCGAGAAGGGACGGGGGGGCTTAAGAAGGGCACTGGCGCCTCTAGAAGGGTCTGGGGGCTTTTAGAAGGGTCCTGGGGGGCTCTAGAAGGGTCTGGGGTCTTTTATACTGTCCTGGGGGTCTGTAGAAGGGTCTGGGTGCTTTTAGAAGGGTCCTGTGGGGCTCTAGAATGATCTGGGGGCTTTCAGAAGGGTCGTGGGGGCCTCTAGAAGGGTCTAGGGGCTTTTAGAAGGGTCCGGGGGAGCTCTAGAAGGGTCTGGGGGCTTTTAGAAGGGTCCTGGGGTGCTCTAGAAGGGTCTGGGGGCTTTTAGAAGGGTCCTAGTGTGCTCTAGAAGGTACGGGGGGGCTTAAGAGGGGCCCTGGGGCCTCTAAAAGGGTCTGGTGTCTTTTAGAAGGGTCCTGGGGGACTCTATAAGGGTCTGGAGGATTGTAAAATGGTCCTGGGGGGCTCTAGAAGGGTCTGGGGGCTTTTAGAAGGGTCCTGGGGTGCTCTAGAAGAGTCTGGGGGCTTTTATAGGGTCCTGGGGGTCTGTAGAAGGGTCTGGGGGCTTTCAGAAGGGTCCTGGGGGACTCTAGAAGGGTCTGGGTGCTTTTAGAATGGTCCTGGGGGCCTCTAGAAGGGTCTGGGGGCTTTTAGAAGGGTCCTGGGATGCTCTAGAAGGGTCTGGGGGTTTTAGAAGAATCCGGGGAGGGTCTAGATTAGTCTGGGGGCTTTTAGAAGGGTCCTTGGGTGCTCTAGAAGGGTCTGGGTTCTTTTAGAAAGGTCCTGGGGTGCTCTAAAAGTGTCTGGGGGCTTTTAGAATGATCCGGGGAGGGTCTAGAATGGTCTGGGAGCTTTTAGAATTGTCCTGGGGGGCTCTAGAAGGGTCTGGGTGCTTTTAGAAGGGTCCTGTGGGGCTCTAGAAGGGTCTGGGGGCTTTTAGAAGTGTCCTGGGGGTCTCTAGAAGGGTCTGTAGGCTTTTATAGGGTCCTCGGATCTGTAGAAGTGTCTGGGTGCTTTTAGAAGGGTCCTGTGGGGCTCTAGAAGGTTCTGGAGGCTTTCAGAAGGGTCCTGGGGGCCTCTAGAAGGGTCTAGGGGCTTTTAGAAGGGTCCGGGGGGGCTCTGGAAGGGTCTGGGGGCTTTTAGATGGGTCCTGGGTTGATCTGGAAGGGTCTGGGGACTTTTAGAAGGGTCCTGGGCTGCTCTAGAAGTGACGGGGTGCCTTAAGAGGGGCCCTGGGGGGCTCTAGAATGGTCTGGGGTCTTTTAGAATGGTCCTGGGGTGCTATAGAAGGGTCTGGGGCCTTTTAGAATGGTCCTGGGGATCTCTAGAAGTGTCTGGGGGCTTTTAGAATTATCCGGAGAGGATCTAGAAGATTCTGCGGCCTTTTAGAAGGGTCTTGGGGGTCGCTAGAAGGGTCTGGGGGCTTTTAGAAGGGTCCTGGGGGGCTCTAGAAGGGTCTGGGGGCTTTTAGAAGGGTCCTGGGAGGATCTAGAAGGGTATGGGGGCTTTTAGAAGGATCCGGGGAGGGTCTAGAAGGGTCTGGGCGCTTTTAGAAGGGTCCTGGTTGCCTCTAGAAGGGTCTCGGGACTTTTAGAAGGGTCCTGAGGGCCTCTAGAAGGGTCTGGGGTCTTTTAGAATGGTCCTGGATGGCTCTAGAAGGGTCTGGGGGCTTTTAGATGTGTCCTGGGGGGCTCTAGAATGGTCTGGGGGCTTTTAGATGGGTCCTGGGTGTCTCTAGAAGGGTCTGGGGGCTTTTAGAGGGGTCCTGGGAGGCTCTAGAAGGGTCTGGGGGCTTTTAGAATGATCCGGGGACGGTCTAGAAGGGTCTTTATGCTTTTTGAAGGATCCTAGGTTGCTCTAGAAGGGTCTGGGGTCTTTTAGAAGTGTCCTGGGGGGTTTTGAAGGGTCTGGGGGCATTTAGAATGGTCCTGGGAGGCTCTAGAAGGTTCTGGGTGCTTTTAGAAGGGTCCTGGGGGGCTCTAGAAGGGTCTAGAGGCTTTTAGAAGGGTCCTGGGTGCCTCTAGAAGTGTCTGGGGGCTTTTACAAGGGTCCGGGGGGGCTCTAGAAGGGTCTGGGGACTTTTAGAAGGGTCCTGGTGGCCTCTAGACAAGTCTGGGGGCTATTAGAAGGGTCCTGGGGGGCTGTAGAAGGGTCTGGGGGCTTGTAGAAGGGTCCTGGGGGGGGCTAGAATGGTCTGGGGTCTTTTAGAAGGGTCCTGTGGGGCTCTAGAATGATCTGGGGGCTTTCAGAAGGGTCGTGGGGGCCTCTAGAAGGGTCTAGGGGCTTTTAGAAGGGTCCGGGGGAGCTCTAGAAGGGTCTGGGGGCTTTTAGAAGGGTCCTGGGGTGCTCTAGAAGGGTCTGGGGGCTTTTAGAAGGGTCCTAGTGTGCTCTAGAAGGTACGGGGGGGCTTAAGAGGGGCCCTGGGGCCTCTAAAAGGGTCTGGTGTCTTTTAGAAGGGTCCTGGGGGACTCTATAAGGGTCTGGAGGATTGTAAAATGGTCCTGGGGGGCTCTAGAAGGGTCTGGGGGCTTTTAGAAGGGTCCTGGGGTGCTCTAGAAGAGTCTGGGGGCTTTTATAGGGTCCTGGGGGTGTGTAGAAGGGTCTGGGGGCTTTCAGAAGGGTCCTGGGGGACTCTAGAAGTGTCTGGGGGCTTTTACAAGGGTCCGGGGGGGCTCTAGAAGGGTCTGGGGACTTTTAGAAGGGTCCTGGTGGCCTCTAGACAAGTCTGGGGGCTATTAGAAGGGTCCTGGGGGGCTGTAGAAGGGTCTGGGGGCTTGTAGAAGGGTCCTGGGGGGGGCTAGAATGGTCTGGGGTCTTTTAGAAGGGTCCTGGGTGGCTCTAGGAGGTTCTGGGGGCTTTCAGAATGGTCCTGGGGGTGCTCTAGAAGGGTCTGGGTGCTTTTAGAAGGGTCCTGGGGGGCTCAAGAATGGTCTGGGTGCTTTTAGAAGGGTCCTGTGGGGCTCTAGAAGGTGCTGGGGGCTTTCAGAAGGGTCCTGGGGGCCTCTAGAAGGGTCTAGGGGCTTTTAGAAGGGTCCGGGGGGGCTCTAGAAGGGTCTGGGGGCTTTTAGAAGGGTCCTGGGGTGCTCTAGAAGGGTCTGGGGGCTTTTAGAAGGGTCCTGGGGGGCTCTAGAATGGTCTGGGGTCTTTTAGAAGGGTCCTGGGGTGCTATAGAAGGGTCTGGGCCCTTTTAGAAGGGTCCTGGGGGGCTCTAGAAGGGTCTGGAAATTTTGAGAAGGGTCCTGGGGGGCTCTAGAAGGGTCTGGGGGCTTTTAGAAGTGTCCTGGGGTGCTCTAGAATGGTCTGGGGTCTTTTAGAAGGGTCCTGGGGGGCTCTAGAAGGGACGGGGTGGCTTAAGAGGGGCCCTGGGTCCTCTAGAAGGGTCTGGGGGCTTTTAGAAGGGTCCTGGGGGGCTCTAGAAGGTTCTGGGGGCTTTTAGAAGGGTCCTGGGATCCTCTAGAAGGGTCTCGGGGCTTTTAGAAGGATCCGGGGAGGGTCTAGAAGGGTCTGGGGGCTTTTAGAAGGGTCTTGGGAGGCTCTAGAAGGGTCTGGGGCCTTTTCAAAGGAACCTGAACGTCTCCAGAAGGGTCTGGGGGCTTTTGGAAGGGTCCTTGGGGGCTCTAGAATGGTCTGGGTCCTTTGTACTTAGCTGGCAGGGGAGACACCCTGATCAAGCAGGTGCTTTTCCCAGGCCAGGCTCATCCTTTGCACTCCGGGTGTGCTGAGCCCTGCGAATTCCCCAAATGTGCAAAATTAAAATTTTTGCTCTAGAAGCACCCAGACCCTTCTAGAGCCCCCCAGGAACCTTCTAAAAGCACCCAGACACTTTTAGAGCCCCCAGTGTGCTTCTCAAAGCCCCCGGACTTTCTAGAGCCCCCCAAAACCTTATAAAGGCCCCCAAAATCTTATAAAGCCCCCCAGGCCCTACTAAACCCCCTTAGGACCCTTCTACAATACCCTAGACCCTTCTAGAGCCACCGAGGACCCTTCTAAAAGACCCCAAACCCTTCCGGAGCCCCTTAGGAACCTTTTTAGAGACCCTAGACCCTCCTAGATCCTTCAAGGACTCTTCTAAAAGCCCCCAGATACTTCTAGGGGTTAGAGGCAGGGTTAGGGTTAGGGTTAGGGTTAGGGTTAGGGTTAGGGTTAGGGTTAGGGTTAGGGTTAGGGTTAGGGTTAGGGTTAGGGTTAGGGTTAGGGTTAGGGTTAGGGTTAGGGTTAGGGTTAGGGTTAGGGTTAGGGTTAGGGTTAGGGTTAGAGTTAGGGTTAGGGTTAGGGTTAGGGTTAGAGTTAGGATTAGGGTTAGGGTTAGGGTTAGAGTTAGGGTTAGGGTTAGGGTTAGGGTTAGGGTTAGGGTAAGGGTTAGGGTTAGGGTTAGGGTTAGAGTTAGGGTTGTGGTTAGGCTTAGGGTTAGGGTTAGGGTAGTGTTAGGGTTAGGGTTAGGATTAGGGTTAAGGTTTAGGGTTAGGGTTAGAGTTAGGGTTAGAGTTAGGGTTAGGGTTAGGGTTAGGGTTAGGGTTAGGGTTAGGGTTAGGGTTAGGGTTTGGGTTTGTGTTAGAGTTAGGGTTCGAGTAAGAGTTAGGGTTAGGGATAGGGTTAGGAACCTTTTTTAGCCCTACAGGACCCATCTAAAAGCAATCAGACCATTCAACATCCCCTCAGGACCCTCCTAACTGTCCCCAGATCCTTCTAGAGCCCACCAGGACCCTTCTAAAAGACCCAGACCCCTCTAGAGCCCCCCAAGACCATTCTAAAAGCCCCCAGACCCTTCTAGAGCCCCCCAGGACCCTTCTAATAGCCCCCAGAGCCTTCTAGATGCCCCCAGGACGCTTCTAAAAGCCCTAACACCCTTCTAGAGCCCCCCAGGACCCTTCTAAAAGCCTCCAGACACTTCTAGAGCTCCCCAGGACCCTTCTAAAATCCCCCAGACCCTTCTAGAGGCCCCCAGGGCCCCTCTAATGGTCCCCAGAACCTTCTAGAGCCCCCCAGGACCCATCTAAAAGCACCCAGACCCTTCTACATCCCCACAGAACCTTTCTAAAAGCCCCCAGACCCTTCTAGAGCCACCCAGGTCCCTTCTAAAAGCACCCAGACCCTTCTAGATGCACCCAGGACCCTTCTGAAAGCACCCAGACCCTTCTAGACCATCCCCGGATCATTCTAAAAGCACCCAGACCCATCTAGAGCCCACCAGGACTCTTCTAAAACCCTCCAGACCCTTCTAGTGGCCCCCAGGACATTTCTGAATGCCCCCAGACCCTTCTAGACCCCCCAGGACCCTTCTAAAAGCCTCCAGACCCTTCTAGAGCTCCCCAGGACCCTACTAAATGCACCCAGACATATCTAGCGCCCCCCAGGACCCTTCTAAAAGCCCCCAGACCCATCTAGAGCTCCCCAGGACCCTTCTAAAAGCCCCCAGACCATTCTAGAGCCCCCCAGGACCCTTCTAAAAGCACCCAGACCCTTCTAGAGCCCCCCAGGACCCTTCTACAAGACCTCCGAACCCTTCTAGAGCCTCTACGGACCCTTCTAAAAGCCCCCGGACCCTTCTAGAGCCCCCCAGGACCCATCTAAAAGCCCCCAGACCCTTCTACAGCCACACAGGACCCTTCTGAAAGCACCCAGACCCTTCTAGAGCCCCCCAGGACCCTTCTAAAAGAACCCAGACCCTTCTACACACTCCCCGGATCATTCAAAAAGCACCCAGACCCTTCTACAGCCTCCCAGGACCCTTCTAAAATCCTTCAGACCCTTCTAGAAGCCCCCAGGACCCTTCTGAAAGCCCCCAGAGCCTTGTAGATGCCCCCAGGACCCTTCTAAAAGCAACCACACCCTTCTAGAGCCCCCCAGGACGCTTCTAAAAGCCCCCAGACCATTCTAGAGCCAACCAGAACCCTTCTAAAAGCTCCCAGACCCTTCTAGAGGCCCCCAAGATCCTTCTAAATGCCCCCAGACCATTCTAGAGCCACCCAGGACATTTCTAAAAGCACCCAGACCCTTCTAGCGCCCACCAGGACCCTTCTAAAAGCAACCAGACCATTCTAGAGCCACCCAGGGCCCTTCTAAAATCACCCAGACACTTCTAGAGCCTCCCAGGACCCTTTCTAAAAATCCTCAGACCCATCTAGAGGCCCCCAGGACCCTTCTAAAAGTCCCCAGAGCCATCTAGATGCCCCCAGGACCCTTCTAAAAGCACTCACACTCTTCTAAAGCCACCCAGGACTCTTCTAAAAGCCCCCATAGCATTCTAGAGCCCCGCAGGACCATTCTAAAAGCCCCCAGACCCTTCTAAAGACCCCCAGGACCCTTCTAAAAGAACCCAGACCCTTCTAGAGCCCCCCAGGACCCTTCTAAAAGAACCCAGACGCTTCTAGATCACCACAGGACCCTTCTAAAAGCCCCCAGACCCTTCTAGACCCTCCCCGAATCCTTCTAAAACACCCAGACCCTTCTAGAGCCTCCCAGGACCCTTCTAATATCCCGCAGACATTTCTAGAGGCCCCCAGGACCCTTCTAAGAGCACCCAGACCATTCTAGATCCCCCCAGGACCCTTCTAAAAACCCCCAGACCCTTCTAGAGACCCGCAGGACCCTTCTAAAAGCCCCCAGACCCTTCTAGATTCTCCCAGGACCATTCTAAAAGCCCCCAGACACTTCTAGAGATCCCCAGGACCCTTCTAAAATACCCCAGACCCTTCTAGAGGCCACCAGGGCTTCTCTAATGGTCCCCAGACCCTTCAAGAGCCCCCAAGGACCCTTCTAAAAGGTCCCAGAGCCTTCTAGACCCTCCCCGGATCCTTCTAATAGACCCCAGACCCTTCTAGAGCCACGCAGGACCCTTCTAAAAGCACCCAGACCTTTCTAGAGGCCCCCTGGACCCTTCAAAAAGCCCCAGACCCTTCTAGAGCCTCCCAGGGCCATTCTAAAAGCAACCAGACCCTTCTAGATCCTCCCAGGACCCTTCTAAAAGCACCCAGACCCTTCTAGAGCCCCCCAGGACCTTTCTAAATGCCCCCAGACCCTTCTAGAGCCCCACAGGACCCTTCTAAAAGCACCCATACCCTTCTATAGACCCTACAGGACCCTTCTAGAAGCCCTCAGACCTTTCCAGAGTCTCCCAGGACCCTTCTAAAAGCCCCCAGACCCTTCTAGAGCCCCCCAGGACACTTCTAAAAGCACCCAGACCCTTCTAGAGCCCCGTAGGACCCTTCTCAAAGACCCCAGACCCTTCTAGATTCCTCCAGGACCCTTCTAAAAGCACCCAGGCCCTTCTACAGACCCGCAGGACCCTTCTAAAAGCCCCCAGACCCTTCTATATTCCCCCAGGACCCTTCTAAAAGACTCCAGACCCTTCTAGAGCTCCCCAGGACCCTTCTAAAATCCCCAGACCCTTCTAGAGGCCGCCAGGGCTACTCTAATGGTCCCCAGACCCTTCTAGAGCCCCCAAGGACCCTTCTAAAAGCCCCCAGAGCCTTCTAGACCCTCCCCGGATCCTTCTAATAGCACCCAGACCCTTCTAGAGCCCCCCAGGACCCTTCTAAAAGGCCCCAGACCCTTCTAGAGCCTCCACGGACACTTCTAAAAGCAACCAGACCCTTCTAGAGCCTCCCAGGACCCTTTTAAAATCCCTCAGACACTTCTAGAGGCCCCCAGGACCCTTCTAAAATACCCCAGAGCCTTCAAGATGCCCCCAGGACAATTCTAAAAGACCTCAACCCTTCTAGAGCCCCCCAGGAACCTTCTAAAAGCCCCCAGACCCTTCTAGAGACCCGCAGGACCCTTCTAATAGCACTCAGACCCTTCTAGAGCCCCCCAGGACCCTTCTAAAAGCACCCAGACCTTTCTAGAGCTCCCCAGGACCATTCTAAACTCCCCCAGACCCTTCCAGAGCCCCCCAGGACGCTTCTAAATGCCCCCAGACCCATCTAGAGCACCCCAGGACTCTTCTAAAAGCCTCCAGTCCCTTCTAGAGGCCCCCAGGACCCTTCTGAATGCCCCCAGACCCTTCTAGAGCCCCCCAGGACTCTTCTAAAAGACCCCAGACCATTCCAGAGGCCCTCAGGACCCTTCTGAAAGCGCCCAGACCCTTCTAGAGCAACCCAGGACCCTTCTAAATGCACCCAGACACTTCTAGCGCCACCCAGGACCCTTCTAAAAGCCCCCAGACCCTTCTAGCGCTCCCCAGGACCCTTCTAAAAGTCCCCAGACACTTCTAGACCCCCCAGGACCCTTCTAAAAGCACCCAGACCCTTCTAGAGACCCCCAGGACACTTCTAACAGCCCCCAGACCATTCTAGACCCACCCCGAATCCTTCTAAAAGCGCCCAGACCATTCTAGAACCTCCCAGGACCCTTCTAAAAGGCCGCAGACACTTCTAGAGGACCCCAGGACCCTTCTAAAAGACCCCAGACCCTTCTAGAGGCCCCTCAGGACCCTTCTAAAAGCCCCCAGACCCTTCTAGAGACCCGCAGGACCCTTTTAAATGCCACCACACCCTTCTAGAGTCTACCAGGACCCTTCAAAAAGCCCCCAGACCCTTCTAGAGCTGCCCAGGACCCTTCTAAACTCCCCGAGACCCTTCTAGAGGCCCCCAGGGCTCCTCTAATGGTCCCCAGACCATTCTAGAGCCCCCAAGGACCCTTCTAAAAGCATCAAGACCCTTCTAGAGACACGCAGGACCCTTCTAAAAGACCCCAGACCATTCTAGAGCCTTCCAGGACCCTTCTAAAAGCCCCCAGACAATTCTAGAGCTCCCCAGGACCCTTCTAAAATCTCCCAGACCCTTCTAGAGGACCCCAGTGCCCCTCTAATGGTCCCCAGACCCTTCTATAGCCCCCAAGGACCCTTCTAAAAGTTCCCAGACCCTTCTAGGCCCTCCCAGGATCCTTCTAATAGCCCCCAGACCCTTCTAGAGCCCCCCAGGACCCTTCTAAAAGCCTCCAGACCCTTCTAGAGCCTCCACGGACCCTTCTGAAAGCCCCCGGACCCTTCCGGAGCCCCCCAGGACACATCTAAAGCCCCCAGACCCTTCTACTGCCCCACAGGACCATTCTAAAAGCCCCCAGACCCTTCTAGAGCCACCCAGGACCCTTCTAAAAGCAGCTAGACCCTTCTAGAGGCCCCTAGGACCCATCTAAAAGCCCCCAGAGCTTTCTAGAGGCCCCCTGGACCCTTCAAAAAGCCCCCAGACCCTTCTAGAGCCTCCCAGGACCATTCTAAAAGCACCCAGACACTTCTAGAGCCTCCCAGGACCCTTCTAAAAGCACCCAGACCCTTCTAGAGCCCCCCAGGACCATTCTAAAACCCCCAGACACTTCTAGAGCCTCGCACGACCCTTCTAAAAGCCCCCAGACCCTTCTAGAGAACCTACAGGACCCTTCTAAAAGCCCTCCAGACCCTTCTAGAGCAACCCAGGACCCTTCTAAAAACACCCAGACCCTTCTAGAGCCCCCTAGGACCCTTCTCAAAGACCCAGAGCCTTCTAGAGTCCTCCAGGGCCCTTCTAAAAGCCCCCAGACCCTTCTAGAGACACGCAGGACCCTTCTAAAAGCCCCCAGACCCTTCTAGATTCCCCCAGGACCCTTGTAAAAGCCCCCAGACCCTTCTAGAGCTCCTCAGGACCCTTCTAAAATCCCCCAGACCCTTCTAGAGGACCCCAGGGCTCTCCTAATGGTCCCCAGACCCTTCTAGAGCCACCAAGGACCCTTCTAAATGCCCCCAGAGCCTTCTAGACCCTCCCCGGATCCTTCTAATAGCCCCCAGACCCTTCTAGAGCCCCCCAGGACCCTTCTAAAAGGACCCAGACCCTTCTAGAGCCTCCACGGACCATTCTAAAAGCCCCCGGACCCTTCTAGAGCCCCCCAGGACCCATCTAAAAGCCCCCAGACCCTTCTACAGCCCTACAGGACCCTTCTAAAAGCCCCCAGACCCTTCTAGAGCCACCCAGGACCTTTCTGAAAGCACCCAGACCCTTCTAGAGGCCCCCAGGACCCTTCTGAAAGCACCCAGACCCTTCTAGAGCTCCCAAGGACCCTTCTAAAAGCCGCCAGACACTTCTAGAGCCTCCCCGGATCCTTCTAAAATCCTCCAGACATTTGTAGAGCCCCCCAGGACCCTTCTAAAAGCACCCAGACCCTTCTAGACCATCCCCGGATCCTTCTAAAACCACCCAGACCCATCTGGATCCTCCCAGGACCTTTCTAAATGCCCCCAGACCCTTCTAGAGCTCCCCAGGACCCTTCTAAATGCACCCAGACACTTTTAGCGCCACCCAGGACCCTTCTAAAAGACCCCAGACCCTTCTAGAGCTCCCCAGGACCCTTCTAAAAGCACCCAGACCCTTCTAGAGCCCCCCAGGACCCTTCTAAAAGCACCCAGACCCTTCTAGAGCTCCACAGGACCCTTCTAAATGCCCCCAGACTCTTCTAGACCCTCCCCGAATCCTTCTAAAAGCACCCAGACCATTCCAGAGCCTCCCAGGACCCTTCTAAAATCCCTCAGACACTTCTAGAGGCCCACAGGACACTTCTAAAAGCCCCCAGAGCCTTCTAGATGCCCCCAGGACCATTCTAAAAGCCCTCACACCCTTCTAGAGCACCCCAGGACCCTTCTAAAAGCCCCCAGACCCTTCTAGAGCCCCCCAGGACCCTTCTAAAAGCCCCCAGACCCTTCTAGAGACCCGCAGGACCCTTCTAAATGCCCCCAGACCCTTCTAGAGTCTCCCAGGACCCTTCTAAAAGCCCCCAGACCCTTCTAGAGCTCCCCAGGACCCTTCTAAAATACCCCAGACCCCTCTAGAGGCCCCCAGGGCTCCTCTAGTGGTCCCCACACCCTTCTACAGCCCCCAAGGACCCTTCTAAAAGCCCCCAGACCCTTCTAGAGACACGCAGGACACTTCTAAAAGCCCCCAGACCCTTCTAGAGCCTCCCAGGACCTTTCTAAAAGCCCCCAGACAATTCTAGACCTCCCGAGGACCCTTCTAAAATCACCCAGACCATTCTAGAGGCTCCCAGTGCCCCTCTAATGGTCCCCAGACCCTTCTAGAGCCCCCAAGGACCCTTCTAAAAGCCCCCAGACCCTTCTATAGCCACCTAGGACCATTCTAAAAGCACCCAGACCCTTCTAGAGGCACCCAGGACCCTTCTAAAATCCCCCAGACCCTTCTAGAGCCCCCCAGGACCCTTCTAAATGCCCCCAGACCCTTGTAGAGCCCCCCAGGACCCTTCTAAAAGCATTCAGACTATTCTAGAGGACCGCAGGACCCTTCTAAAATCCCCCAGACCCTTCTAGAACACCCCAGGACCCTTCTAAAAGAGCCCAGACTATTCTAGAGCCCCCCAGGACTCTTCTAAATGCCCCCAGACACTTCTAGAGAGCCCAGGGCCCGTCTAAAAGCACCCAGACCCTTCTAGAGAACCCCAGGACCCTTCTAAAACCTCCCAGACCATTCTAGACCCTCCCCGGATCTTTCTAAAAGCCCCCAGACCCTTCTAGAGCCCCCCAGGACCATTCTCAAAGACTCCAGACCCTTCTAGAGCCCCCAGGACCCTTCTAAAAGCCCCCAGACCCTTCTAGATCCTCCCCGTATCATTCTAAATGCCCCTAGACCCTTCTAGAGGACCCCAGGACCCTTCTAAAAGCCGCCAGACCCTTCTAGAGCCTCCCCGGATCATTCTAAAAGCCCATAGACGCTTCTAGATGCCCCCAGGACCATTCTAAAACCCTCCAGACATTTGTAGAGCCTCCCAGGACCCTTCTAAACGCCCCCAGACCCTTCTAGAACCTCCCCGGATCCTTCTAAAAGTACCCAGACCCATCTGGATCCTCCCAGGACCCTTCTAAAAGACCCCAGACCCTTCTAGAGGCCCCAAGAACCCTTCTATATGCCCCCAGACCTTTCTAGAGGCCCCCAGGATCCTTCTAAAATCCCCCAGACCCTTCTAGAGCACCCCAGGACCCTTATAAATGCCCCCAGACCCTTCTAGAGCCCCCCAGGACCCTTCTAAAAGCCTCCAGACTTTTCTAGAGGCCCGCAGGACCCTTCTGAAAGCCCCCAGACCCTTCTAGATCCGCCCAGGACCCTTCTAAAAGTCCCCAGACCCTTCTAGACCCTCCCTGGATCCTTCTAAAAGCACCCAGACCCTTCTAAAGCCTCCCAGGACCCTTATAAAATCCCTCAGACCATTCTAGAGCCCCCCAGGACCCTTCTAAAAGCTCCCAGACCCTTCTAGAGACCCGCAGGACCCATCTAAATGCACCCAGTCCCTTCTAGAGTTTCCCAGGACCCTTCTAAAAGCCCCCAGACCCTTCTAGAGCTCCCCAGGACCCTTCTAAAATACCCCAGACTCTTCTAGAGGCCTCCAGGGCCCCTCTAGTGGTCCCCAGACCCTTCTAGAGCCCCCAAGGACCATTCTAAAAGCCCCCAGACCCTTCTAGAGGCCTCTAGGGCCCCTCTAATGGTCCCCAGAACCTTCTAGAGCCCCAAGGACCCTTCTAAAAGCCCCCAGACCCTTCTAGAGACCCGCAGGACCCTTCTAAATGCCCCCAGACCTTTCTAGAGGCTCCCAGGATCCTTCTAAAATCCCCCAGACCCTTCTAGAGCCCCCCAGGACACTTCTAAATGCCCCCAGACCCTTCTAGAGCCCCCCAGGACCATTCTAAAAGCCCTCAGACCCTTCTAGAGCCTCCCAGGACCCTTTTGAAAGCCCCCAGACCCTTCTAGATGCGCTCAGGACCCTTCTAAAAGACCCCAGACCATTCTAGAGCCCCCCAGGACTCTTCTAAAAGCCCCCAGACCATTCTAGAGAAGTCCAGGGCCCCTCTAAAAGCACCCAGACCCTTCTAGAGCTCCCCAGGACCCTTCTAAAATCCCTCAGACCCTTCTAGAGCCCCCCAGGATCCTTCTAAAATCCCCCAGACCCTTCTAGAACCCCCCAGGACCATTCTAAAACCACCCAGACCGTTCTAGACCCTCCCCGGATCCTTCTAAAAGCACCCAGCCCCTTCTAGAACCTGCCAGGACCCTTCTAAAATCCATCAGACCATTCTAGAGCCTCCCAGGACCCTTCTAAAAGCCCCCAGATCCTTCTAGAGACCCGCAGGACCCTTCTAAAAGCCTCCAGACCCTTCTAGAGCAACCCAGGACCCTTCTAAAAGCCCCCAGACCCTTCTAGAAATTCCACGTATCCTTCTAAAAGCCCCCAGACCCTTCTAGATCCCCCCAGGACCCTTCTAAATGCACCCAGACCCATCTAGAGCCCCCCAGGCCTTTTCTAAAAGCCTCTAGTCCCTTCTAGAGGCCACCAGGACCGTTCTGAATGCCCCCAGACCCTTCTAGAGCGCTCCAGAACCCTTCTAAAAGCCTCCAGACCCTTCTACATGCCCCCAAGACCCTTCTGAAAGCCCCCAGACCCTTCTAGAGCTCCCCAAGACCCTTCCAAATACACCCAGACATTTCTAGCTACCCCCAGGATCATTCTGAAAGCCCCAGACCCTTCTAGAGCTCCCCAGGACTCTTCTAAAAGGCCCCAGAGCCTTCTAGAGCCCCCCAGGACCCGTCTAAAAGACCCCAGACCCTTCTAGAGCCCCCCAGGACCCTTCTAAAAGACCCAGACCCTTCTAGACCCTAACCGGATCCTTCTAAAAGAACCCAGACCCTACTAGAGCCTCCCCGGACCCTTCTACAACTCCTCAGACACTTCTAGAGGCCCCCAGGACCCTTCTAAAAGCACCCAGAGATTTCTAGATGCACCCAGGACCATTCTAAAAGCTCTCACACCCTTCTAGAGCCCCCCAGGACCCTTCTAAAAGCCGCCAGACCCTTCTAGAGCCCCACAGGACCCTTCTAAAAGCCCTCAGACCCTTCTAGAGACACGCAGGACCTTCTAAATGCCCCCAGACCCTTCTAGAGTTTCCCAGGACCCTTCTAAAAGCCCCCAGACCCTTCTAGATCTCCCCAGGACCCTTCTAAAATACCCCAGACCTTTCTAGAGGCACCCAGGGCCCCTCTAGTGGTCCCCAGACCCTTCTAGAGCCCCCCAGGACCCTTCTAAAATCCCCCATACCTTCTAGAACCGCCCAGGACCCTTCTAAAACCACTCAGACCGTTCTAGACCCTCGCCGGATCCTTCTAAAAGCCCCCAGACCCTTCTAGAGCCACCCAGGACCCTTCTAAAAGCCTTCAGACCCTTCTAAAGCCCCCCAGGAACCTTCTAGAAGCCCTCACACCCTTCTAGAGAACACCAGGACTATCCTAAACCCCCCCCGACCCTTCTAGAGCCCACCAGGACACTTCTAAAAGCACCCAGACCCTTCTAGAGACCCGCAGGACCCATCTAAATACCCCCAGACCCTTCTAGAGCCCCCCAGGACACTTCTAAAAGACTCCAGACCCTTCTACAGCCCCCCAGGACCCTTCTGAAAGATCCCAGACCCTTCTAGAGCTACCCAGAACCCTTCTAAAATACCCCAGACCCTTCTAGAGCTCTCCAGGACCCTTCTAATATCCCCCAGACCCTTCTAGATGCCCCCAAGGCCCCTCTAATGATACTCAGACCCTTCTAGAGCCCCCAAGGACCCTTCTAACAGGACCCAGACCCTTCTAGAGCATCCGAGGACCCTTCTAAAAGACCCCAGACCCTTCTAGAGCATCCCAGGACCCTTCTAAAAGCCCCCAGACCCTTCTAGAGCCTCCCGGGACCCTTCTAAAAGACCCCAGACCCTTCTAGAGCTCCCCAGGACCCTTCTAAAAGCACCCAGACCCTTCTAGAGCCCCCCAGGACCCTATAAAAGACCCCACACCCTTCTTGAGGCACCCAGGACCCTTCCAAAATACCGCAGACCCTTCTAGAGCCACCCAAAGACCCTTCTCAAAGATCCCAGACCCTTCGAGAGCCCGCCAGGACACTTCTATAAGCCCCCAGACCCTTCTAGAGGACCCCAAGGCCCCTCTTAAGGACCCCCGTCTCACCTAGAAGGGTCTCGGGGCTTTTAGAAGGGCCCTGGGGGGCTCTAGAATAGTCTGGGGGCTTTTAGAAGGGTCCTGGGGTTCTCTAGAAGGGTCTGGGGGCTTTTGAAAGTATCCTGGTGGCCTCTAGAATGGTGTGGAATATATCAGAGGGGTCCGGGTATGATCTAGAAGGGTCTGGGGGCTTTTAGAAGGGTCCTGGAAGGCTCTAGAAGGGTCTGGGGACTTTTAGAAGGGTCCGGGGGGCCTCTAGAAGGGTCTGGAGGCGTTTAGAAGGGTCCTGCGAGGCTCTAGAAGGGTCTGGGGGCTTTTAGAATGATCCGGGGAGGGTCTAGAAGGGTCTGGGGGCCTTTAGAAGGGTCCTGGGGGTCTCTAGAAGGGTCTGAGGGCTTTTAGAATGATCCGGGGAGGGTCTAGAAGAGTCTGGGGGCCTTTAGAATGGTCCTGGGGCTCTCTAGAAGGGTCTGGGTGCTTTTAGAAGGGTCCTGGGAGGCTCTAGAAGGGTTTGGGGGCTTTTAGAATGGTCCTGGGTGGCTCTAGAAGGTTCTGGTTGCTTTTCGAAGGGTCCTGGCTTATCTAGAAGGGTCTGGGGGCATTTAGAAGGGTCCTGGGTGTATCTAGAAGGGTCTGGGTGCTTTTAGAATGGTCCTGGGGGGCTCTAGAAGGGTCTGGTGGCTTTTAGAAGGGTCCTGGGTGGATCTAGAAGGTTCTGGAGGCTTTCAGAAGGGTCATGGGGGTCTCTAGAATGGTCTGGGGGCTTTTAGAAGGGTCCTGGCGAGCCCTAGAAGAGTCTGGGTTCTTTTAGAAGGGTCCTGGGATGCTCTAGAAGGTTCTTGGTGCTTTCAGAAGGGTCCTGGGGGCCTCTATAAGGGTCTGGGTGCTTTTAGAAGGGTCCTGGGGTGCTCTAGAAGGGTCTGGCGACTTTTAGAAGGGTCCTGGGGTGCTCTAGAATGGACGGGGTGCCTTAAGAATGCCCTGGGGACCTCTAGATTGGTCTGGGGGCATTTAGAAGGGTCCTGGGGGGCTCTAGAAGGGTCTGTAGGCTTTTAGAAGGGTCCTGGGGGGCTCTAGAAGTGTCTGGGGGCTTTTAGAAGGGTCCTGGTGTCCTCTAGAAGGGTCTGAGGGCTTTAGAATGGTCCTGGGAGGCTCTAGAATGGTCTGGGGTTTTTTAGAAGGATCCGGGGAGGGTCTAGAAGGGTCTGGGGGCTTTTAGAAGGGTCCTGGGGGCCTCTAGAAGGGTCTGGGGGCATTTAGATGGGTCATAGGGGGCTCTAGAATGGTCAGGGGGCTTTTAGAAGGGTCCTGGGTGGCTCTAGAAGGGTCTGGGGGCTTTTAGAATGATCCGGGGACGGTCTAGAATGGTCTGGGTGCTTTTTGAAGGATCCTAGGGGGCTCTAGAAGGGTCTGAGGGCGTTTAGAAGGATCCGGGGAGTGTCTAGAAGGGTCTGGGGTCTTTTAGAAGGGTCCTGGGGTTCTCTAGAAGGGTCTGGTGGCTTTTAGAAGGGTCCTGGGAGGCTCTAGAAGGGTCTGGGTGCTTTTATAAGGGACCGGTTAGCCTCTAGAAGGGTCTGGGTGCTTTTAGAATGGTCCTGGGGGGCTCTAGAAGGGTCCAGAGGCTTTTAGACGAGTCCTGGGGGCCTCTAGAAGGGTCTGGGGTCTTTTAGAAGGGTCCTGGGTGGATCTAGATTGGTCTGGGGGCTTGTAGAAGGGTCCTGGGGGGCTCTAGAAGGGTCTGGGG
Source organism: Clamator glandarius (assembly GCA_033459285.1). NCBI lineage: Eukaryota > Metazoa > Chordata > Aves > Cuculiformes > Cuculidae > Clamator > Clamator glandarius. The sequence continues at coordinate 203,276 of JAUNZM010001572.1, forward strand.
GCTTGTAGAATGGTCCTGGGGGGGCTCTAGAAGGGTCTGGAGGCTTTTAGAAGGGTCCTGGGGGGCTCTAGAAGGGTCTGGGGGCTTTTAGAAGGGTCCTTGGGGGCTCTAGAAGGGTCTGGGGGCTTGTAGAAAGGTCCTGGTAGGCTCTAGAACGGTCTGGGGGCTTTTAGAAGGGTCCTGGGGTGCTCTAGAATGGTCTGGGGGCTTTTAGAAGGGTCCTGGGAGTATCTAGAAGAGTCTGGGGGCTTTTAGAAGGATCCTGGGAGGCTCTAGAAGGGTCTGGGGGCTTTTAGAATGGTCCTGGGATGGTCTAGAAGGGTCTGGGTGCTTTTAGAAGGGTCCTGGGGGGCTCTAGAAGGTTCTGGGTGCTTTCAGAAAGGTCCAGGGGGCCTCTAGAAGGGTCTGGAGGCTTTTAGAAGGGTCCGGGGGTCTCTAGAATGGTCTGGGGTCTTTTAGACGGGTCCAGGCGTGCTCTAGAAAGGTCTGGGGACTTTTAGAAGGGTCCTGGGATGCTCTAGAAGGGACGGGGTGCCTTAAGAGGAGGCCTGGGGGGCTCTAGAAGTGTCTGGGGGCTTTTAGAAGGGTCCTGGGGTGCTCTAGAAGGGTCTGGGGTCTTTTAGAAGGATCCGGGGAGTGTATATAAGTGTCTGCGTCCTTTCAGAAGGGTCCTGGGGGGCTCTAGAAGGGTCTGGGGGCTTTTAGAAGGGTCCTGGGGGGGTCTAGAAGGGTCTGGGGGCTTTTAGAATGGTCCTGGGAGGCTCTAGAATGGTCTGGGTGCTTTTAGAAGGGTTCTGGGTGCCTCTTGAAGGGTCTGGGGGCATTTAGAAGGGTCCTGGGGGGCTCTAGAAGGGTCTAGGGGCTTTTAGAAGGGTACTGGGTGGGCTCTAGAATGGTCTGGGGGCTTTTAGAATGATCCTGGGGGGCTCTAGTAGGGTCTGGGGTCTTTTCGAAGGATCCGGGGAGGGTCTAGAAGGGTCTGGGGGCTTTTAGAAGTGTCCTAGGGGACTCTAGAAGGGTCTGGGGGCTTTTAGATGGGTCCTAGGGGGCTCTAGAAGGGTCTGGGGGCTTTTGGAATGATCCTGGGGGGCTCTAGAAGGGTCTGGGGGCTTTTAGAATGATCCTGGGGGTCTCTAGAAGGGTCTGGGGGCTTTTAGAATGATCCGGGGATGGTCTAGAAAGGTCTGGGTGCTTTTTGAAGGATCCTAGGTGGCTCTAGAAGGGTCTGGGGGCTTTTAGAAGGATCCGGGGAGGGTCTAGAAGGGTCTGGGGGCTTTTAGAAGGGTCCTGGGGTTCTCTAGAAGGGTCTGGTTGCTTTTAGAAGGGTACTGGGAGGCTCTAGAAGGGTCGGGGTGCTTTTATAAGGGTCCGGGGAGCCTCTAGAAGGGTCTGGGTGCTTTTAGAAAGGTCCTGGGGGGCTCTAGAAGGGTATAGAGGCTTTTAGACGGGTCCTGGGGGCCTCTAGAAGGGTCTGGGTGCTTTTAGAAGGGTCCTGGGTGGATCTAGAAGGGTCTGGGGGCTTGGAGAAGGGTCCTGGGGGGCTCTAGAAGGGTCTGGGGGCTTTTAGAAGGGTCCTGTGGGCATCTAGAAAGCTCTGGGAGCTTTTAGAAGGGTCCTGGGGTGCTCTAGAAGGGTCTGGGGGCTTTTAGAAGGGTCCTGGGGGGCTCTAGAATTGTCTGGGGGCTTTTAGAAGGGTCCTGGAGTTCTCTAGAAGGGTCAGGGGGCTTTTAGAAGCGTCCTGGGTGGCTCTAGATAGGTCTGGGGGCTTTTAGAAGGGTCCTGGGTGTGTCTAGAAGGGTCTGGGAGCTTTTAGAAAGGTCCTGCGATGCTCTAGAAGAATCTGGGGACTTTTAGAACTGTCCTGGGATGCTCTAGAAGGGTCTGGGTCTTTTAGAAGGGTCCTGGGATGCTCTAGAAAGTTCTGGGGGCTTTCAGATTGGTCCAGGGGTCCTCTAGAAGGGTCTGGAGGATTTTAGAAGGGTCCGGGGGTGCTCTAGAAGGGTCTGGGGGCTTTTAGAAGGGTCCTGGGGTGCTCTAGAAGGGTCTGGGGACTTTAAGAAGGGTCCTGGGGTGTCCTAGAAGGGACGGGGTGCCTTAAGAAGGGCCCTGGGGGGCTCTAGAAGGGTCTGGGGGCTTTTAGAATGCTCCTGGGGATCTCTAGAAGTGTCTGGGGTCTTTTAGAAAGATCCGGGGAGTGTCTAGATGTGTCTGCGGCCTTTCAGAAGGGTCCTGGGGGGCTCTAGAAGGGTCTGGGGGCTTTTAGAAGGGTCCTGGGGGGGTCTAGAAGGGTCTGGGGGCTTTTAGAAGGGTCCTGGGAGGCTCTAGAAGGGTCTGGGTGCTTTTAGAAGGGTCCTGGGGCCCTCTAGAAGGGTCTGAGTGCTTATAGAAGGGTCATGGGGGTCTCTAGAAGGGTCTGGGGGCTTTTAGAATGATCCGGGGAGGGTCTAGAAGGTTCTGGGGGCTTTTAGAATGGTCCTGGGGGGCTCTAGAGGGGCCTGGGGGCTTTTAGAAGGGTCCCGGGGTTCTCTAGAAGGGTCTGGGGGCATTTAGAAGTATCCTGGGGGCCTCTAGAAGGGTCTGGGATCTATTAGAGTGGTCCGGGGGGGCTCTAGAAGGGTCTGGGGGTTTTTAGAAGGCTCCTGGGATGCTCTAGAATGGTCTGGGGGCTTTTAGAATGTTCCCGGGGTTCTCTAGAAGGGTCTGGGGACTTATAGAAGGGTCCTGGGGGCCTCTAGAAGGGTCTGAGAACTATTAGAGTGGTTCGGTGGGGCTCTAGAAGGGTCTGGAGGCTTTTAGAAGGGTCTTGGGGGGCTCTAGAAGGGTCTGGGGGCTTTTAGAATAATCCGGGGAGGGTCTAGAAGGGTCTGGGTTCTTTTAGAATAGTCTTGGGAGGTTTTAGAAGGGTCTGGGGTCTTTTAGAATGATCAGGGGAGGGTCTAGAAGGGTCTGGGCGCTTTTAGACGGGTCCTGGGGGTCTCTACAAGGGTCTGGAGGCTTTTAGAGGGGTTCTGGGGGCCCTAGAAAGGTCTGGGTTCATTTAGAAGGATCCGGGTAGGGTCTAGAAACGTCGGGGGGCTATTAGAAGGGTCCTGGGAGGCTCTAGAAGAATCTGGGGGCTTTTAGAATGATCCGGGGAGGGTCTAGAAGAGTCTGGGGGCCTTTAGAAGGGTCCTGGGGGGCTCTAGAATGGTCTGGGGGCTTTTAGAAGGTTCCTGGGGGCCTCTAGAAGGGTCTGGGGGCTTTTAGAATGATCCTGGGGGGATCTAGAAGGGTCTGTGGTCTTTTCGAAGGGTCCTGGGAGGCTCTAGAAGGGTCTGGGGGCTTTTAGAACTGTCCTGGGATGCTCTAGAAGGGTCTGGGTCTTTTAGAACTGTCCTGGGATGCTCTAGAAAGTTCTGGGGGCTTTCAGATTGGTCCAGGGGTCCTCTAGAAGGGTCTGGAGGCTTTTAGAAGGGTCCGGGGGGGCTCTAGAAGGGTCTGGGGGCTTTTAGAAGGGTCCTGGGGTGCTCTAGAAGGGTCTGGGGGCTTTTAGAATGCTCCTGGGGATCTCTAGAAGTGTCTGGGGTCTTTTAGAAAGATCCGGGGAGTGTCTAGATGTGTCTGCGGCCTTTCAGAAGGGTCCTGGGGGGCTCTAGAAGGGTCTGGGGGCTTTTAGAAGGGTCCTGGGGGGGTCTAGAAGGGTCTGGTGGCTTTTAGAAGGGTCCTGGGAGGCTCTAGAAGGGTCTGGGTGCTTTTAGAAGGGTCCTGGGGCCCTCTAGAAGGGTCTGAGTGCTTATAGAAGGGTCATGGGGGTCTCTAGAAGGGTCTGGGGGCTTTTAGAATGATCCGGGGAGGGTCTAGAAGGTTCTGGGGGCTTTTAGAATGGTCCTGGGGGGCTCTAGAGGGGTCTGGGTGCTTTTAGAAGGGTCCCGGGGTTCTCTAGAAGGGTCTGGGGGCATTTAGAAGTATCCTGGGGGCCTCTAGAAGGGTCTGGGATCTATTAGAGTGGTCCGGGGGGGCTCTAGAAGGGTCTGGGGGTTTTTAGAAGGCTCCTGGGATGCTCTAGAATGGTCTGGGGGCTTTTAGAATGTTCCTGGGGTTCTCTAGAAGGGTCTGGGGACTTATAGAAGGGTCCTGGGGGCCTCTAGAAGGGTCTGAGAACTATTAGAGTGGTTCGGGGGGGCTCTAGAAGGGTCTGGAGGCTTTTAGAAGGGTCTTGGGGGGCTCTAGAAGGGTCTGGGGGCTTTTAGAATAATCCGGGGAGGGTCTAGAAGGGTCTGGGTTCTTTTAGAATAGTCTTGGGAGGTTTTAGAAGGGTCTGGGGTCTTTTAGAATGATCAGGGGAGGGTCTAGAAGGGTCTGGGCGCTTTTAGACGGGTCCTGGGGGGCTCTAGAAGGGTTTGGGGGCTTTTAGAATGGTCCTGGGTGGCTCTAGAAGGTTCTGGTTGCTTTTCGAAGGGTCCTGGCTTATCTAGAAGGGTCTGGGTCATTTAGAAGGGTCCTGGGTGTATCTAGAAGGGTCTGGGTGCTTTTAGATTGGTCCTGGGGGGCTCTAGAAGGGTCTGGTGGCTTTTAGAAGGGTCCTGGGTGGATCTAGAAGGTTCTGGAGGCTTTCAGAAGGGTCATGGGGGTCTCTAGAATGGTCTGGGGGCTTTTAGAAGGGTCCTGGGGAGCCCTAGAAGGGTCTGGGTTCTTTTAGAAGGGTCCTGGGATGCTCTAGAAGGTTCTTGGTGCTTTCAGAAGGGTCCTGGGGGCCTCTATAAGGGTCTGGGTGCTTTTAGAAGGGTCCTGGGGGGCTCTAGAAGGTTCTTGGGGCATTTAGAAGCGTCCTGGGGTGCTCTAGAAGGGTCTGGGGACTTTTAGAAGGGTCCTGGGGTGCTCTAGAATGGACGGGGTGCCTTAAGAATGCCCTGGGGACCTCTAGATTGGTCTGGGGGCTTTTAGAAGGGTCCTGGGGGGCTCTAGAATGGTCTGTAGGCTTTTAGAAGGGTCCTGGGGGGCTCTAGAAGGGTCTGGGGGCTTTTAGAAGGGTCCTGGTGTCCTCTAGAAGGGTCTGAGGGCTTTAGAATGGTCCTGGGAGGCTCTAGAATGGTCTGGGGTTTTTTAGAAGGATCCGGGGAGGGTCTAGAAGGGTCTGGGGGCTTTTAGAAGGGTCCTGGGGTTCTCTAGAAGGGTCTGGTTGCTTTTAGAAGGGTACTGGGAGGCTCTAGAAGGGTCGGGGTGCTTTTATAAGGGTCCGGGGAGCCTCTAGAAGGGTCTGGGTGCTTTTAGAAAGGTCCTGGGGGGCTCTAGAAGGGTCTAGAGGCTTTTAGACGGGTCCTGGGGGCCTCTAGAAGGGTCTGGGTGCTTTTAGAAGGGTCCTGGGTGGATCTAGAAGGGTCTGGGGGCTTGTAGAAGGGTCCTGGGGGGCTCTAGAAGGGTCTGGTGGCTTTTAGAAGGGTCCTGTGGGCATCTAGAAAGCTCTGGGAGCTTTTAGAAGGGTCCTGGGGTGCTCTAGAAGGGTCTGGGGGCTTTTAGAAGGGTCCTGGGGGGCTCTAGAATTGTCTGGGGGCTTTTAGAAGGGTCCTGGAGTTCTCTAGAAGGGTCAGGGGGCTTTTAGAAGCGTCCTGGGTGGCTCTAGATAGGTCTGGGGGCTTTTAGAAGGGTCCTGGGTGTCTCTAGAAGGGTCTGGGAGCTTTTAGAAGGGTCCTGGGATGCTCTAGAAGAATCTGGGGACTTTTAGAACTGTCCTGGGATGCTCTAGAAGGGTCTGGGTCTTTTAGAAGGGTCCTGGGATGCTCTAGAAAGTTCTGGGGGCTTTCAGATTGGTCCAGGGGTCCTCTAGAAGGGTCTGGAGGCTTTTAGAAGTGTCCGGGGGTGCTCTAGAAGGGTCTGGGGGCTTTTAGAAGGGTCCTGGGGTGCTCTAGAAGGGTCTGGGGACTTTAAGAAGGGTCCTGGGGTGTCCTAGAAGGGACGGGGTGCCTTAAGAAGGGCCCTGGGGGGCTCTAGAAGGGTCTGGGGGCTTTTAGAAGGGTCCTGGAGTGCTCTAGAAGGGTCTGGGGGCTTTTAGAATGCTCCTGGGGATCTCTAGAAGTGTCTGGGGTCTTTTAGAAAGATCCGGGGAGTGTCTAGATGTGTCTGCGGCCTTTCAGAAGGGTCCTGGGGGGCTCTAGAAGGGTCTGGGGGCTTTTAGAAGGGTCCTGGGGGGGTCTAGAAGGGTCTGGGGGCTTTTAGAAGGGTCCTGGGAGGCTCTAGAAGGGTCTGGGTGCTTTTAGAAGGGTCCTGGGGCCCTCTAGAAGGGTCTGAGTGCTTATAGAAGGGTCATGGGGGTCTCTAGAAGGGTCTGGGGGCTTTTAGAATGATCCGGGGAGGGTCTAGAAGGTTCTGGGGGCTTTTAGAATGGTCCTGGGGGGCTCTAGAGGGGTCTGAGGGCTTTTAGAAGGGTCCCGGGGTTCTCTAGAAGGGTCTGGGGGCATTTAGAAGTATCCTGGGGGCCTCTAGAAGGGTCTGGGATCTATTAGAGTGGTCCGGGGGGGCTCTAGAAGGGTCTGGGGGTTTTTAGAAGGCTCCTGGGATGCTCTAGAATGGTCTGGGGGCTTTTAGAATGTTCCCGGGGTTCTCTAGAAGGGTCTGGGGACTTATAGAATGGTCCTGGGGGCCTCTAGAAGGGTCTGAGAACTATTAGAGTGGTTCGGTGGGGCTCTAGAAGGGTCTGGAGGCTTTTAGAAGGGTCTTGGGGGGCTCTAGAAGGGTCTGGGGGCTTTTAGAATAATCCGGGGAGGGTCTAGAAGGGTCTGGGTTCTTTTAGAATAGTCTTGGGAGGTTTTAGAAGGGTCTGGGGTCTTTTAGAATGATCAGGGGAGGGTCTAGAAGGGTCTGGGCGCTTTTAGACGGGTCCTGGGGGGCTCTACAAGGGTCTGGAGGCTTTTAGAGGGGTTCTGGGGGCCCTAGAAAGGTCTGGGTTCATTTAGAAGGATCCGGGTAGGGTCTAGAAACGTCGGGGGGCTATTAGAAGGGTCCTGGGAGGCTCTAGAAGAATCTGGGGGCTTTTAGAATGATCCGGGGAGGGTCTAGAAGAGTCTGGGGGCCTTTAGAAGGGTCCTGGGGGGCTCTAGAATGGTCTGGGGGCTTTTAGAAGGTTCCTGGGGGCCTCTAGAAGGGTCTGGGGGCTTTTAGAATGATCCTGGGGGGATCTAGAAGGGTCTGTGGTCTTTTCGAAGGGTCCTGGGAGGCTCTAGAAGGGTCTGGGGGCTTTTAGAACTGTCCTGGGATGCTCTAGAAGGGTCTGGGTCTTTTAGAACTGTCCTGGGATGCTCTAGAAAGTTCTGGGGGCTTTCAGATTGGTCCAGGGGTCCTCTAGAAGGGTCTGGAGGCTTTTAGAAGGGTCCGGGGGGGCTCTAGGGTCTGGGGGCTTTTAGAAGGGTCCTGGGGTGCTCTAGAAGGGTCTGGGGGCTTTTAGAATGCTCCTGGGGATCTCTAGAAGTGTCTGGGGTCTTTTAGAAAGATCCGGGGAGTGTCTAGATGTGTCTGCGGCCTTTCAGAAGGGTCCTGGGGGGCTCTAGAAGGGTCTGGGGGCTTTTAGAAGGGTCCTGGGGGGGTCTAGAAGGGTCTGGGGGCTTTTAGAAGGGTCCTGGGAGGCTCTAGAAGGGTCTGGGTGCTTTTAGAAGGGTCCTGGGGCCCTCTAGAAGGGTCTGAGTGCTTATAGAAGGGTCATGGGGGTCTCTAGAAGGGTCTGGGGGCTTTTAGAATGATCCGGGGAGGGTCTAGAAGGTTCTGGGGGCTTTTAGAATGGTCCTGGGGGGCTCTAGAGGGGTCTGGGTGCTTTTAGAAGGGTCCCGGGGTTCTCTAGAAGGGTCTGGGGGCATTTAGAAGTATCCTGGGGGCCTCTAGAAGGGTCTGGGATCTATTAGAGTGGTCCGGGGGGGCTCTAGAAGGGTCTGGGGGTTTTTAGAAGGCTCCTGGGATGCTCTAGAATGGTCTGGGGGCTTTTAGAATGTTCCTGGGGTTCTCTAGAAGGGTCTGGGGACTTATAGAAGGGTCCTGGGGGCCTCTAGAAGGGTCTGAGAACTATTAGAGTGGTTCGGGGGGGCTCTAGAAGGGTCTGGAGGCTTTTAGAAGGGTCTTGGGGGGCTCTAGAAGGGTCTGGGGGCTTTTAGAATAATCCGGGGAGGGTCTAGAAGGGTCTGGGTTCTTTTAGAATAGTCTTGGGAGGTTTTAGAAGGGTCTGGGGTCTTTTAGAATGATCAGGGGAGGGTCTAGAAGGGTCTGGGCGCTTTTAGACGGGTCCTGGGGGGCTCTAGAAGGGTTTGGGGGCTTTTAGAATGGTCCTGGGTGGCTCTAGAAGGTTCTGGTTGCTTTTCGAAGGGTCCTGGCTTATCTAGAAGGGTCTGGGGTCATTTAGAAGGGTCCTGGGTGTATCTAGAAGGGTCTGGGTGCTTTTAGATTGGTCCTGGGGGGCTCTAGAACGGGTCTGGTGGCTTTTAGAAGGGTCCTGGGTGGATCTAGTAGGTTCTGGAGGCTTTCAGAAGGGTCATGGGGGTCTCTAGAATGGTCTGGGGGCTTTTAGAAGGGTCCTGGGGAGCCCTAGAAGGGTCTGGGTTCTTTTAGAAGGGTCCTGGGATGCTCTAGAAGGTTCTTGGTGCTTTCAGAAGGGTCCTGGGGGCCTCTATAAGGGTCTGGGTGCTTTTAGAAGGGTCCTGGGGGGCTCTAGAAGGTTCTTGGGGCATTTAGAAGCGTCCTGGGGTGCTCTAGAAGGGTCTGGGGACTTTTAGAAGGGTCCTGGGGTGCTCTAGAATGGACGGGGTGCCTTAAGAATGCCCTGGGGACCTCTAGATTGGTCTGGGGGCTTTTAGAAGGGTCCTGGGGGGCTCTAGAATGGTCTGTAGGCTTTTAGAAGGGTCCTGGGGGGCTCTAGAAGGGTCTGGGGGCTTTTAGAAGGGTCCTGGTGTCCTCTAGAAGGGTCTGAGGGCTTTAGAATGGTCCTGGGAGGCTCTAGAATGGTCTGGGGTTTTTTAGAAGGATCCGGGGAGGGTCTAGAAGGGTCTGGGGGCTTTTAGAAGGGTCCTGGGGGCCTCTAGAAGGGTCTGGGGGCATTTAGATGGGTCATAGGGGGCTCTAGAATGGTCAGGGGGCTTTTAGAAGGGTCCTGGGTGGCTCTAGAAGGGTCTGGGGGCTTTTAGAATGATCCGGGGACGGTCTAGAAGGGTCTGGGTGCTTTTTGAAGGATCCTAGGGGGCTCGAGAAGGGTCTGAGGGCGTTTAGAAGGATCCGGGGAGTGTCTAGAAGGGTCTGGGGTCTTTTAGAAGGGTCCTGGGGTTCTCTAGAAGGGTCTGGTGGCTTTTAGAAGGGTCCTGGGAGGCTCTAGAAGGGTCTGGGTGCTTTTATAAGGGACCGGGGAGCCTCTAGAAGGGTCTGGGTGCTTTTAGAAAGGTCCTGGGGGGCTCTAGAAGGGTCTAGAGGCTTTTAGACGAGTCCTGGGGGCCTCTAGAAGGGTCTGGGGTCTTTTAGAAGGGTCCTGGGTGGATCTAGATTGGTCTGGGGGCTTGTAGAAGGGTCCTGGGGGGCTCTAGAAGGGTCTGGGGGCTTGTAGAATGGTCCTGGGGGGGCTCTAGAAGGGTCTGGTGGCTTTTAGAAGGGTCCTGGGGGCCTCTAGAAGGGTCTGGGGGCTTTTAGAAGGGTCCTTGGGGGCTCTAGAAGGGTCTGGGGGCTTGTAGAAGGGTCCTGGTAGGCTCTAGAACGGTCTGGGGGCTTTTAGAAGGGTCCTGGGGTGCTCTAGAATGGTCTGGGTGCTTTTAGAAGGGTCCTGGGAGGCTCTAGAAGGGTCTGGGGGCTTTTAGAAGGGTCCTGGGTGGCTCTAGAATGGTCTGGGGGCTTTTAGAAGGGTCCTGGGCGTATCTAGAAGAGTCTGGGTGCTTTTAGAAGGATCCTGGGAGGCTCTAGAAGGGTCTGGGGGCTTTTAGAATGGTCCTGGGATGGTCTAGAAGGGTCTGGGTGCTTTTAGAAGGGTCCTGGGGGGCTCTAGAAGGTTCTGGGTGCTTTCAGAAAGGTCCAGGGGGCCTCTAGAAGGGTCTGGAGGCTTTTAGAAGGGTCCGGGTTGGCTCTAGAATGGTCTGGGGTCTTTTAGACGGGTCCTGGCGTGCTCTAGAAAGGTCTGGGGACTTTTAGAAGGGTCCTGGGGTGCTCTAGAAGGGACGGGGTGCCTTAAGAGGAGGCCTGGGGGGCTCTAGAAGTGTCTGGGGGCTTTTAGAAGGGTCCTGGGGTGCTCTAGAAGGGTCTGGCGTCTTTTAGAAGGATCCGGGGAGTGTCTATAAGTGTCTGCGGCCTTTCAGAAGGGTCCTGGGGGGCTCTAGAAGGGTCTGGGGGCTTTTAGAAGTGTCCTGGGGGGGTCTAGAAGGGTCTGGGGGCATTTAGAAGGGTCCTGGGGGGGCTCTAGAAGGGTCTGGCGTCTTTTAGAAGGATCCGGGGAGTGTCTATAAGTGTCTGCGGCCTTTCAGAAGGGTCCTGGGAGGCTCTAGAATGGTCTGGGTGCTTTTAGAAGGGTTCTGGGTGCCTCTTGAAGGGTCTGGGGGCATTTAGAAGGGTCCTGGGGGGCTCTAGAAGGGTCTGGGGGCTTTTAGAATGATCCTGGGGGGCTCTAGAAGGGTCTGGGGTCTTTTCGAAGGATCCGGGGAGGGTCTAGAAGGGTCTGGGGGCTTTTAGAAGTGTCCTAGGGGACTCTAGAAGGGTCTGGGGGCTTTTAGATGGGTCCTAGGGGGCTCTAGAAGGGTCTGGGGGCTTTTGGAATGATCCTGGGGGGCTCTAGAAGGGTCTGGGGGCTTTTAGAATGATCCTGGGGGTCTCTAGAAGGGTCTGGGGGCTTTTAGAATGATCCGGGGACGGTCTAGAAAGGTCTGGGTGCTTTTTGAAGGATCCTAGGTGGCTCTAGAAGGGTCTGGGGGCTTTTAGAAGGATCCGGGGAGGGTCTAGAAGGGTCTGGGGGCTTTTAGAAGGGTCCTGGGGTTCTCTAGAAGGGTCTGGTTGCTTTTAGAAGGGTACTGGGAGGCTCTAGAAGGGTCGGGGTGCTTTTATAAGGGTCTGGGGAGCCTCTATAAGGGTCTGGGTGCTTTTAGAAAGGTCCTGGGGTGCTCTAGAAGGGTCTAGAGGCTTTTAGACGGGTCCTGGGGGCCTCTAGAAGGGTCTGGAGGCTTTTAGAGGTGTTCTGGGGGCCCTAGAAAGGTCTGGGTTCATTTAGAAGGATCCGGGTAGGGTCTAGAAACGTCGGGGGGCTATTAGAAGGGTCCTGGGAGGCTCTAGAAGAATCTGGGGGCTTTTAGAATGATCCGGGGAGGGTCTAGAAGAGTCTGGGGGCCTTTAGAAGGGTCCTGGGGGGCTCTAGAATGGTCTGGGGGCTTTTAGAAGGTTCCTGGGGGCCTCTAGAAGGGTCTGGGGGCTTTTAGAATGATCCTGGGGGGATCTAGAAGGGTCTGTGGTCTTTTCGAAGGGTCCTGGGAGGCTCTAGAAGGGTCTGGGGGCTTTTAGAACTGTCCTGGGATGCTCTAGAAGGGTCTGGGTCTTTTAGAACTGTCCTGGGATGCTCTAGAAAGTTCTGGGGGCTTTCAGATTGGTCCAGGGGTCCTCTAGAAGGGTCTGGAGGCTTTTAGAAGGGTCCGGGGGGGCTCTAGAAGGGTCTGGGGGCTTTTAGAAGGGTCCTGGGGTGCTCTAGAAGGGTCTGGGGGCTTTTAGAATGCTCCTGGGGATCTCTAGAAGTGTCTGGGGTCTTTTAGAAAGATCCGGGGAGTGTCTAGATGTGTCTGCGGCCTTTCAGAAGGGTCCTGGGGGGCTCTAGAAGGGTCTGGGGGCTTTTAGAAGGGTCCTGGGGGGGTCTAGAAGGGTCTGGGGGCTTTTAGAAGGGTCCTGGGAGGCTCTAGAAGGGTCTGGGTGCTTTTAGAAGGGTCCTGGGGCCCTCTAGAAGGGTCTGAGTGCTTATAGAAGGGTCATGGGGGTCTCTAGAAGGGTCTGGGGGCTTTTAGAATGATCCGGGGAGGGTCTAGAAGGTTCTGGGGGCTTTTAGAATGGTCCTGGGGGGCTCTAGAGGGGTCTGGGTGCTTTTAGAAGGGTCCCGGGGTTCTCTAGAAGGGTCTGGGGGCATTTAGAAGTATCCTGGGGGCCTCTAGAAGGGTCTGGGATCTATTAGAGTGGTCCGGGGGGGCTCTAGAAGGGTCTGGGGGTTTTTAGAAGGCTCCTGGGATGCTCTAGAATGGTCTGGGGGCTTTTAGAATGTTCCTGGGGTTCTCTAGAAGGGTCTGGGGACTTATAGAAGGGTCCTGGGGGCCTCTAGAAGGGTCTGAGAACTATTAGAGTGGTTCGGGGCGGCTCTAGAAGGGTCTGGAGGCTTTTAGAAGGGTCTTGGGGGGCTCTAGAAGGGTCTGGGGGCTTTTAGAATAATCCGGGGAGGGTCTAGAAGGGTCTGGGTTCTTTTAGAATAGTCTTGGGAGGTTTTAGAAGGGTCTGGGGTCTTTTAGAATGATCAGGGGAGGGTCTAGAAGGGTCTGGGCGCTTTTAGACGGGTCCTGGGGGGCTCTAGAAGGGTTTGGGGGCTTTTAGAATGGTCCTGGGTGGCTCTAGAAGGTTCTGGTTGCTTTTCGAAGGGTCCTGGCTTATCTAGAAGGGTCTGGGGTCATTTAGAAGGGTCCTGGGTGTATCTAGAAGGGTCTGGGTGCTTTTAGATTGGTCCTGGGGGGCTCTAGAAGGGTCTGGTGGCTTTTAGAAGGGTCCTGGGTGGATCTAGAAGGTTCTGGAGGCTTTCAGAAGGGTCATGGGGGTCTCTAGAATGGTCTGGGGGCTTTTAGAAGGGTCCTGGGGAGCCCTAGAAGGGTCTGGGTTCTTTTAGAAGGGTCCTGGGATGCTCTAGAAGGTTCTTGGTGCTTTCAGAAGGGTCCTGGGGGCCTCTATAAGGGTCTGGGTGCTTTTAGAAGGGTCCTGGGGGGCTCTAGAAGGTTCTTGGGGCATTTAGAAGCGTCCTGGGGTGCTCTAGAAGGGTCTGGGGACTTTTAGAAGGGTCCTGGGGTGCTCTAGAATGGACGGGGTGCCTTAAGAATGCCCTGGGGACCTCTAGATTGGTCTGGGGGCTTTTAGAAGGGTCCTGGGGGGCTCTAGAATGGTCTGTAGGCTTTTAGAAGGGTCCTGGGGGGCTCTAGAAGGGTCTGGGGGCTTTAGAATGGTCCTGGGAGGCTCTAGAATGGTCTGGGGTTTTTTAGAAGGATCCGGGGAGGGTCTAGAAGAGTCTGGGGGCTTTTAGAATGGTCCTGGGGGCCTCTGGAAGGGTCTGGGGGCATTTAGATGGGTCATAGGGGGCTCTAGAAAGGTCAGGGGGCTTTTAGAAGGGTCCTGGGTGGCTCTAGAAGGGTCTGGGGGCTTTTAGAATGATCCGGGGACGGTCTAGAAGGGTCTGGGTGCTTTTTGAAGGATCCTAGGGGGCTCGAGAAGGGTCTGAGGGCGTTTAGAAGGATCCGGGGAGTGTCTAGAAGGGTCTGGGGTCTTTTAGAAGGGTCCTGGGGTTCTCTAGAAGGGTCTGGTGGCTTTTAGAAGGGTCCTGGGAGGCTCTAGAAGGGTCTGGGTGCTTTTATAAGGGACCGGGGAGCCTCTAGAAGGGTCTGGGTGCTTTTAGAAAGGTCCTGAGGGGCTCTAGAAGGGTCTAGAGGCTTTTAGACGAGTCCTGGGGGCCTCTAGAAGGGTCTGGGGTCTTTTAGAAGGGTCCTGGGTGGATCTAGATTGGTCTGGGGGCTTGTAGAAGGGTCCTGGGGGGCTCTAGAAGGGTCTGGGGGCTTGTAGAATGGTCCTGGGGGGGCTCTAGAAGGGTCTGGTGGCTTTTAGAAGGGTCCTGGGGGCCTCTAGAAGGGTCTGGGGGCTTTTAGAAGGTTCCTGGTGGGCTCTAGAAGGGTCTGGGGGCTTGTAGAAGGGTCCTGGTAGGCTCTAGAACGGTCTGGGGGCTTTTAGAAGGGTCCTGGGGTGCTCTAGAATGGTCTGGGTGCTTTTAGAAGGGTCCTGGGAGGCTCTAGAAGGGTCTGGGGGCTTTTAGAAGGGTCCTGGGTGGCTCTAGAATGGTCTGGGGGCTTTTAGAAGGGTCCTGGGCGTATCTAGAAGAGTCTGGGGGCTTTTAGAAGGATCCTGGGAGGCTCTAGAAGGGTCTGGGGGCTTTTAGAATGGTCCTGGGATGGTCTAGAAGGGTCTGGGTGCTTTTAGAAGGGTCCTGGGGGGCTCTAGAAGGTTCTGGGTGCTTTCAGAAAGGTCCAGGGGGCCTCTAGAAGGGTCTGGAGGCTTTTAGAAGGGTCCGGGGGGGCTATAGAATGGTCTGGGGTCTTTTAGACGGGTCCTGGGGTGCTCTAGAAGGGACGGGGTGCCTTAAGAGGAGGCCTGGGGGGCTCTAGAAGTGTCTGGGGGCTTTTAGAAGGGTCCTGGGGTGCTCTAGAAGGGTCTGGCGTCTTTTAGAAGGATCCGGGGAGTGTCTATAAGTGTCTGCGGCCTTTCAGAAGGGTCCTGGGGGGCTCTAGAAGGGTCTGGGGGCTTTTAGAAGGGTCCTGGGGGTGTCTAGAAGGGTCTGGGGTCTTTTAGAATGGTCCTGGGAGGCTCTAGAATGGTCTGGGTGCTTTTAGAAGGGTTCTGGGTGCCTCTTGAAGGGTCTGGGGGCATTTAGAAGGGTCCTGGGGGGCTCTAGAAGGGTCTGGGGGCTTTTAGAATGATCCTGGGGGGCTCTAGAAGGGTCTGGGGTCTTTTCGAAGGATCCGGGGAGGGTCTAGAAGGGTCTGGGGGCTTTTAGATGTGTCCTAGGGGACTCTAGAAGGGTCTGGGGGCTTTTAGATGGGTCCTAGGGGGCTCTAGAAGGGTCTGGGGGCTTTTGGAATGATCCTGGGGGGCTCTAGAAGGGTCTGGGAGCTTTTAGAATGATCCTGGGGGTCTCTAGAAGGGTCTGGGGGCTTTTAGAATGATCCGGGGACGGTCTAGAAAGGTCTGGGGTCTTTTTGAAGGATCCTAGGTGGCTCTAGAAGGGTCTGGGGGCTTTTAGAAGGATCCGGGGAGGGTCTAGAAGGGTCTGGGGGCTTTTAGAAGGGTCCTGGGGTTCTCTAGAAGGGTCTGGTTGCTTTTAGAAGGGTACTGGGAGGCTCTAGAAGGGTCTGGGTGCTTTTATAAGGGTCTGGGGAGCCTCTAGAAGGGTCTGGGTGCTTTTAGAAAGGTCCTGGGGGGCTCTAGAATGGTCTAGAGGCTTTTAGACGGGTCCTGGGGGCCTCTAGAAGGGTCTGGGTGCTTTTAGAAGGGTCCTGGGTGGCTCTAGAAGGGTCTGGGGGCTTGTAGAAGGGTCCTGGGGGGCTCTAGAAGGGTCTGGGGGCTTTTAGAAGGGTCCTGGGGGCATCTAGAAAGCTCTGGGAGCTTTTAGAAGGGTCCTGGGGTGCTCTAGAAGGGTCTGGGGGCTTTTAGAAGGGTCCTGGAGGTCTCTAGAAGGGTCTGGGGGCTTTTAGAAGCGTCCTGGGTGGCTCTAGATAGGTCTGGGGGTTTTTAGAAGGGTCCTGGGTGTCTCTAGAAGGGTCTGGGAGCTTTTAGAAGGGTCCTGGGAGGCTCTAGAAGGGTCTGGGGGCTTTTAGAACTGTCCTGGGATGCTCTAGAAGGGTCTGGGTCTTTTAGAACTGTCCTGGGATGCTCTAGAAAGTTCTGGGGGCTTTCAGATTGGTCCAGGGGTCCTCTAGAAGGGTCTGGAGGCTTTTAGAAGGGTCCGGGGGGGCTCTAGAAGGGTCTGGGGGCTTTTAAAAGGGTCCTGGGGTGCTCTAGAAGGGTCTGGGGACTTTAAGAAGGGTCCTGGGGTGTCCTAGAAGGGACGGGGTGCCTTAAGAGGGGCCCTGGGGGTCTCTAGAAGGGTCTGGGGGCTTTTAGAAGGGTCCTGGAGTGCTCTAGAAGGGTCTGGGGGCATTTAGAATGCTCCTGGGGATCTCTAGAAGTGTCTGGGGTCTTTTAGAAAGATCCGGGGAGTGTCTAGATGTGTCTGCGGCCTTTCAGAAGGGTCCTGGGGGGCTCTAGAAGGGTCTGGGGTCTTTTAGAAGGGTCCTGGG
Source organism: Clamator glandarius (assembly GCA_033459285.1). Lineage (NCBI taxonomy): Eukaryota > Metazoa > Chordata > Aves > Cuculiformes > Cuculidae > Clamator > Clamator glandarius. Next base: position 219,310 of record JAUNZM010001572.1, read on the forward strand.
GGGGGTCTAGAAGGGTCTGGGGGCTTTTAGAAGGGTCCTGGGAGGCTCTAGAAGGGTCTGGGTGCTTTTAGAAGGGTCCTGGGGCCCTCTAGAAGGGTCTGAGTGCTTATAGAAGGGTCATGGGGGTCTCTAGAAGGGTCTGGGGTCTTTTAGAATGATCCGGGGAGGGTCTAGAAGGTTCTGGGGGCTTTTAGAATGGTCCTGGGGGGCTCTAGAGGGGTCTGGGGGCTTTTAGAAGGGTCCCGGGGTTCTCTAGAAGGGTCTGGGGGCATTTAGAAGTATCCTGGGGGCCTCTAGAAGGGTCTGGGATCTATTAGAGTGGTCCGGCGGGGCTCTAGAAGGGTCTGGGGGTTTTTAGAAGGCTCCTGGGATGCTCTAGAATGGTCTGGGGGCTTTTAGAATGTTCCTGGGGTTCTCTAGAAGGGTCTGGGGACTTATAGAAGGGTCCTGGGGGCCTCTAGAAGGGTCTGAGAACTATTAGAGTGGTTCGGGGGGGCTCTAGAAGGGTCTGGAGGCTTTTAGAATAATCCGGGGAGGGTCTAGAAGGGTCTGGGTTCTTTTAGAATAGTCTTGGGAGGTTTTAGAAGGGTCTGGGGTCTTTTAGAATGATCAGGGGAGGGTCTAGAAGGGTCTGGCGCTTTTAGACGGGTCCTGGGGGGCTCTACAAGGGTCTGGAGGCTTTTAGAGGGGTTCTGGGGGCCCTAGAAAGGTCTGGGTTAATTTAGAAGGATCCGGGGAGGGTCTAGAAACGTCGGGGGGCTATTAGAAGTGTCCTGGGAGGCTCTAGAAGAATCTGGGGGCTTTTAGAATGATCCGGGGAGGGTCTAGAAGGGTCTGGGGGCCTTTAGAAGGGTCCTGGGGGGCTCTAGAATGGTCTGGGGGCTTTTAGAAGGGTCCTGGGGGCCTCTAGAAGGGTCTGGGGGCTTTTAGAATGATCCTGGGGGGCTCTAGAAGGGTCTGGGGTCTTTTCGAAGGATCCGGGGATGGTCTAGAAGGGTCTGGGGTCTTTTAGAAGGGTCCTAGGGGCCTCTAGAAGGGTCTGGGGGCTTTTAGATGGGTCCTAGGGGGCTCTAGAAGGGTCTGGGGTCTTTTAGAATGATCCTGGGGGACTCTTGATGGGTCTGGGGGCTTTTAGAGTGATCCGGGGAGGGTCTAGAAAGGTCTGGGGGCCTTTAGAATGGTATTGGGGTGCTCTAGAAGTGTCTGGGTGCTTTTAGAAGGGTCCTGGGAGGCTCTAGAAGGGTCTGGGGGCTTTTAGAAGAGTCCTGGGTGGCTCTAGAGGGTTCTGGGGCGTTTTAGAAGGGTCCTGGGGGGCTCTAGAAGGGTCTGGGGGCTTTTAGAAGGGTCCTGGGATGCTCTAGAAGGGTCTGGGTGCTTTTATAAGGGTCCTCGGATGCTCTAGAAGGGTCTGGGGGCTTTTAGAAGGGTCCTGGGAGGCTCTAGAATGTTCTGGGGTCTTTCAGAAGGGTCCGGGGGTGCTCTAGAAGGGTCTGGGGGCTTTTAGAAGGGTCCTGGGGGGCTCTAGAATGGTCTGGGGGCTTTTAGAAGGGTCCTGGGTGGCTCTAGAAGGGTCTGTGTGCTTTTAGAAGGGTCCGGGTGGGCTCTAGAAGGGTCTGGGGAATTTTAGAAGGGTCCTCGGATTCTCTAGAAGGGTCTGGGGGCTTTTAGAAGGGTCCTGGAGGGCTCTAGAAGGTTCTGGGGGCTTTCAGAAGGGTCCTGGGGGTCTCTAGAAGGGTCTGGGGGCTTTTAGAAGGGTCCTGGGGGGCTCCAGAATGGTCTGGGTGCCTTTAGAATGGTCCTGGGTGACTCTAGAATGTTCTGCTGGCTTTCAGAAGGGTCCTGGGGTCCTCTAGAAGGGTCTGGGGTCTTTTAGAAGGGTCCTGGGTGGCTCTAGAAGGGTCTGTGGGCTTTTAGAAGGGTCCTGGGAGTCTCTAGAATGGTCTGGGGGCTTTTAGAAGGGTCCTGGGAGGCTCTAGAAGGGTCTGGGGGCTTTTAGAAAGGTCCTGGGAGGATCTAGATGGGTCTGGGGGCTTTTAGAAATGTCCTGGGATGCTCTAGAAGGGTCTGGGGGCTTGTAGATGGGTCCTGGGGGGCTCTAGAAGGTACTGGGTGCTTTTAGAAGGGTCCTGGGTGGCTCTAGAAGGGTCTGGGGGCTTTTAGAAGGGTCCGGTGGGGCTCTAGAAGGGTCTGGGGGCTTTTAGAAGTGTCCTGGCGTGCTCTAGAAGTGTCTGGGGAATTTTAGAAGGGTTCTCGGATGCTCTAGAAGGGTCTGGGTGCTTTTAGAAGGGTCCTGGAGGGCTCTAGAAGGTTCTGGGGGCTTTCAGAAGGGTCCTGGGAGTTTCTAGAAGGGTCTGGGCGCTTTTAGAAGGGTCCTGGGGGGCTCTAGAAGGGTCTGGGTGCCTTTAGAAGGGTCCTGGGTGACTCTAGAATGTTCTGCTGGCTTTCAGAAGGGTCCTGGGTTCCTCTAGAAGGGTCTGGGGTCTTTTAGAAGGGTCCGGGGGGGCTCTAGAAGGGTCTGGGGGCTTTTAGAAGGGTCCTGGGGTGCTCTAGAAGGGACGGGGTTCATTAAGAGGGGCCCTGGGTGCCTCTTGAATGGTCTGGGGGCATTTAGAAGGGTCCTGGGGGGCTCTAGAAGGGTCTAGGGGCTTTTAGAAGGGTCCTGGGGTGCTCTAGAAGGGTCTGGGGGCTTTTAGAAGGGTCCTGGGGGGCTCTAGAAGGGTCTGGGGGCTTTTAGAAGGGTCCTGGGGCATCTAGAAAGGTCTGGGGCTTTTAGAAAGGTCCTGGGAGTATCTAGAAGGGTCTGGGGGCTTTTAGAAGGATCCGGGGAGGGTCTAGAAGGGTCTGGGGGCTTTTAGAAGGGTCCTGTGGGGCTCTAGAAGGGTCTGGGAGCTTTTAGTAGGGTCCTGGGGGGCTCTAGAAGGGTCTGGGGTCTTTTAGAATGGTCAGGGGAGGCTCTAGAAGGGTCTGGGGGCTTTTAGAAGGGTCCTGGGAGGCTCTAGAAGGGTCTAGAGGCTTTTAGAAGGGTCCTGGGGGCCTCTAGAAGGGTCTGGGTGCGTTTAGAAGGGACTTGTGAGGCTCTGGAAGGGTCTGGGTGCTTTTATAAGGGTCCTGGGGTCCTCTAGAAGGG